>CM055100.1:58152235-58405582 GCA_029204225.1 Diphasiastrum complanatum | reverse complement strand
TTAAATTTTTTTGTCTTGCTCCCATGTTATTTCTCACTTTTGAGGCTTGACTTATGCTCTCATAATCATCGATGGCATAGAGCAGTGTTCAAGAAAGCCAACATCTCTTGAGAATGGAATCGGCATCTTTCATCAAAAATCAATTTTATAAAAAATTGACAGGGAGTTTACTTTCAAAAAACTTACAACTTTACTTAAATACAAAAAAATTTAGGTTTGCAATATCCACATGGAAAATTTTTGTTTAGAAAACTAGGTAGATCCTTATAAAAGTTGGGTTACATAGGGTTAATGAGTCAACAAAATAAATTTTTAATGTTTTGTCGACAAAAAATCTAAGATGCAAGATTTCAAAGGCAAATTTTTTTAAAAAACCGATAACCTCAAAAAAAATGCAAGAAATTGGAGGGAATTTCAAGGAGGTTTCGGAACAACGCATGGAGCTTGCTCCTAGACTCAACTTTGTGTGTCAACGAAAAATACACCACGAGTGGTCCATGTGGAGGGGGAGAGAGAGAGAGAGAGAGAGAGAGAGAGAGAAAAGAGAGGGAGGCGGAGCCCTTAAAGTTTAAACGCGAGGAGGTCGTTGAGGGCCCAGGGGTAACATGGGGACAATTTTGACCTGGTAAGGCTAACGTGTAGGCGAGAGGTGGTTGGTTACGCGGAAAGGGTGAAAGATGGAAAGATGCCTTTGAAGTTTCCATTGCAACTGGGAATACGGAAGTAGAGAGAAAACTGAGAACCGAGAGAAACAGAGAAATACGAGCTGCGAGCTTTGGAGATGGCGAGCCATGGCTGAGGCGACGAGCGCAGCTGCAGCAGCGTCGCCGATAGCTGCTCGTCCCCTCCTCCTCTCCCCTCCTAGCGTTCCAGATTTTCATGCTAGCTCTCCTCCGAGTGGCTCCTCCAGCAGCTCACCTCCTCTCCTGGCCACTTTTCCCCAAGCTGCCTGCTGCTCCATCCACCTGCAATGGATCACTCGTCTATGTGTACAACCTCCCTACTCAATTCAACTCTGATTTGATCAAGAATTGCTCCACCATCAACCCATGGGTATCGATCTGCCCTTCATTGTCCAATGCTGGAATGGGTGTGGCCTTGAAGGATCCTCCTTGGCCTCCCTCAGAAGCCTGGTATGCCACAGATCAGTTTGCTACCGAGGTTATTTTTTCATAACAGGTTGCAGCGATATCCATGTACCACTGATGACCCAGAGCTTGCCACGGCCTTCTTTGTTCCCTTCTATGCTGGACTGGCTGTGTTTCGGCATCTCTTCGTTCCGGATGCCGTCCAACAGCGCGATGAGCTCAGCAATCAATTGCTGGAGTGGCTCAGTAGACAGTACTATTGGCGCAGAAATGGAGGGTGGGATCATTTCTTCGTTATAGGGAGGATCACATGGGATTTTCGGAGATTAGACGACACGGGTTGGGGAAGCAGCTTTCTGCAACTGCAGGCGATGCAGAACACTACTAGGCTTTTGATTGAAAGAAGTCCTTGGGATGATCAAGATATTGGGATTCCGTATCCAACGAGCTTTCATCCCAGACAAGACGAAGATGTTCGACAATGGCAGGATTACGTGAGGAATAGGACTAGGAGTAATCTTTTCGGCTACGCTGGGGGACCTCGAAAGCAATTCAGTAACGACTTTAGGCAGATTCTGCTGCAGCAATGCGATGAATCTGGCAGCTGCAAGGCATTGGACTGCTCCAACGGCAAGTGCGACCACCCGAAACCCGTGATGGATTTATTCCTCGACTCCACCTTTTGTTTGCAGCCCCGAGGGGACAGTTTTACACGGCGCTCCACTTTTGATGCTCTTCTGGCAGGATGTATTCCGGTCTTTTTCTGGACACAAAGCGCCTACATACAGTACTACTGGCATCTGCCTGCTGATCCGAGCAGCTACTCCATCTTCATATCCAAAGATGCAATAAAAAATGGCACCAGCATCAAGCAAGTGCTGCTGGATCTTCCTGAGGATAAACTGACTGCAATGCAATCCACTGTTGCAGAATTGATTCCCAGCATTATTTATGCCAACCCACAAAGTTCATTCACAAAAACAGCAGACGCATTCGATTTGGCGATCAAAGGTGTGGTGAATAGAGTAACTGCTCGACTCTATCCTTCCACATAAACCATTACCTATGGCCGGATCATACCCAAGAATGTCCATACAGTCTTTGATGATGTGCTGGAAGATCCTGCAGTGACCAGCTCAGGGTTATGGCGAAGAAATATACTGTTCTTATTTTTACCATCTTGTAACTTATACTACCCATTTTACATGTTGATGTCATATAGCAGCTCCATGGCCACATCTTCCATCGAGCTATTTGTTAATTCTATAGGAATGGAACCATGCTTGACAAGCAAGGGAATAATTGGTTTTCTCCCAATGAAGATGGTTACAATGTGGCTTGTTTCACGATCATCATAAGCACATCACCTAGGATATTTGCTTTGGAATTATACAGAATCTACTAAATTTATCAATTCAATAATGTCCAGTACCATATTGGACTCTGGACTCTGCGTCAATGGTTCAATCTTTTTGAGTAATGTGCATGAGTTCTCCAAGAATCGATTGAGTTAATTTAAAAGTCTCTTGAAAGTAGAAAAGGGAAAGTGACGTTTTTTTATATAAACAAAAAATTGAGAATCTTCAGAAAATGCTGGTTATTTGAGGATAACTCAAAAAAAGGTTTCTAGAGTATTGGAATAGAGCTAATGACACCTCCTAACCACCATGTGTGGCCATTTACTAATCTTAAGTTGACTAAGAGAGTTAATAAGCAACATTGGAGCATTTCAACAAATTTGAGTTCTTTTTGGCATTTTAGGACAAACCAAGCAGTCCATAAGGCATTATCCTTGATAATTTGTTGATGCAAAATCATGTAGTTGTCACATTAGTGATATTGTTATGGCAAGAGATGCTCGGGAGGCACTAAGAAGTTAGTATCAAACCATAAATTCATCATGCATGATGTTTTTGAAGACTAAGGTGAACACCACATGAATGGAGGAAAATGAGAGTGTGAGATCAACTAACTACTATTGGTGAGCCCATTAGAGAAGTTGAGCTAGCCCATACAACCATGAGTGGCATAATTGAAGGACTACAAATGTTTGTGAGTGGCATTAAGGGAGAGATCACCAACCTTTGAAGACCTGCACAAGATTCTATTATAGGAAGAAGCATGAAAAATAGTGAGGATTCTCACTTACATACGTAGAGGTACTAGCTTGAGGTAGTACTAGCATGCAACCTCATTTCTCCACCTCTAAAAGTAATTTCTACCAAAACATTGAAACCTATCACTTTGCATGCATGTTTATCCACCTCCTCCTACCTACTTTCTACATGTGACAATCTCTAAAAAGTACAAATGTACAATTTTACTTGCATGTGTCCATAACAACTCTTGCATGCCTTGCATGTCACATTGGAAAACTTGGACATTATGCATGTGTAGTGGCTCGAGTTTCTACTAGCCCAAATTTGGCATTTTCAGGTTGAAAACCTACATACATGGTGTAAATTCCATCAAACCCCAATAGTCAAGATAGATGGATTTTTCATTTTCAACACTCCTCCTAAAAAGTTATCTATATTGATTTGAACATTGATCTTGGAATTAATTCAAGATTGGACCTATGCTTGATGAAGGAACTGCTGCCCAAAGGTTTGGTGAGCAAATCTGCAATACATGATGAAGTGTCGATGTGCTCCAAATAGATTTCCCCTCCAATAAAAATTTACAAAGACTCGAGATATAAAAAGACTTGAAAAATATACATTGACTCGAAAATTACAATGACTCGAAAAATTGCGGATTTTCAGAGTCAATCCTGTATTGAGAAATTCTGATTTTCGGGTCTCGCAAAAATTATAGACTTCTAACTTTTGGATATCAAAAAATCTTGGATTTTTTGAGTCGATACAATATCGGAAAATTCTGAAAAATGCGAGTCGAGTTTCTGCTATAAAATGTTTTGAGCCTTTCTCTTTTGTGTGTTTTTCAAGGATAGGTATAAACAGAGTTTTCCAGGATGTCCATTACCTAATGGAATTGAGCTTGAGCATGAATTCCAACACTCTCCCTTAATGTGGATCTTGAAAAACTTCGATCTTCAAATTTAGCAAATTGTTAAATCTAAGATGGTGCTCCTTTGATAGTGCCTGTTCCAGATGCTCAATCGCCCCCTGATACCACTGATGGAAAGTTGGGATCTAGGGTTGAACCGGAGATGAAGGTCGGATAGAGCCGACTTGGCAGCCATAGCTACTGCTACTGACTACGGTCTAATTCTCTTCCAAGCCCCAGATCGTCTCTGACGATCTGTTGTAAAATTAAACTTGTAAACAACAGATAATGTTGAATAAAACAATAGCAGGAAGTTATCTACTACTAGCATGCATTCCAATATTGTAGATCATACACATTACAGAATAGAGCATTGCGGAAATCACTTCTATTATCAGAATTGAATTTACAATATTTTTCTTGAGCGTTGTCTGTTTCTCAGATTAGCGCGTTGGCGCAAGAGAGATGTTCTCTCTCACGAGTAATATGACTAGCTACTGCTAATTTGTAAATTCACTCTAGAGCTATCTCAAACTTTTACAGTTACGTCTATTCTGTATCTGTGATCTCTATCCTCTTATTCTTTGTATCCTTTGTTGATCCTTTATCAAGGGAACCAATTAAGTTAAAGCTCTAATCAGAAGAAATGCATTAGGCTTAATCAAAACTGATTCTAGTTTCCTGTCACTGTCCTCCGTGCATCAGCCGCTTTCTGCCCGTTACTTCACGCTACAGACCTTCGCACTTTGCTAAAAGACACCTTCACGATTTTAAGGGCAGTGTCGCATTTTCAAGGGCACCTTCGCATTTTTCTGGAAGGCATTTGGAGACAATGTCGTTTTTTTTTTTTTTCAAGAGGCGAAAAACCCGACAGTGTCGCTTTTTTCTAAAGGTCAAAAAATGTGACAGGCCAGAAAAACATTTTCTAAGGCGCTTTGAAAAATAAAAAAATTTAGTTTTTTCAGCTCTCTCTCAAAGCTTGTATTTTTTTTATTCCAAGGGCTTGCACATTGCTTCTCAAAAATTGTCTTGTCAAGAGGCTTTGTGAAGATATCAGCCACTATCTGCTTTGTTGGAACAAATTCGGTCTTCAGCCTGTCTTTCTCAACTAGATCTCTTATTAGATGATATCTGATAGCAATGTGTTTCGTCCTGGAATGAAACACTGGATCCTTTGTCAGATAAATGGCGGATGTGTTATCCATGAACAATAGCAGCGGCTTGTTGGAGTTCTCTCCTAGTTCGTCAAGGAACTGCTTGAGCCATGTAAGCTCGTTCGCCATTTTGGCTGCTGCAACATACTCTACTTCGCAAGATGATTGCGCAGTTATGGTCTGCTTCTTCCTGACCCATATCACAGCTGCATCAGCTGCTATTGTGCATCCTCCCGAGACGCTCTTGCAATCATCTTTCAAGGATGCCCTGTCGAAAAGTGGTATGCAGAAGATAGGTCTAGCTCGAAAAGAAACAAATGAAAATAATTCATGTGTCTAGAAAGAAAACCTTTTGTGCATGGCGGAATAAACTATTTTCATCTTTTCAATGCATGACTACGCCTATCAATTTCAAACAAAACAATAGTGATTGAAATCATGTTTGAACTTATAGTAACTAACTTTGAAATTGTCAGTACTACAGTGATTATGTAGCCAAACAATTAAGCATTGAAGATTATCAGACAAATAATTAGTTGCGAAGAAATACATAAATGCTTACATTCTGAGATGAAACTGAACGCAATAAAGAGTAGTATTGATTCAAAACGAAACAAAAGTAAATGAGTACAATAAGTTGCAGATTGAAGCCGTGTACTTTATGCTATCTCCGAGCGGCTAAAATGAAAGTTTGAATTAATGCGCAGTGCTGATGAGCAGTAGCGCAATAGCAATCTCTAAAACAACTTTAAGAAGTGAGCTAGAATGCTCAGGAGTGTTCAAGATCGTAGGCTCGAGAGAGAGAACTAACTATTCAAACGCTTCTGATAATTCTGATTTTCAATGAATTAATCTGTATGAATATGAACAGCTATTTATACTAAGAAATTAGGTCATCAATTAATATCGCCAATTGGCTGGTGATCCGCTAGCATCCATCCGGTCCTTGTCATTGATTGCTGATAAGCAGTAAAATTGGCCGTAAACGTTCTGTCTGCATAAATGAACTAAAACAACCACAAGCGACACTATCAGGTTTTTCACAAAAAA
Organism: Diphasiastrum complanatum; assembly: GCA_029204225.1. Classification (NCBI taxonomy): domain Eukaryota; kingdom Viridiplantae; phylum Streptophyta; class Lycopodiopsida; order Lycopodiales; family Lycopodiaceae; genus Diphasiastrum; species Diphasiastrum complanatum. The sequence continues at coordinate 58,399,281 of CM055100.1, read as the reverse complement.
GCAAAAAAGACGAAGGTGCCCTTAAATCTCAGTTAGGGTTGCCCCACACTTTGCCAGAGTCATTTTCTCAACATTTGAGGCTCTTTAAGAAAAGCAAAAAATGCGACTTTGCATATTTGCACGAGATTCCTGACAGACGAAAAATGAGAAAAAGACGACACTGCATTTTTCACGAGATTTCTGTCAAGCAAAAAATGCGACACTGTCATAAACTCCGTGTAATTCTGCAGACTGTGTAAAAACACTTGTAAGACACGAGAAAATCCGTACAACTGGATAAACAATGGATGAAGATTAAAACTGATTAGACGATTGGTAAGAAGGAGAGTAATCCAACACTCCCCCTTATTCTGAATCCTTAAATGCCTTGACCTTCAAACTTAGTTCTACACAGAATCTTCTGTGTGACTCCAAACTTAATGCTTTAGTAAAAACATCTACTGTCATATCTTGCGTTCTACAACACTGCAATCTGACCTCTTTGTTGAGAACTTTGCTTCTGACGAAATAATACTTCAGTTCAATGTGCTTACTCCTAGAATGAAATCTAGGATTGGATGATAAAGCGATGGCACTTTGATTATCACAAAATAATGTCGTCGGAGCATATTGATTCAGACCGATATCTGAGACTAAGTTTCTCAACCTTTGTAGCTTGAGAGGCTGCGATATACTCTGATTTAGTGGAAGATAGAGCTATCGAAGATTGCTTGAGAGTGTTCCAGGAAATTGGACCACTATTGAGGAAGAATGTAAATCCAAAAGTAGATTTATGGGTGTCTATATCTCCTGCCCAACTCGCATCTGTGTAACCACTGAGGAAATTGAGTTTGTCGTCGCCAACTGCTCCATAACAAATGCAAAAGTCCATAGTAGTTCAAAGATATCTCATGACTCTGATAAGAGCCTTCCAATATGTTATACCAGGATTAGTCATAAACTGACTGAGAGAGCTGACTACAAAAGCTATAATTGGCCTAGTACAGATTATGGCATACATAAGAGATCCTATAATAGAATGGTAAGGATACGCACGCATCCTGCTGCTTCTCATGAATTGTTTGGGGACACTGGTCCTTGAAAATTTGAGTCCTGGTGTTATGGCCATATTCAGTTAAGGACCTGGATACTCCATATGTTGGCCTATATCCATCTAGGATTGGTTGGGCGGTTTGGCTCCATAGTCTCTCTTATTATGTTCTCCTATTCTCATCTTAGGGGGTTATCCCTTATGGTCTTTACATTGGTATCAGAGCTAATTAATAAACTTTAACGGAGTAATGCTAAAAGCCAATGACATGGAAGGAAAAACGGTTAATCATTTGCTATGTGTTTAAGGAAATTTTTGCACCTTAGCTGACAAATTTTTTGGGGGATCGAAAGACCTAAGGGAATAAGAAAAGGGGACACCGGTGCTAGTAAATGATTTTGTGTTATGTAATTTGGATTTCTTGTTAATCCCTGTGGAAAAGTTGCATAATACCAGTTATGGAGTAATTTTAGTAAAGTTGATTAATGGATTTAAGGTTAGTTGAATTCCCGTTTAATATGGTATGACAATGAGAATGACCATAAATTTTAATATGATTTGGATGAATAAGGAATGTATGGATCACATTCAAGTTGTTAGTACAGTAAATGGCTTTCTTGATAAAGTTTTTACTAACCAAAAATACTTAAAATGTGATAGTTATCCATGTGTAGAGCCTTATGGTTGGATCATCCTTTTGTAGTGCATTATTATCCATCTGAAAATAAATTTATGGATTCTCCAGTGTCTGGTTATAATGATATGTGCCTATACTCGGTATAGGAATTCTAGATTGATTCTTTGGATCTCTAGAATATCAGATATGGCGGTTAAGGATTGTTTGGAAGGAAGAGCTGGTGGTATGGGACATCAGTACTTTCGGAAAGAGAATTCTAGGACTGTAAAGATCTGAGCACCAATGGTAAGTTTGAGTACCTATTCGCGATATGGGAAAAATTAGATCATTGGTTGATTAAAGGGTATTTTGAAAATTTTTGAGATTTAGTCTAAACCCGTTATTGGTATCTTATAATTTACAAAATCAGAGAGCTCTTAAAACTATTTCTCACTTCTTTTAATTTCTCATATTTGGACATCAGATAAAATTCATATGATCCTTCCGGCATGAAAATTACTTGGATAAGGCTTGGAATTTGGAATGTTCTAGCTTATTGGTATTCTCAATTCTTGATCCTAGATTGTCTCTTATGCATAGATAGATCTCAAATAGATGATAGTTATTGTCACTCATGTTGAGAATATCTAGAAGACAAGTCCTGCGTATAATAGAGTGAATCCTATTTGGAAGGCACTTATTATTGACTTTTCACGATTCTGATATTTTCATTTGTTTGGTAGGCGTTCAGTCTTTAATTACCAGTGGAACTTAAAATCTTGGATTCCAGTTAAAGAATCTTGTTTGAAAAATATTCCTAAATCTTGTATTTTCTTAATAGAAAGATTTTGAAATGATTCTTACTTTTCCTGAGTTATGTTGGACTTATACTCTAGTATCCTGTAATATTTGATTATGGTTTTGGATTCCAGAAAATTATGATTGACAAATCATATGAATCTAAATATTTATAATTGACGAATCATAAATAGATACTTAATTATTGTCAGTGGATTCAAAGGAATGGTGATGAATCTTGAGTGTGATGATTAATTCTTGATCTATTATTTGAGTAAGAATTCAGGTCAGTGTTTTTGAATCTCTCTACTCCAGTATTTTAGTTGAGAACATATGGATCTCATGGACATTATTTTATTTATCTAGTGGATGTTATTCTGCTACAGTTTATGGTCTGCAAATGCTTGAGTACGGTTTTTTCATTTGGTTGGATCTCCAGTTATCCTAGGAGACAGACAAGTCTATTAAGATGAATGAATGTTGTGTTCTGGCATTTGGTGTTAGAAATAAGAGCATTTAACTCAAAAGAGTATCTTGGATACCTGGAGTTGGGTTTTGATCATTCTATATCTTAATGATTCTCCTAGAGATTCTAGTTGAATGAATTATCATATCTTAGAATTGGATTCTAAGGAGACTGTAATTATTATTATTTTTCATTAATTTTAATCTCCTAAGTTAGGGATTATTTCACTCAGTGGTTCATGTAAGTGTTTTACATGAAGGTGATGTTACTAGCTTGTGTTGAGTGTAACCTAGTTGAAAAATTTATTGCTTAGTGTACTTTTCAAACTTGAGTCATACTCCAGAACAGAGATTAACGATTGGAAATAGGTTTATCTCTGAGTACTTGTTTGATATGGAAGTCAAACTAAGAATAATGATTTCCTCGATTAGTATTGTAAGTTAAAAGAACTGTTCCTGTAATTCTTTCCTATCTTGAGAAGCTTCAAAAGGATAGAAGCAGTTTAAGGAGGGAAGAATGTTATGGCCATATTTGGTTAAGGACCTGGAATAGTCCTAATATGGGGGTGTGATTTTTTGGCAAGCTTCTTGTGGCGAGCTTTTTGGGTGAGCTTTTTTGTGATTGGAGCGAGCTTTTTGGCATTTATCCTGATATAATTTCAAGTGCTATAACATTTGGTAAACATGCCATATATTTCAGATATGTTGAGGATAGATATTACTGACCTTCACTTAGGCACAAGAAAAGATAGCTCTCTTCAAAATAGAATAGGCAAGAAATTCATTAAGAACTTTGACATTAGTACTAGAATGAACATTTAGATTTTAGTTGAGGTTATGTAAGACCATGCATAGCCCAAATGTTTAAAGGGAAGGCTCTTCTTGTTGTGTCATGGTATACTTTATACAAAAAACAAGATTTATGTAGTATAAAGAGTGTTGATCCCACAAAGAGAGTACCCAAGAGAAGAAATCTGTCAATACGATGTAATTAAGGATATGTTAGTGATATACAGTGGAATGGGTAAGTGATGATGGAAAATATTGGTTGTCAACAGACATTTGGATAAGGTAGCCAGTACCATCAAAGACAAAGACAAGTAATAAACCAGATTTAAGATAGGTAAAATGATATTTCCAATCCATCTACTGTTCACATACAATCGGATTGTATGATCAATGTTGTCCTAAACTGATATACAACAAACAATTGACAATTATCGTGATATAGTATGCATTTTTATGTTTTAACTCCTCATTTCGAACTTGATAGTTAAGCCTCATATAGAAAATGATAGCTGGAATCAAGCATCCAACTTCACTTTAACCATGTACTCCACAAAAAGTATAATTTTACTGATATAAAGAATCATACACAATTCAACATGATTTTACTAGGCAAATCAATGTACTATATTGGTGAATGCGTAAGCCACACTAGCCAATTTCCAAAAAGCCACGTGTTGGCTGGTCCAAAACAAAACGAGACAAAGACAAAACAAATTCTTACTTTGGAAAAGCATGAATACCCATTTGCTTACGAAAAACTAAAGCATTATTACATTACAAAAGTTGCACATTTTTTTAACCTAAATTAATAAAACGCAACAAGAAAAATACAACAATGAAACACTACAAAGCTAACTAAAGTATAAATATGATTAAGAAATGCTAAAATTGATCAAATTGATACAAAGGTTTATCATATTTGGTTTTCATTCAAACTAGCAATACTATCTTTAAAATATAGCCCATTTGCACATACTTTGTAATGTGACAGAAAATCATTTTTGATATCTGAACATCATTCTAAAAACTGGTTAAATGTCATAACCGAACCTTGTTGATTCTCATAATCATCTGTTGTACATGAGAGAAGGGATTTCTTAAAAATGTCAATGGATTTAACCTCAACCTTTTTAGTCCGAAGCTTAAGACTTGGCAAATCTTATTCAATCAATTGAATTTGTTGTACTTAATAGAGAGTCTCTTTTTCAAAACAATGTACAATGGCAGACTCATGAAATTCTGATTTGTAAAAATTGAAACAAAGGTATAAAAATTTTCAGATATTGTCCAAAGATACTAGCTGGCTGTGCTCCCCGACAACCATTGCCAAAAAAAAAAAAATGTTGTGGTATACTCATTATAGAAAACATGATTTATGCATTTTAAAATGTGTCGATCCCACAAGAGAACACCCAAGAGAACGAATATGTCATTACGGTGTAGTTAAGGATATGTCAGTGATATATAGTGGAATGGGTAAATGATGGTGGAAAAGATTGATTGTCAAGAGAAATTTGGATAAAGTAGTGGCAACACCACCACAGACAAAGACAAGTAATAAATTAGATTGAAGATAGGTAAGATGATATTCCAATCCATCTGCTATTCACATATAGTCAGATTGTACGTTCAATGTTGTCTTGAATCAATATACAACAATTAATTTCACAAGTATCATTATACATTTATGTTCCCATGTTATAACTCCTCATTTCCAACCAGATAGTTAAGCCTCACACAGTAGATGACAACTAGAATCAAAAGTCCAACTTCATATTAACCATGTATTCTACAGAAAATGTAATTTTACTGATATAATGAATTATACATTTGTTTTCGTATGATTTCACTGGGCAAATCTATGTACGTATCATTCATGTAGAACATTAACTATGGCACAAATTGATTCCATTCAATAGAGTGCAATAACATTTACAAATCAATACAAGAGTCATGAAGAGAGAGAGAGAGAGAGAGAGAGAGAGAGAGAGAGAGAGAGAGAGAGAGAGAGAGAGAGAGAGAGAGAGAGAGAGAGAGAGAGAGAGAGAGAGAGAGAGAGAGAGAGAGAGAGAGAGAGAGAGAGAGAGAGAGAGAGAGAGAGAGAGTTGATACCTACACAGAAGACGTATGCCAATGATGTCTTGTCAAGTGTGAATGACTTCATAAATGAAGGTGGTGAATTTGTAAGCCATTAGCCCAATTGCTAGATATCTGAAATAGCACTTAATGCACTTGACTATTGCAAACCATCACCAATAGAAGATGGCTGTAGAATGGACTCCTATGTAGATTGTAATTACTTCTTAGCTTCTAGTAAAACATGTCTGACTGACTGATATGTGTAGAAAGTGGCACATAACCTAAGTGCTTCAAAGTCAAAATAGCTCCATCGATCCAAGGTCAAAATGGTGTTCTACTCCTTGGACTGGGTTAAAGGGTCAGATTGAATCACCTCCTGACAGGGCCGAAATGTAGAGTCAAAATAATGTTGGAGATCGATTTACAAGATCAGTTTAGTTGTGTCTTCTATTAAACATGATGATAATAAAAAAGAGAAATGACTTGAAAACCCATTTTTTTTAAAATTTATTAATTTTTTTTAAAAAGTATCTAAATTTAAAATACTTCAAATAAATATATTGTAACGGTAAAAAAATGTTGTATTTTGCAAGAAAATAATTTAAGCTACAAAAATTTGGTCAATAGATTTTTATAAATAACTTAAATTAGCTTATATTAAATAATAATATTATTTAAAATAAAATCATTAGATACACAACCACTAAAATACCTAAAAATATTTTTTGCTTACTAAAAAGAAAAAGTTATAGTTTTTTTTTTTTTGGAATTTTAAAAGTTTTCTAAATTACAATTCTTGTATTGAAAAAAATACTTTCAAAATTATGTTAGAAATTTGAATCAATATTTTTTAGAATTTTGAGTTTTTGAAAATCTTTAATACACCTACGTAAGTTTATTAAATATTTAAGCATTAAATAAAAGCAAATAAAATTACTTTATAATAATCGAGATTATAATATTTAAATCACCCTGAAAAATATAATTTTTTTTTTCATTTCTTATAATTTTAAGAATATTTTTTTTACAAAAAATATTATAAAAACACACCTAAAATTAAATTATTGTAAACTTGACAAATCATTACAATTTTAATTTCTGGTAATAATTCTCAATGTTAAAATTTTTAAAATATTTCAAATTTTAAATTTTAAATCGTTAAAAAATAAATTTATAAATATGAAATCAATCAAAATGAATTCAAAACACAATACATCAAAAAATATAAATACAATTATTCTTTAAAACAAAAGAGAATTTTTTATTCCCTAAAATCATCGATGTCATTCACATCTTTTTCTTTTGTTTTTTCTTGGGTAGCCACTGTACTATCAAGTAGCACCTCTTCTATAATTTCCTCGACTACAGTTACTACATTGTAATCTTGAACCAAGACATCAGCAAATTCTCCTGTGTCGTCTACTTTTTCGCTAGCAGGAGGCTGAAATTCCTTGGACAAGAGAACTATTGTATTCTCGCTGTCCAAACTCTTTTCCACCTCAGATAATTCATCTGGCAAGATTGAAAGAGATTTCATTCTCATTTTTATAAAATCAACTAAATTAGTATCTAAATCTACTACAACAACATGTCCGTCTTTCTAAACAGCACATGCGCTCGTAGTGCCGCTACCGCTAAATAAATCTAAAACCCAATCAGCTGGGTGAGAAAAAATATCAATTAAATGATTAATTAATTGTTGTAGCTTTTGGTAGGGACAAGCCACGGAACCCGTCATTGGATTTTTTAATTTCTTTGTCACAACTAGATATTGGAACAAGTTTTCAAAACTTGTCAGTCCGGAAGTGTTATAATACAGCATCGAGCGTTTGTCATCCAAAGAATAATAACCGATGGTTATGTATTCTATTTCATTGCAAAGTCGAGCTCCTCCCGAGTTCCTGACATTGGGCTTGTACCTGACATGGAACATTACAAGTAAAATCAATTTAAAATTTTAATTTCAAAATAAAAAATTTAAAATAAACTTATGAATCAAAATACGAATTGATAATTCAGGAACTTAAGAATTTACCACACAACATTCTCAATTCTCACATTACAGAAAGTTAATAGAGCTTTCTGTACTGATGTTGACTGCCAAGAAGAATAAAAAACAACAACTCTCCAAATTGGAAAAGTTGTGACTTCAAGAAAGCCCTGTATAAAACTATGGATTTCAGTGAATTTGAAAGGAGTATCATCATTTAATGATTCATTCATCTGAAATCCATATGGTATATTGACGGTGTAGAGTGTATAAGTCCTTTTTCTTAAAAAAATTAAAATTTTTCTGCAATCGCCCTCCTCAACAAAGTAAAAGCATGGTTGATCATCGACACTTTTGGGAAGGTAGGTCTCTATGGATCCTCCTCTGCAATGGAAAAAGCTATGTTTAGCATGGGAGACAAAAAATATAAAATAGAATAGGAGACTTAACTTTTCAAAAAAAAATAATTAAATAAAGAAAAAGCTATGCTTAGCATAGGAGACATATAATATAGAAAAGAAACAATTAATAAGCACCTATGCTAAGCATGGGTGAAATAAATACCATGTCTCTAAACAAAATAAAAAATGGACTCAGGGCTTCATTTTGGCTGCTAAGAGAATAAAGCTTTTGACATTCATCGAAATCTTGACAATTTAACCTTGTCACAAGGGCTTCTTGAACTTTCATAAATAATTTGTGCCTGCATTTAAAATATGTAATTGTTAAAAATCCAACCAGATTATGAAAATCATTTTATTAAAAAAGGTAACATGAAAATAAATATTTAAATTATGATTATTACCTCTAAAATTATTTTCCCATTTCTGTCAAGGAAAGTTGACCATCGGCAACTCTTGAAAGAACACTTATTATTAGCTTTGAAGAGTTAATCCCTTGCATATTCTTCCACTATGATATTCCCATTTCAGTAGGGATTGGCTTCAGAGTTTGAGTGCTCACAACTTTTTTTTTTGGACTTTGAGGCACCCTGAGCAGGTTGGTCTTTTATTTGAAAAGTTTCCTACTTATCAAAAATTTTATCAACAAGGGCCCACACCTGAGATAAAAAAAAAAAAATTCAATTGATAAAAAATTTAACCAATATTAAAATTGAGTTTAAAATTTTAGTCTGATAAAAACAATTTAAAAATATTATAACATATATTATGACCAGAGCATTCCATGACGAGCATAGCCAAACAAATTACCTGGCCACTACGAAAAACAAGCTGAAAAAAATTATCGTATTTAGTAAGGCTTTGCATAGGATTTTTTGAATCAAAAGACATACTTGTCTCTTGAGCACATAGTGCTTTCAGCTCAAGTTGATTCACATCTCCTGCTTTGAAGACTCTCATGTATTTTTTATGAAAAAAACGAATTTTTTGTATCACGGTCATCTTCATCCGGTAGTCCTGATCAATATTGTGGTGCCAAGCCAATAATTTCACTTCTTTCACTATTAGGCCAGCAAATGCAATGACACTCATAGTTCAAAAGCTTGGGATATGGGGATATTCTTGAGATAATTGTTTTCGAGCTTGTAAACTGTGTATCCCCCCAAGAACAAAAAAATGATATGAGTCTAATAAAGAAAAATCAAAATTTGCAACATCGTTGCATTTGTTGGGATCAACAAAAACAATAAAGGGAGTAACTATGGTCTGTGTATGATCTTTAAATTTTATTTTTGAATTATGTACATGTGTTTCATTAGGCTCTCTAACTTCCATTGGCCTGTCTCCTGTTATTGGGTCTACAGGTGGCCTATCACACTGATTTATGTCAAGATTAAAGTTGTTTCTTTTATTTTTTTTGTTTTATGGATATCCTCTCTTAATTTGGCAAGTTCGGAGCTGTCTTGTAATGGGCGGATGGATGCACCAGGTAGCGATAAAGATGGTTCGGTGGCGGCTTTTTTGCTTTCAACAGAAGGGATGGACTTCTGGCGATGTGTAGCCATGGTCTTTCGGCGTGACTTAGGTCTAGTGAGCGAAGTCTACGAAATATTATGCGATCTTTTTTTTGGGAATGAGAGACGGCTACGGTTTCATCCTCAACATTTTCAGAGGCCGGCTTTGTGACTTGAGCAGTGGTAGAAGCGGGCTTGCGAGGTCCAATAGATACACCTTTTGAACTTCGTAATGAATAGACCAGATCTTTTCTCTCAGCAATAACAACTAAAACCATTTTTAAGCATTGCTTCATGCTTTGGACAGAAACAAAAACCAAGTTTAAAATATAATGACTAAAAGCTTAAATCTAAAAGTTTAAATAATTTTATATCTAATAACAACTATGCTAAGCATGAAACAAACATGATTAAAAATATATTTTATAGTTACTCACCAAAGTAACTAGAGCTTTATCAAAATAGGCTTTGATGGCCTCGTCCAGACAAAGTCGGATCTTTATTATAGTCATGTTCAGAATGAAAATAGAACGAGACTTATCCGTCTCCTTTACAAGTATATTCACAAAACCTTCTTCTTGATCCTCATATGGTTGATCAGCAAGCAATCTTCCTTGAACTTTGAATTGCGAGTCTCCTCTGCCAGGCTTTTCAGCTAAATGAATAAAAAGCTCTGAAAGCTTTGTGTCGTTGACCCTTTGGTGAAATAGTACATGAATTTTTTCTTATCTTTTAATGGAATATCTTGAGGTTTCCCCGAAATTTTAAAAGAAATCCTTGACATTTCAAAAATTATCAAAGACAATTGAAAATCTGCAAAAAAAAAAAGACTTTTTAGGAAAATCTAAAACGCTATCTTAATGAAAATTGTTGACAGATCCCCTGCTCCAGAGGACTTGTTGTTTATTTTTCTGCTTCTTGCTTACAAAACCGTTTCTGCCTGTTATCAGGCTTCATGGCAGTCGTTAGATGGTTTTTTGATTGATTTTACGATGCCAACCCAGGCAGAAGGAAACAAAGTTTCATTGTAGTATTTTCTTTATGTCCTACCTGTCAGAGGACAACTAAGAGACGTCACTCTTGAACGCACTTACATTCTACATGGATGCAAGCCAAGAACGCTCATTCACATATCAACATACAAACTAATGAACGTTCTATAGATTCTACAGCTACCTGCACTTAAAACGGACTGAAATCAGAGCCTACACTACATTAACACTAAACTACCTTGCATAAATTGACAAAACAAGAAACAAGAAACTAATCTACAGCATGTTAGAAGTCCAAGAATCAAGAAACCAACCAGCCTTTTGATTCTTGGACATCCCAAGAATATCAAGAACTGGATTGTACAGAGATATGCAAGAATCACACCACAGATCTAGCCTATTTAGTTTACTTGAATGTTGGCTCCTACATTAATCCACAAAAAAACAATAATCCAGAACTAGGAAAGCAAGAAAACTAATCCACTCTAAATCCACAACCACACAAAATATGAATGGATGGACATGATCATAGGGGCATCACTCAAGAAACCCATCATGATCAAGGAGCTTAGTGTAGCATCAAACTCATGGAAAATCTTCTTATTAGCATGGAGTAGATACAATGCAAAAAGTTCCTCTTCACAAAGAGGGAGTCTCTTAAATAAACAAGAGAGCTGCTTAGGTGGCATCCTAGTGGAATTTCCACATTTCACAAATTACAAGTGGAATATTGTTCTCCACTAGTGGTCACCATCAAAAGGTGGCTCACTCTACTTTCTTTAAGAGAGGTCTACTTGCATTTATTACATTTGCTTAGAAATACTAGTTCCTACATGGTCATTCCATCTTCCGGGATTCACCATGAGGCTTACACAGTTCTTACTTATCTTTCTTAGCTAGTATTTCTCGGCTCTCATACTCGGCTCTCAGTCTTCATTAGTCTCGTCTTCTTAGAGACCTCCTCGATCTAAGGTGAGAGGTGCTCTTGAGTTGCTCTGTCCGAGTATCTTGGGGATTCGTCAGAATTAGCCAACATTATCCCACCCCTAATGTGTTGCAAGACCCACCGCAACTCATATTGGACGATGTCGCTCCGCTTTGCATTGGCATCTTCGATCGTCACTTGGAAAAGCGTAGATCCTAGTTCGCTTACATAAAACCAAGTGCTTATTGTCGCCAGTCTTTATCACAAAAACTGTCTTTCACGAATTGCCACGATTGGATTAGAATGTCTTATTGCTAGAGGTGGTTGACATTCTCAAAATTGGAGAGCTCCCAGCAACTTCATAACTTGCATGCTCGAGTGCTTTCCATGTGTCTCTTTGTTTAGTCACTTGTATCTGCCATTGACGATTTCATCTTTGGTTTCTTGGCAGATTCCATCTTTGGTTTCTTCTGGGAGGTCTGTATCCTCCATTTGCCTCTGGGTATTTTCGTGGTTCTTCTCTCAGTTGAAGTTCCAGTCTCAAGGAAGACCTTTGATCTGCAAGTTTCACAAACTTTGATTATCAGTCTCAAGGGGATGGATTCATCAAAAACTGGTGGTAGGAACAGATTTGGATGGACGGTCTGATAACGGTAAGGAAACATGATGAAGGCTTGGTGAAAGGATGAAGGAACTGATCGTTCTACAGTTGCAGCCTTGGACTCTTGCAATGCCGAGCTTTGACCACCACTTGCTAGGTGAGGAGCTTGTTTTATTTGCAGGTTCACGGATGTCTTCATCTTTCATTTTCTACAGCTCTTTCTTTTGATCCGTTACTTTTGGATCTCTTTGGGCTTCATAAGAGGGGATTCAACTATCATTACTCCAAAGAGTTTCTTCTGATCAAGATCAATCTGACTCATCTGTTGTTTAAGTTTTGTCCTTTCCTCCTCAGCTTCTTTGTATTATTATTTTTTATTTCTTTGAGCTACTTCGTCTGCTTTTGTAGATATTCTTCGGCTGAACAACCAATATAGGTGGTAGTTGGTCTCCACAAGACACTTGCAATGATCTATCAGTTGCTTCGGTAAGACTATCAAAACTGGGAATTCCTCAAAAGAACAGTAAATTGATGATAAACAAATAGATGGAAGGGAGGGTGGTGGTGACAACGGTAGATGGTGTGGACGATAGACATGAGAATGGGCGCAGAAGTATGGCAAGAGGTTAGTTGAAGAAGGAGACTGATTTTCCAATACTTGTGTTTCCCTTTCTGAAGAATCTTCATCGTGACTGGGGTACTTCTTCTGATCGAGTCACTTTGGATTGCCCATCTGTCTTCTTAGCCTTGTCATTGTCGACTTTGGGTTTGTGACCTTGGTTGTTGATCTTGCTGGTGTTGTTGTTGGCAACGTAACTGCTCCAGTGGATCCAAGAAAATCCATTCTCGCCCCCCCCCCCAAATTTTTTTTTGTTGGTGGAGATGTTGTTGCTAGTGATTGTTCATGCTCAGAATTGGATCGGCATGTGGAACACGTAATTGAAACTCGTTGAACATGTGACTGGACTAAAGATTGAACAAATTTTAACTAAATTTGTTTCGATCTTGCTGTAGTTGACTCAAAGAATAATATGGCAATGAGGTGCAGGAATCAACTCTAACTTGTCATGGATTTCTCATGGTTTTCAAAAATTTGAAATTGCTATACATGGTAATCTGAAGATGGATAGATGAATGAAAATGTGTTTTGGAGATGCTCTACAGAAGACTCTCATGCAGTAGCTATTCCTCATGCAAAAATCAGTCACACAAAATAGGTGAAGAGAAACAAGAAAATAAACAAACGTTACAAATAGAGAGAAATGTATAGCACTTGTCGAACAAAACTTGCATTCATCAACATTGATAATGTACCTTGATAGTTGCAATATTTCAGTTGTTTTGTAGAGTAATGTGACTTACTCTGACATGCCCTTGTCAAAACAAGATAGGGTTGGTGACACTAAAATCTATCATCATGGATAACAAATGTTGTAAGATATAGCATGAGATGCAGGTATGGTTGAGGTACTATGTCCTGAGGACCTCGTCGAATAAGAGATTCAGAACCAAATCTCTAAGTGGATTTCCGAATCCTAGATTTGTTGTGTATTGGCACATTGGAAATATTATCTGCATGTGGAAAGAAAAATAGATTTGAGTTTGTAGAAGGAGAGAAAAACTGTCAATTCCCTATGGAGGTTGCTCTTGGTTGGACATTGTAGCAGATGACGGAATATTGATTTTACTTTCTTTCGACAAGGACTCATTTCAGATTGTCTTTTTGCATTATGGTACTGGCATATTGGTCGGTGATGTAGAAGTTTACAAGAAACTTCTCGATCGAGCAGCAGGTTTAATTGTTGGTTGCTATGGTGCTCATGTTGTTGTCGTGAAGATCCTATTGTGATTCATAACTGACGTGACGGGCAGGTAGGATCTTAGCGTGTTGTTTTGGACAGTCTTTGAAACTGTGTTTTCTTATACAGTCGGGACACTCTTGGTCTTGATTGGACAATCAACCATGAAGTGGCCAGTTTCACCACAGATGAAGCATTTGGTGTGCAGTGGCCCTTGTATAACTGCATAGCCATCTTGTATGGCTAGTAGGTTTGGACTTTCTGATGGATAGTCAAGATAAGGCGAGGCATTTCCAGATTGGGATGGGTGTTCTTCATATTGTTGAATTGTATGTGCTTGGATATGTCGATATGAAGGACAAGCATCAACAAGATGCGTAGCCCGACAGTGTGGGCACCATATTGTTTTTCGTTTATAAGGTACCTGTGCAAGGTTTGACTGAGCAGGCATACTGCCTTGGATAGACTTCAGGGTAGCTTGAAACTCATTGGTGAGTTTCTCCATCTGAAGTTGGTGTTGCTTATTAAGCAACACTAGCTGTGATTTCCAAAGCTGATCTTAGGTGTCCTCGATCAGCTTCGACTCATGGACATGAGCATGTGGTGCTTGCCTTTCCCTAGATTCGTCAATATCTGATCCTTCGTCTTCTTCCTTGATGGCATCAGACATAGCTAACTTTAGACTCGTATATTCATCATTGGATTTAAGCTAGCGTCTAATCCATCTTGAAAGGCCGACTGAGGACCAGATGATGAGCATCTGTTCAGAGGGCTGTTGTTGTACTTGACTTTTGAGACGTTTGAAACGCTCAATATAGTCTCATACTTGTTTGTCTTTTGTCATTTTGATATTACTTAGCTTGACAAAAGGGCTTTCTATCAAGTGAAATGGCTTGAAGCGTTTGATAAAGGCCTCCTTCAAGAGTGACCAGTCACGTTTATCTTCACGATCAAGGTTAAAGAACCATTCTCATGCACGATCGATCATGGTCATCGAGAAGAGTTGAATCATGACGTCGGGTGATGTCTCGCCATATACATCACATGCATTCTCAAAGATTTGCAAAAATCTTTGAGGGTCCGAACTACCGTCAAACTTTGGTAGATCTAGTTTGGGTGTACGTCTCTCATGATGAGCATTATGGGTAGCAGAGACTCCATTAAGGTTGGTTCTGGCATGGGATGTTTCAACACCATGAACATGGGTTCTGGCTCGCGAGGACTCGGCTCTATCATGTTCTTGTCCTTCGAATGGGTTTGTGGATGGCTCGTAGGGTTGGGACCACATTTGGTAGAATCTATGACATCTGATTTGTTCAGCTACAGGGGACCTGATCTTGTATGGATAATCTTTTGGGATGTCAGGATCTGTATTATCGGCCATTGGGTATTGTTGTGTCTTTTTTGTGTTAAGTATGTGTTTCTGGTGTTTTTGGATTTTGTTAGGATTTTTGGTGTTTTTGGATTTTTTAGGTTTTTTGGTGTTTTTTGGATTTTTTAGGGTGTTGAAGGAAGTGAAGGTGGAGACTTGATATAAAAAGGGCTTTCTATTGGTATGAGTGTTGTTTTTTGAAAAAAAAAATTGGTGTTCATGCCCTTTTATTTTTATTTTTTATTTTTTTTTGGGCTCAAAGGTGTTGCGAAGATGGTTGTTCGGTCGAAATGGCAATCAGAGGTGTTGATCAAAAGTTATGATCCGGTCGAGCTTTGATCTTATTGCTTCGGTTGATATCTGATTGAATCCCTCCGGTCGAGATTTGATCGCTACCTTTGGCTTCGATTGAGATTTGAGCAGGCGCTTCGGCTCCAGTTGAGATCACTTCGGCTTCGGTGGAGATCTAAATGGGCACTTCGACTTCGGTCGAGATCTGAACGAGCACTTCGGCTTCGGTCGAGATCTGAACGGGCACTTCGGTTGAGACTTCAGCGGACACTTCGGTTGAGACTTCAGCGGACGCTTCGGTCGAGATTCCAGCGAGTGCTTCGGTCGAGATTTCAGTGAGCACTTCGGCTTCGGTCGAGATCTGAACGTGCACTGCGACTTCAGTCGAGATCTGAATGGGCACTTTGGCTTCGGTCAAAATTTGAACGAGCACTTCGGCTGAGACCTCAGCAGACACTTCGGTCGAGATTCCAGAGAGCGCTTCGGTCGAGATATTAATTTTTTTTTTCTTTTATGCACCTGCGTTGCGTCGGTCAAGATGGCAAGAGAGAGAGAGAGGCTCGGCTGAGATGGAAGAGAAGGTGTTCGGTTGAGACGTGAGAGAGGGTGCTCGGCTAACATGGTGATGGAGGGAGGTGGAGACGATGGGTAAGCTATGGGTAGAGGATGATGTAGAAGGAGCTGAGGATGTATGTAGGGCATGGGAATGGTGTGTGCAAGTCGTTCTGAGCTATGAACGGATCTGGAGACATTTCAGATTGCGTGCATGGGTCCGATCAAAGATAGTCTTGCAGCATATGTCGTTTCAGAATGTGAGTGATGCAAGCAGCAACGGGTCAAATGTTGATAGATCCCTTGCTCCATAAGACCTGTTGTTTATTTATCTGCTTCTTGCTTACAGAACCATTTCTGCCTACTATCGGACTTCATGGTAGTCGTTAGATGGTTTCTTGATTGATTTTACGATGCCAACCCAGACAGAAGGAAACAAAGTTTCATTATAGTATTTTTTTTTAAGTCCTACCTGTCAGAGGACAACTCAGAGACGTCACTCTTGAACGCACTTATATTCTACATGGATGCAAGCCAAGAACGCTCATTCACAGATCAGCATACAAACCAATGAACGTTCTACAGATTCTACAGCTACCTACACTTAAAACGGATTGAAATCAGAGCCTACACTACATTAACACTGAACTACCTTGCATAAATTGACAAAACAAGAAACAAGAAACTAATCTACAGCATGTTAGAAGTCCAAGAATCAAGAAACCAACCAGCCTTGTGATTCTTGGACATCCCAAGAACATCAAGAACTGGATTGTACAAAGATATGCAAGAATTACACCATAGATCCAACCTATTTAGTTTACTTGAATGCTGGCTCCTACATTGATCCACAAGAAAACAAGAAATCTAATCTACAACTAGGAAAGCAAGAAAACTAATCCACTCTAAATCCACAACCACACACAATATGAATGGAAGGGCATGATCATAGGGGCATCACTCAAGAAAACCATCATGATCAAGGAGCTCAGTGTAGTATCAAACTCATGGAAAATCTTCTTATTAAGCATGGAGTAGATACAATGCAAAAAGCTCCTCTTCACAAAGAGGGAGTCTCTTAAATAAGCAAGAGAGCTACTTAGGTGGCATCCTAGTGGAATTTCCACATTTCACAAATTACAAGTGGAATATTGCTCTCCACTACTGGTCACCATCAAAAGGTGGCTCACTCTACTTTCTTTAAGAGGGGTCTACTTGCATTTATTACATTTGCTTAGAAATACTAGTTCCTACATGGTCATTCCATCTTCCAGGATTCACCATGAGGCTTACACAGTTCTTACTTGTCTTTCCTAGCTAGTATTTCTTGGCTCTCATACTCGGCTCTCAGTCTTCATTAGTCTCGTCTTCTCAGAGACTTCCTCGGTCTAAGGTGAGAGGTGCTCTTGAGTTGCTCTGTCCGAGTATCTTGGGGATTCGTCAGAATCAGCCAACAAAAATGCTGAAAACTTTAATAAAACAAGCCCTTTTTGTGAAAAAAAATTTAAAAAACAAAACTACAAATTCAACATATTTTCTTACTAAAACATCTCAAAAGGATCACTTTTCTGAGACAAAGCGTTGTAAAACAAGAAAATACGAGTAGCGACCTATGCTAAGCATAGGTTGTGGTCGAGTTCTTACTAACAACTTATGCTTAGCATAGGACGGAGGCGGGATTCTTCAATTCTGACCTCCTTTCGACCTATGATGAGCATAGCTTTCATCTCTGGTCCTGTTCCAACCTATGCTCAGCATAAGTTAGCAAGTAAATTGCAAAGACATCCTATGCTCAGCATAGGTCGTTACTCACGCGCTCTTGTCCAACCTATGCTGAGCATAGGATGTCTTTGCTATTTGCTTGCTAACCTATGCTAAGCATAGGTTGGAAGAAGAATCCTATGCTGAGCATAGGATATGCTAAGCCGGAATCCTATGCTAAGCATAGGATATTACTAAGGACCCTACCACAATCTATGCTCAGCATAGTTTAAAGGAGAGGACTGGTGCAGGCACCTATGCTGAGCATAGGTTACCCATGTTGCAAGAAGATGAATACAGGTTAAAATATGAATATTTTCTAATGCAAGAATTTATTACCCATGCTAAGCATAGAGCAAAGGTAGAAAATGACAATAATCTTACCGTCAAGAAATCTGAAAGCGAGAACGTATGCGAAATCTTATAGAAAGCCGTGACTTGGTGATAGCGATTGCTCAGGCAGCATATGGGCTTCTAAATTTGCAAATGAGTTGAGTTATGCTTGGACTATGGTCCTTAAATTAATTTTTTTTCGAGACCCCCGTCTCACGCTAGTCCTCCAGCTTACTTTGGGACCAAGTTGTCGCGACTCACCTCACCCCACGCCGACCTCGAGTATTAGCCCGGACAGTCCAAACCTAACCCTAACCCTAACCCTAAGAATGCTGCCAAATAGTATTTAAGGCATGGTAGCCGCCAGAAATTTTTATTAACCACTTGCTTTTTAGGCTTGTTGCTCATTTGCATTTAGTTGGTTTTTCTGTGTGCGTCTATTGAGGTTCGAATAGGTTTTTAATTGTTCTATGACCAACATAGGTTGCAGTTATGTTTGAGGAGCACATTTAGTGTGGTGTTAACTATTTGGACGGTTCTATGCTTAGCATAAGTACGTAGTTAAAAAAAAATTTGAGGTTACAATGTCAAGTAGTTCTACCTCTTCTATTTCAGTAGTTGTAACTCAATATGTTGCAACAAGTGCAACATCTTCATCTAACATTCCCAATGAAAGCTTTTTTTATAAAGCCACTCCTGAATCTGAACATATTTTCGTAAACGATGTGACATCATCATCATTTACCTGTTCATCATCTGAAATTCCTCAAGCAAGTACTTTTCAAGAAATGACGCTTGTAACTCAGCTTGTATCAAATAGTTCGACCTCGTCCTCCTCTTCAGATATAGGCTCGGCACAACTAGAACATTGTTCTTTTGAACAAGTTGAATCATTGAGTGATGAGTCAAAAGCTTCAATTCACTCAGTTACTGATTCTAGTAAATCAACAGATCCATTTCAAGGAACGAAAAATCAGTTTGCTCAATCTCGAACATACATCAACAACTGATGAATTTCATTGGCCTCATAAATTAGGAACATCAACTACGACTGTCGAACCTTCAGATCTTCCTCGAGATAATGATTTCCTGCAGCTTGTGCAAGGTGAGGAACGTGAAATTTATGTGGGCTCAAGGAAGAATAGGCAAAGTGTAAAAGCTGCAAAAATGAAATGGCGCGGTGATTTGAATGAAATCCAAATTGGAAGCCTTTTTGCACTTCTAGCTTCAGAAAACAATGAAGGACATCCATTTTGGATTGCCAAAGTACTTGGTTTTATTCAAAATAGCAGTCAAACAAAAGTACTATGTATCCATTGGTTGCGCACCACTTCAACAAATGCTTTTTATGGGAAGGTACAAAATGTTGCAAGTAGATTCAAAGGGCAAGAGAAAGAGATTGCCAAAAAATCAACCAAGAATCGACGATTTGAATCTACAAGATGTAGATGTTTTGGCATTTAATTTTGAATTAACAATGACCAATCATCTACGAAAGTCAACAATATCTATATTGAAAGAACGACTTGGATTACTTGAAAAACCATCATCCTCCACTAGTCATCAACAGAGAAAAGCTAATTTACAAGGTTTTTTGTCAACATTAGACGCAGATTCTGAGGAAGACATGCCAGTTGACTCTGATGAAGAAGACGAGTCTTCCACTTCATTAGCTGAAAACGAGAGTGTTGAGAATATGTCAAGTTCTAAATTGAGAGGCATCAGTGAAAATTCCTTAGAAAATGTACTTTAAAAAAAAGAATGTGAAAATATAATTTAAGTTATTTTGTATTTCAATGGGATTTCGAGTTTCAAAAATCATTTGTTCTCTTGAATTAAATTTACTTTTGTGATTATGATGGTTTTATGAAGTTTGCAGCAAAAAACTTGTAGTTCTTTATTTAAAATATGCATTTTTTGGCTTTTTTAAAAACAAAATTTAGAGATTTTTCAAAAAAATCCATGATTTTGGCCTAAAACTAGGACCTTAAAAAAACATCAAAAAAGATTACTCTTTTTCAGGTCAAAGTCCCAAAACAAATGTCATCGTGTTATTAGGTGATGAGTAGGATCTTGATTCAGAGGATACAAATTGTCATTGAAGTTCAATTTAAATGGTGGTTGACATTCACTACTAGATTGATCTAGGATTGGAAAGTGAGTGGGATTCAAAGTACCTTTGTTGGCTTCATGGTCAAAATGACTTGTAGAATAAAGGTTGATCTTCAACAATTGGACATGCCCTTATGTGATGTTCATTTTGGACCAATGGGATAAGTAGTTCAAGGGTCAATTATAGAACTTGAATGATTATAGGCTTTGAAGAAAGTGTGAATCCCTTAAGATTGCATTTCATAAATGTCATAAAATTTTAATGATGCTTGGAAAAGATAAATATGGCAAAAACACATATTATGTAGCTCTCGAAGTATTCAAGGTTTAATGGATACAATTGAATAATAGGGCTATCAAATGTTGGCACATTTTTTGTAGCATTTTGAGGAATGGAAGTGAAAATTTTGATATCATACAATGTACAATGCACAGGTGGAATGCATGACCAGATGTGCATAGGAAACACTAAATATATATTACATTTCAAAATCCATACAATCTTACAAGGTGAATCAGAGTTACAAAGTGAATTTGCTTGCCATTGTAAAGTTGTAGTAATTTCACTATGTGGTTTAAGAAAGTTCTCAATCATCATGTATTATTACCCCAGATTTTGGACTATGCACAAAGGCAACACTACACTATGATGCTACTTATTTTCCATGAGCAATCATGGTGCAAAATAGATCAATCAGACCTATGCTCAGCAAGACAAGACGTTGTATTTTAGGACCTCATGCAACTAAGATTGTTTCAAACACAACTGTAGAGCCTTATTTATGGTAACTATGAATTTGCTACAACATTTCTCATCAAGCTTTTCTAAGCATATTATTTAAAATTGTTCTATTTAGAGCTTTGATATGCATTATTTTTTGAAGATTCAATACACATATTTGAAAATTCCAAACTCTTATGATTTTATTAAAGAGTCATGTTATAGCAATAAACAATCTCATCAATAGAAATTTCATAGCTTTGTCCAATATGAGCAATCCATGGAAAGTTGTAGCTTACTTTGCCTATCTAGCTTCCTCAAATCAACAAATGACTTTTACCACAATTATACATCCACAAAAGCACTAGAGTTTTAGACTAAAGTAATTTCATAGTATTTTAGACATTCTATTGTTTGTTGAAAACCTTGTTTGAAAGTGATACCTAGCCTTCGAATAGTGTATTGATGAATCTTGAATTCTTATGAACATCAAACATGTATACAATACCCCAGATAGTGGATAGTACATAGGCATTCTTCAGATATCAGAAAATAGATAAATCCTAATTACAAACTAGTTACAATCCTATGCCATGTTACTATTTG
Organism: Diphasiastrum complanatum; assembly: GCA_029204225.1. NCBI lineage: Eukaryota > Viridiplantae > Streptophyta > Lycopodiopsida > Lycopodiales > Lycopodiaceae > Diphasiastrum > Diphasiastrum complanatum. The sequence continues at coordinate 58,377,534 of CM055100.1, read as the reverse complement.
GAAAAGTTAGCAATTTTTTGTTTTTTGTTTTAGATCTTGCTCAAGTTGGATTTGATTCAAGCCGATTGCAAATAATGCAAAAAAGCACATATAGTAGTAGTGAAAGCTAGAAATTTTGGAAAGTTAATAAATAAATTTTGTGATATAAATGACAATTTTAATGCACTAGAACAATGATATAACACCGCCTTAAGTGAGCCAAAAAAACAAAAATAAGGTGTTCAAGAATTGAGGGTGACAATGCTTTTTATAACTTATGGGGATTACATGGCTCTATCTTTATGTAATCTGATTGAATTCATTAGAGAAATGAACCATTAGCTAGATTGAAATCTCACCATTATTGGAAAATTGGAAGCAAACAATTAAAATTAAGGTCTTCTCAAACTCATCAATTCGAACCAATGTGTTTTAATTGCCATTTGAAAGGACTTCAAGAGCCAAATATATCAATGTAAATATCTCGACTAAAAAATGCTATCCATTTGTGTATGCAAATACACACCATGCCATACATACTAAAGTACCAAAAAATGCCAAAATAGCATTAGTCATGTGGGCTCGGAGGTAAAAAATGGATCCCAAGCTAGTACAATAAGTGTAACCCAAATCGAAATGTAGTTTGTATGTTGTTGCATTAAAGAGCTAAAAAAATTGAGCTTTATTACAATGCAAACTAAACAAAACTTCAACTACAAGTGCACCCTTTCCTAAAAAGAAAGGCATAAGTTTGAAAGGCAAATGCATGAAAATCCGAAAAATATAGACGTTAACAACATTTAAAGCAAATGACAAATTACGAATGGCAAAATCGGAGTTTCACACACTATCATCAACTACACAAACACTATGGAGCTCCAGCGTCGAGAACCCAAGTATCCCTGGAGCAAAAAACAACTAAAATTTAATGTACGGAATTTTAAAATAATCCTCAAAGGACCCAACAGGCAAACCAATGGCTTGTACCTAATGCCTAAAGCCTAGAGCCTAGGTTCAACGTCCATACTTGAATTCCTAACCCTCAAGTTCATTCGCTTCATTCAACCTCATTATCCTCTGCTTGCTTTCCACAACAAAAGGTGCTCTCCACGGTCTTTGATTGCTCTCCACAGCCTGCGGTGCTCTCCAGATAATGATCAACATCCTATCTGAACGAAGTTGCATTGCATTTTGGATTTATCACATACATTGTTGAAATCATTAGCTGTATTTTTTTGTGTGCAAAATCGCTCAGAAAAGAAAAGATTTGAGAAACCCATTTATTGAAAATAGGCTGAAATCTATCCTGCGCCGACAGAGGATAGATTTCAGCTCATAGAATGAGCAAAGTTTGCTCATTTTCTGAGCTGAAATCTATCTTACGCCGGCACAGGATAGATCTGAGCCTTGAATTGAGCAAACTTTGCTCAATTTGTGAGCTAAAATCTATCCTACGCCAACACAAGATAGATCTGAGCCTTGAATTGAGCAAACTTTGCTCAATTTGTGAGCTGAAATCTATCCCGCGCCAACGCAGGAACAATTTCATCTCACAAATTGAGCAAAGTTTGCTCATTCTATGAGCTGAAATCTATCTGTGTCGGTCGCATGATAGATTTCATCTCAAAGAATGAGGAAAGTTTGGTCATTTTGTGAGCTAAAATCTATTTGCACCGGCAGCAGGATAGATCTTAGCCCATTTGAGAGCAAATGCCAAATTTTTTTTTGCAAAACATCTATTGCTGGAGCCAGTCATATGCCTGCAAATACTGGTTGCAAAATTTTTTTGGAGCTGCAATCACGAGGAGACATTTAGGCCTGTTGGGTGGTTGGTTTTAATGGCATGTGGATGCTTTAAAGATTTGATGGAAAGTTTTGCAATTATAAGCTATTTTTACTTCAACGTACTTTCAATTTTAGGTTTGTTGTAAAGAGGCAACCTTGTACTCAAAATGGGTCTGCTATTTAGTAGCTCAATGGTTGTGATTGGACTTTTGTTGTCTTGTCAGGTACAACTATGTCTATGTCAAAGTATAATCTTCATTCATGTTGTTGAGACCCTTACTTGTCTTCTGTGATCAGTGAAGACACTACATATGATGTGATGTGCATGCCAATATTGGTCTTGAGCCCACTCCTATCACAGGAAATATTGGAAGTGTTCCTGAGCAATCTTCACATGTCTCTTTAGAGAAAGAGCTAATTGAGGAAAGGGGTCATGGCATCCACACTTACGGCAAGGTAATACAGGCAGATGTTTTGCAAGATGTCATATCTACATTTCGAGTTTGCAAAAGATCTCCTCTTCCACCGATCCCTCTTTGTCGCCTTGTTGTTAACGAGGCCATTAGGACAATGCGTGAAAATGTGTCACAATTGGAATCAGACTTTCAAAAAATGGGTTACATCAAAGAACTTGGCTCTTTTTTTGTTCTAAAAATTGGAGGGCTATGGTCGACAAAATCCACAAAAAAAGATACAAAAAGATATTTTTGCATGGTTTATTTGTTTAGGCATTTGACATTGTTTTTCTTCACTAACACAAATAGTTCACAGGTGGGCCTTCTCGTAGCCATGTAGTATCGCTCAGGATGTTCCATTCCCGCACTCCATAGGAGAGAGGCCGATCGTTTGGATAAAAAGGCATTCTCCACGAAGGCGAATTATGTTATGGACTTGAATAGAGAGATCTTAACATGCACCATTGGAGTGGTTTGTTGCGGTGGTGCTGAGAGGTCACCTAGCTTCTCCAGGTTCACTAAATTCTAATTTTGAGTAGTATTACTACATATTGTATTGAATAATCATCATATATTCTCTTTTCCTTGAAACATGATTTTGTTTATTGCAGATATATAATTGAGTTGTTCACACGTCCTGGAGATGTGGAGATAGACCTCTTTGCCAGGACAAGAAACATGGCAAAGGAGGCATCAAAGAGCAATAGGCATTGTGTCTGTATCGAGGAAGATGAGGAGATGTACAACATTTTCTTGAAGAAGTTAGAAAACATCTATTGTCTTCCATATACAATTTTGATTCCAGACCATAGTATCCATTGACAAGTCTACAAAACTATAATTATATTTTGGCATGCTTAATATGCATCAATATTTTGAGCCTTGTTTGTTGTTGGGGATAATTTTTAAGTTGTTATTTTTATTTTAATCAATATCTTAAGTTTAATCTAAAAGTGCTATGGGCAAGTATTAAACTTAGAATTATTCAAAACCCTTAAGTTCAAATGGTGCAATAGCTAGTTTGATGACCATTGTATCCTGACGACACATTTAGCTTCAAATTTTGACATGTAAATATTTTACAAGATGAAGTTACAATATTCATGGTGGCAGATGCAGTGCTAACTGAATAAAAAACATATTTTCATTTCAAACAAAAATAAAATGTTGATAGAATCAAAATGCTAGGTAGTGTACGAGATGGTTGTACAATATTCACAATGGTAGAGAGAATGCTAATTGTTCTTGATGGTAGAGTGACTGCATTGGAGATGCACATGTCGGAAATTTTGAACTTGATGCAATAATGGCATTCAACATCTCATTCACTAAATTTTTGTCTCCTGGTGTTGGGGTATGCCTCTAAAAAACATGTCCTTGAATCTTATATTACATCGAATTATTAAAAAGTTCCTCCACAATTACTTTAGAGGGATTTCTGAGAGCAATGCATATTGTTTCAGTGATTAGTTGACATGTGCCTCAGACCAAAAAACCCCAAGCTCAAACTATTGTTCTCTTGTTTAAGCCTTTGGAGCTTCTCTTTTTCCCATACGAACCTTTGGAGCTTCTCTTTTTCCCATACGAACAAAAAAACAGTAGTCTTTTAAAATGTGCAAAGGTAGTGACTCTGGTGCAAATTGTAATAACTCTTCAGATGGTGAGACATCATCAAAATTAGGAAATGTTGATTGTTGATTCAAACTTTCTACTGACATTTTATCTCGTACAAGTAGATTAAATGAAGAGCATCAATGTTAAAAAGATATAAAGGTTTGTTTACCCTAAAGAATTTGCAATTAAGGAAGCTTTGGAAAGCAAAGGTAGGATCAGAGTCTCACATGTTAATAGATACAAGTATATTGATAATATACAACTCACCCATAATCTAAATTACTTCATATTTTGCTGACCTATGATCAGTGGGGCAAAGTGTTATTGACCCCCACTATAAGATCCTTCATGAGGTTCAAAAAGTCCCTAAGCATGGCACATCGAGGTACTGAGTTTTTAAGATCAGTAAGAGTCACTAGTTTTGAGCCATGACTGCAATGAAATGTTGGAGGGTAAATCCAACATAGCATTCCTTGTCGAGTAACAAAGGCAAAGCACTTAAGTCTTTTGGATTTCTTGCGCTATAAGAGATATCATAGTAGATGTGAAGCTTAGATGCCTTAGGACTGTTCTGACCTCTTGTGGCCAGAACGTACAATATGTTTTGATATATTGGGTCGAATTGAGATTTTTTTTTAAATTAGAAAATGTGTATAAACACCATGTTGGCCGAGTGTTTTCCATTTATCAATTTTAGAGGCTGAAAAAGTGCACCTTTATGGAGAACATGGATGAGCTAAGGGATGGATCTGTTGCTTTTTTTTTGTCATCACGATTTGTGGTATGTCAGTGTGATCAGCTGCATGATTGCCTAGCGATCATATTTTGAAAGTTTTTTTTCCACATCGTTTTTTGTTAAGTTTTTTCTTATAATGAGCATAAAATAGATTGTAGGCATCGGATTTGACTACTTTTTTTTTTGTGCGTTTGGTTTCTTTCCACATGTACTCATTTGTGTGAACTTGCTCCTTTTTGCTTTTCTCAAGTTTTTGTTGAACTTTTAGAAACCCACTACATAGGCTAGAGTTAGGATTTTTTTGCAACAAATTTTCTAGAAATTATTATTTATGGTTCAATGTTTAATGTTTGGTGTTTAGTGTTTGTTGTTTTACTGTTTTGTGTTTTGTATTTCAGGTTTAGTGGTATAGTTGTTAGGGTTTAGGGTTTACAGATTTACAATTTGCACTAGATTTTTATTGGGGATTTTCAAGTTTGGGTTTTAGGTCACATCATGCCTAGGCTGTGGTACATATGGTGGGACTGGAGCTAAGTGCTAGAAATGCTCTCTTTGCCTTTATGATTACTCCAGCATGCTCACCGAAGTGAGGGCTCATCTTGTTGGCGCATCTGAGTGGCATTGTATGATTGAGACTTACTCATGGCCAGACACAACAACTCTTATATCTCCCACGTTGATTGACAAATAGAACCAATTAAAAAATAATGTCTTTTTCTTTCTTTCACTAGGTTCTTCATCATCAAATTGATCTTCTCCAAACGATGATACACAATGTTTAATTCCTCCAATTTCTAGTGCAATCATGTACTATAGTGCTAAATAGAACACTCCAATTGGCAGCGCTGATGCTTTTTTGCAAGTGTCATCTTGGTTTGCGCAAGCTGGAGGTTTGAGTGAGTGCAATGATATTGCTAATGTTAAGAGTATTATGCCCTATGTACAGCAAAAAATCTTTCAAAGAGCATACACAACCTAGACTACATGACATGCAATATACTAGACACTTTACGTGCCATTAATATATACCTTGTAGTATTCTGCACGAGAGCATATGACATGTCATTTTTAAGGCAATTTACCAGACACCTTATGTCATCAATGTATTCCTTACAGTATCGTGCCCTTTTTTTGACTATCCTAGAAAAGTTGCAACATCGAGAACTAACTTACAAGGTAGTATATGCCACAAAAAACTGCTATAGTCCAAAAATGACCCCAATATGCATCAACAAAAAACGCACCACTAAGAGGAGTGATGTAGGCATAACCAACTTCGTCCAAATGGCTTCATTGAAACTATACAATAAAAAAAGAGTGCTTAAGAGGTCGTATACGATCAGGGCTATTTCTAATTCCCATCTGAAATCACATAGGTACAAATCATGTCTTCTTGCATATACAATCATCTTTAGTTCTTCTGTGTGCATGTAATGACCGGCACTAAATACAAACATGTAAGCTCAAGAGATTTCTAGAAAAAAGACATCAACGGATTTTACTTTCATGCATTTTAAAGAAAATTCCTCATGAAATTACCTAGTGTAAAAAGTGACTTGACTTTACACTTAGAATAAAATTAAGCTAAGTTTCAATTTTGTAGGTTCCCTTTCTCTATCCACACCATTGGGATCAATTGTTGTGTGATTGTGGCTTGTCTTGTTAAACAAAGACATTTGAGTCCCAGTGACGACAATTAGGGTTCTAGAATAGGTGTTGGAAAAGCTCACTTGAAACACGAAAAAGCTCGCCAAAAAACATCCCCACTGATATGGTAGACCGGCCCTCCAGTGTTCGAGATTATTGGTCACGCCGAGATTTAATTCCATGTTGAGGCTTGTTTGTGACTAATTACCTTGAGAGGACCCAGACACTCTAATTGAGACATATGGAGTATTGCATGTCTGTGTGACAAATATAGACAGGAGGACTGCATGAAGAGATGTGATCTATTTATAGTTGACCTGCATGGGGGTTGCACGGTTTCATGCACAGGACTCTACTCTCTATATAATGAGGTAGGAATTCTCCCGTCGACATATTGGGTTTAGGTTACCAGCTTCTCTCTTCTCCTCTTTCTTCACATAGCATGGCTTGGGGGCTAAATCTAGGATTGGTTGGACGGTTTGGCTCCATAGTCTCTCTTATTGTGTTCTCCTATCCTCATCTTAGGGGGTTATCCCTTATGGTCTTTACACCTGGTTTCATTGGTGAGAGAGCTAACTTGCAATTGATCAAATTAAATCTGACTAAAATGTTGTAGATGTACCTCTGTTGTGTAATGTAGATCAACTTTTGTTTTCTGTCTCTGTGGATTTGTATACCAAGGTAGAAATGAGCTTCACCCAGATCGGTCATGTTGAATTCGAAAGAAAGCATTGTCTTCTCCTCTTTTATCAGATCAGTATTGTTGTTGAAAAGCAATGTATCATCCACGTATAATATGATAATGATAAAAGATTGCTACACTGCTTTGAAGTAAATGTTTGAATTTGAAGAGCTAGGTGTATAGGCGTGATCAATGAGAAAAGTATTGATTCTTTGAAACCATGCTCGAGTAGATTGCTTCAAGACATAAAGTTTTTTATGGAGTTTACAAACATGTGCTTACTCTCGATAATATAACCTTCGGGTTGCATAATGTAAATGCATTCTTTGATAACTCCATTGAGATATGATGTTTGTATATCCATTTGATGTATTTCCAAATCTGCTACAACGGCAAATGATAGCAAAAGTCGAATAGAAGAATGCTTAACTACTGGACTGAAGGTCTTAGTGTAATCAACGTTGTAACCTCTGGCTACTAGTCGTGCTTTTCTTCTTTTGATGCTTCCATCTACGTTGTACTTGACTTTGAAAATCCATTTGCAATCAACTACATTTCTGCTAGCAGGTAATTCGACAATTGTCTACGTCTAGTTCTTGATAAGAGATTAATACTCTTTATCCATAGTTTCTTTCCATAGATCTGAGTTAACTAACTGAGTGCCTCTTGGATAGACGTCAGTTCCTAAACAAGATATGCTGTAGACTCGTCAATATACCAGTTAGGTGGTCTGCTAGTCCTTAAAGATCTTCTAGGTAATACAGGAAGTTGATCGTTTCTATCATACTGTAGTTGCTGAACTGCAACATCATCATCTTCTGATCCATTGTTCATTTGTTGTTCATCGGATGTAGAAGAGCTTGGACCTTCAATGGGAATAGTCGCCTGCGGAACTGGAAAGTTCAAAGCGTCAGGAGAATTTGGCATGTCGGCTACATGAGAACTACCCTTTCCTTTGAGGTCTTGAAACTAATCTTCGATGAAGATGACATCCCGACTAGTGAATATCTTCGACTCGATGGGATCGAGAAACTTGTAGGCTTGATCTAAAGTAGCATAGCTAATGAAAACACACTTGATACTCTAGAAGTTGAGCTTCTTTCTAGGATCACGAGGTATCTGCGCAAAAGCAGTACATCCAAAAACTCGTAAGTTTGATAAAGAAGGTTTGGTACCTGTCCAAACTTCGAATGGTGTTTTGTCTAAGAGACCTTTAGTAGAACATCTATTCTGAATATAGGTTGCTGTTGAAACAACTTCAGCCCAGAAGGACTTCGGAAGTGTCGCATGTGATAACATCCACTTTGCCGATTCAACTAAGGTTCTGTTCTTTCTCTCAACAAGACCATTTGACTGAGGCGAATAGGAAGTGATGTATTGTTGCTCAATGTCGTTGTTAAGACAATAGTCATTGAATTCGTTGGAGATGTATTCTCTCCCGTTATCTGACCTTAGTATTTGTTTGCTAGTTTAATTCTCAGCATGCTCTTTGAATTGTCTGAATTTGATGAAAGCCTCTGATTTCTGTTTAATGAAATAAACAACTGTTCTTCTGGAGGGTTTGTCAATAAAGGTAATGAAGTACTTTGCATCTAGGCATAGGTCCACATATATCTATATGAACAACATCGGATCTTTTGTTGCATGCATATCGTTTGATCTAAAAGAAAACCTAGCCTGCTTTCCAAAATGCAGCTATGACAGACTGGGAGATCGACCTTACCAGAAGGATAGTCAAGATCAAGGACCATGGATTGTTTGGTCATGTTCAAAATAGATGCATGATTTACGTGTCCTAAGCGATGATGTCATAGTAATGCTTTACTGACTAGAACAGAGGTTTTCAAGGTTTGACTAGACTCAAAAAAACAGTGTGCCAATCTATATAAGTAACCCTGTCTCTTGCCAAGTGCAAGGATCTTAGGATGAACTTCTCGACTTGTGGTGTCAAATGCTATTATTTCTATGTTGACATGCCCTAAGATGCGTATAACCAACCAAAATCGGTGTGGATCTCTAAAGTGTGCTCTATCCATGACATGACTCTAGGTATGCATCTACAGTTGTTGTATTTGTTTGTTGGAGTTTGTCTCACAGTATGGTGCTATACAGTGGTAATATCCTAGGGGATCCTTGTGCCACAGATTCCTATTCAACCTGAGTGGAGGTTATAAGACTCTTTAGAAGATGTGGGTCTTTGCTGTCTAGAAACACTCATCATATATGTCATACATAACACATATACATGGACCACCTATCTCCACATCCGATGATACCTTTCAATGCAAAAGATGCTCGACTTACACAAAGTTCTCTTGTCATTGACAATCTTCTTGAGACAACTAGTGATAACATCTGTTGTTATTTTGAAGTGTCTAAGAACATCTTCTTTGAGCCAAATATGACCTACCAGCTAAGGTGACTCCCTATAGAGGTCTCTAGATCATTCAATCAATTATCGTGAAGTAGTTGTTTCAATGCTAACACACATCAAACTACAATAAAACTTCACAAGTGGTCACTTTCATCACGACATTTCATTTCCTATTAGGCATTGTCTCTGTGTCCCTATTTCTTAGATATAATGTCATGCGGGCATGTGCTTCCAGAGTTAAAGGTCCTCTACCAAATGTATAGTCGTACTTGGTAAGGTGATGATCATTTGTGTAGGATGTCTATGGTACTTGACCGATGATTTTTAGGTGTACCAGGTGAGGCTAGTACATGCATGCAAAAATAAAACTAACACATCATTTCCTGGTGATCTTTCATGCAAAGTGGGGGTGCTAGTCAAATGGCTTTTAGACTCTAGCCATTGTACACCTCTGTGATCATCATCATTGGGTAGCACAGGCTGCCTATACACTACGTATTCATAATTCACTAGCAGCTCTTGGATTTGTATAAAGCATACTCTCCTATTGGTCATACATCTGAGATCCTGGAAAATTCTCATTGACCCGAGAGTACGGGGTAATCAGTGGAGTCCAAGGATTGCAGACCTTGATTACTCACGTAAAGACAGTGTGAGTCCTTTCCCTGTAGGGCTTTCTAGCTGGACCGATCCCCCGCCAGGATTTTTTCCTAACACTTTGGCAACATTATGTATGCACTTAATAGTTTTATTGATATATCTTCAAGTGCACAAAATGCCTTGGAATCCATGGCTTGGCATGATGTATAGTTTTTGAAGTGTGCTACATGTATATAGACACATTTGTGGAATATATTTTAAGGGATCCTTTAAGAGGTGGTGAAACATCCTTCATGGACATCATTCTCTATTGGAGTCTCAAAAGTTCCTTGTTTGTAGCTGGATTTTTAGACACTTCTAAAAGCATTCATTCATCTAGCAACAGAGTTGTAAATAGATCAAGCTAAATGTGAGGAGGAGTGTGAAGAATTGCCAGAATTTGGCAAATCTAGCCTGATCAAAAACCATGTAGTATAATGTAAATTTTGTACATAAGTGGATTGCACACATGTGAGGCCAAGATGCCACATGGCAATCCACTCCTAATGTAGGTTAGTTCAAGTCCATAGGATTGGTCATGTCATTTTGGTAGTGTCCTAGTTTATAGGACCTAAATCCTAGATTTGAGGTGAAAAATTGACCAACTAGCTATCTACTAAGCATGACTCTAGGAAATAGACAAGGGTTTCATTTTAGGGCAAAAAGGCTGAGTTAACTTCCTTATTACATGCTGGAAATCTACCTAAATTGAGAAAGAAAGTCTAATTTGCTATGTGTTTATAGATTCCTCTGCTTAGGAGGATCTGTTCACTAGTTCTTTGTTTCTTCTTAGTTTTAGAACTATTTCTGCCTGTCACCAGGCACGTTTAGGCATTTTCTTGAAAGTTAACGCTCTTATTCAAGGCCCAAATCAGACAGAAAGAGGCTGGTATCGATGTAGTATAATGTCCTGCCTGTCAGAGGACAACTCAGGGTCATTCACTCTTGAAAGCACTCACACTCAATTAGAAATGCAAGCCATGAACATTTATTTACAGATCAGCATGCAGCCCAAACGAACGTTCAACAATTCCTACATCTACCTACTATAAAAACGACCAGAAAATAGCCATTGAAAATCCAATTAATCTACAGCTTTAACAGATCACAAAACAAGAAACAAGAAGCTAATCTACAACATTTTAGAAGAATCAAGAAACCAACCAGTCTTTTACTTATTGGACATCCCAAGAACATCAAGAACTAGAATGTCAAGAATCTGCAAGATTTACACCACACTTCTAGCCTCTATAGTTTATCTGAATGCTGATTCCTATATTAATCCACAAACAAGAAATGAAATCTAATCCACTCTAGGAAAGCAGGAAAACTAATCCACTCTACTATCCACAACCACACACAAAGGATGGAAGGGCAAGATCATGAATGCATCACTCAAGAAACGAGCATGATCAAGGAGCTCAATGGATGCACCAAACTTGTGGAGGCTCTTCTCATTTCAGCATGGAGTAGATACAATACACAAAAAGTTCCTCTTCTCAAAGAGGGAGTCTCTTAAATAAGCAAGAGAGCTCCTTAGGTGGCATCCTAGTGGCATTTCCACATTACACAAATTACAAGTGGAATAATGCTCTCCACTAAAGGTTACCATCAAAAGGTGGCTCACTCTACTTTCTTTAAGAGAGGTCTACTTAAATTTATCACTTTGCCTAGAAATACTAGTTCCTACATGGTCATTCCATCTTCCGAGATTCACCATGAGGCTTACACAGTTCTTGCTTGTCATTACTAACTAGTATTCCTCGGATCTCAATCTTTGTTCGTCTCGTCTTCTCAGAGACCTCCTCAATCTAAGGTGAGAGGTGCTCTTGGGTAGTTCTGGTCGAGTATCTTGGGTTCGTTAGAATCAGCCAATATCATCCCACCCTAATGTGTTGCAGGACCCATTGCAACTCATATTGAATGATGTCACTCTGCTTTCGCATTGGCATCTTCGATCGACACTTGGAAAAGCGTAGATCCTCATTCGCTTGCGTAAAACCAAGTGTTTATTGTTGCCAGTCTTTATCAAAAACTGTTTTCGCAATTTGCCGCAATGTAACCAGAATGTCTTATTGTTGCAAGTGGTTGACATTCTCAAAATTGGAGAGCTCTCAACAACTTGACAATCTTGCATGCTTGAGTGCTTCCCGTGTGTCTTTTTCTCATATCACTTGTATCTGTAATTGATGGTTTCATCTCAAGTTTCTTGGCAGGCACTAACTTCTGGGAGGTATGTATCTTCCATTTTGCTTCTAGGCATTTTTGCAGTTCCTCTCTCAGTTGAAGTTCTAGTCTTGTCGATGCTCTTTCTTGATATTTGCACAAACCTTGGTTATCAGTCTTCAAGGGAATGGACTCATCAACACATTGGTGGTAGGAACAAATTTGGACGGATATTTTGGTGATGGTATAGAAACATGATGAAGGCTTGGTGGAAGGATGAAGGAACTGATAATACTACCATCGCAGCCTTGGACTCTTGCAATGTCGAGCTTCGACCACCACTCGCTGGGTGAGGAGCTCACATTATTTTGCAGGTTCACGGTTGTTTTCATCTTTCTTTTTTTGCAGCTCTTTCTTTTGATCCATTACTTTTGGATCTCTTCAGGCTTCATAGGAGGAGATCCAACTATCATTGCTCCAGAGAGTTTCTTTTGATCAAGATCGATTTGACTCAACTGTTGCTTAAGTTTTGTCCTTTCCTCCTCAGCTTCTTGGATCTTTCTCTTTATTTCTTCTAACTGTTTTGCTTGCTTCTTAGATCTTTTCTGGCTAATCAACCATGATGAGGTTTCCTGTATCGCGATTTGGATTTCGCAGTCGCAAAGCTTTTGCGAAGGAACCACGATCCTCTGTTCCGATTCGGATGAAGTTCAGATGTGATCACTAGACACTGCTAGCTGAATCACTCCTACAATCCTCCAGAATGTAGTCAGGCTCTGCGTGTATAAAATTAATGCAGCATTCAAGATAGTTTCAACCAAGGTGCGAAATTAAAATGAACAAGAAAACTCAGACACACGATTAACAGTAGAAGCATTTGCATTCAAGATCAGACACAACAAGAGAAATTATCTATATTGATCTTCCTCTGTTTTCTTCAAGCAGTGCATGCAAATCCACGCAGTGCGTTGGTGTGGGAGAAACACGGTTCTCTCACGAGTAATCATCTTGCTTTACTAGCGGACAATTGGATCTCTATGGATCTTGATCACAGAGCTCATCTTGCATGTAGGCGGACTTGTTGTCTGTATTTCGTCTTGATTGCTACTTAGCATCAGACTACTACCTTACACTGTATGTGTATTCTATTGATCTATATGTCAAGTATCATCCAATAAGTATGGTCGCTCTATGTGAATCTAAGATTAGAGTGATTAAACATCTACAACTAATCAAGGAATCACAAGAGTGGCAGATTAGCCACGACCGAAAATGTATCTGCTGACATCATATCATTAGATTAGATATTTGTACTTCTAGGTACTTGCATGATCTTGTTGGTACTCTTTGGAGCATGCAGACAGGAGAAGGTTTTGTTTCCGTCATTGATTTCATTTTGGTCGTTTGCCTTCTCTCATACTGGACCGCAAAAGATTCTTGTTTGTGAATCTTTCATGTTCGCGAACCGTTCGTCTTCGTCTGTTTTGACTTTCACATTCGCGCACCGTTCATCTTCGTCTGCTTTGACTTTCGCGTTCACGAAACTTTTTGTGCTTCATGTCTCTAGATCTTTGAGTTTACGAATGTCTTCGTCAAGCTGAGGGCTGAAAGCTAGCAAGGCTTTGTAGTTAAAAACATTTTGTTTCTTCAGCTCCCTCTCAAAGCATGATAGCTTTACGATCCCGAGACTGCTCGTTTGTCTCTCAAAGAGTCCTTTTGTCTAGGGCTTTAGTGAAGATGTCAGCAACCATGTCTCTCGTTCCGATGAAGGTGGTCTGCAACATCTTCTTCTCAATTAGATCCCTGATCAAGTGGTACTTGATTGCAATGTGCTTCGTTCTGGAATGGAACATGGGATATTTTGTCAGGTGTATTGCAGAGGTGTTGTCCATCTGCAAGACCAGGGGCACGTTCCTTATTTCGCCCAATTCGTCCAGAAACTGCCTTAGCCAGATTATTTCGTTGGCCATCTTTGCTGCTGCAACATATTCTGCTTTGCAAGATGACTGCGCTACAACGGTCTGTTTCTTGCTGACCCAGAGAACTGCTGCTCCTGATGCGATGGTGCACCCTCCCAAGACGCTTTTACAGTCATCCTTGAGAGATGCCCAGCTAGCGTCATTGTAGGAAAGTATCCTGAAATTTACACCACGACAATAACACAAGCCATAATCCCTCGTTAATTGAAGATATTGCATTTGAGATATATTCGCCACCTTGATCTATTCTGATCTGCTTGTTCTGGCAACAATCCATGGCTGCATGACCCTTCTTGTGGCAATGGATACACTCAACCTTGGGATTGAGCCAGCAGGTATCTATTGTATGCTCGTCTCTTCTGCATCTCACACAAGTCTTCTTGTCTGCACCTTGTTGTTTCGACCTCCCTTTGGTCTTCCAGTTGCCTTTGCTTATTTCCTCCGCTTACTGGTCACGATCCTGCCTCCGATTGGACTCCCTCTTAGGCTTAAATTGCTTCTTTGATTTTTCTTTGTTGCCGTAGAGGGCCTGGTCATAACCATCTTGTGATCAAGATGTTCTCTGGCCTCGACTTCCTCTCGAATATCGACAATCGTCTTTTCGAGGTTCATGGCGGGATCTTTCACGAGCAGGGTTCTTGTCGTCTGGAATGATCTGGGTAAGGCTCTCAACAAGTACGTGAGCTGCTTCTCAACTGACACAACATTCTCTGTTCCAGAGTTATGTAGTGACAGAAACAGATCCTTCATCTTTCTTACAAAAGAAGCCTCTTGAGACACTTTTATAGTGAGAGATGCCCAACTAGCATCACTGTAGGAAAGCATCTGGAACCCTGCATCATGAGAATAACACAAACCAAAATCTTTTGTTAATTGAAGATATTTCAAAATTCGTTTTGCAATCTTCCAATGAGCCAAGCCTGGATTTGTACATAATTGGCTCAACTTGAACACGGCATATGTGTTATCTTCAAGGTACATCAACAATCCGATCAACTTCCTGTATGGTGTAAGCTACATCAATTCTCTTTCTTCTTTAGTCCTCAAACAATTTTTGTTCGTCAATACTATTCCTACAAGCATTGGAGTATTCGTTCCTTTGCAATTTAGCATCCCGAAATATTCTAAGATTTTCAACGGTCACAACCACAATCCACCGCAATTCGACCTACAACGATCCCACCGTTTTTTACCACACTTCACCTTGACCAGTCGTACCCGCTCTGGGCTGTTGCGATCGCATTCGATTATAAACGACCTCATCTCATTCGCCCACTTTCCTCACCTTCGCATCAGACCGCAATCAAACGACCCTTTGACTACCCACGACCGCCTTCAACCACCTTACAGACCACCTCAACATCCATCCGTAATCACCCGTCACAACTGCCCTCCCACGACATCTCATCGCCATCGGACCACTGTCCACTTCGGCAGCATTCCATCGCAACCTCCCCACATCACGATCACCGCAAGCATCCGCATTACACCGTTACACCTACCTTCACCCGTCACAGCCATCTCACACTGCAATACTACGACCATACGACTACCCACGGCCCCTTCAATCCAAACTGATCGCACTCCCACCGTATTCACCAACACACTCCCTCCACCGTCAGGACCGCAATCCAGGCCCATCCTTCCTTCACCCGTATTCCAATCTCCCCCATCGTTACCCCGTCGTAACTGACATTCACTGCAACTCACACTTACCACCGCATTCACACTGCACCAAACACCATTACCACCGCAGGTGACCGTTTTCCCACCGCCACAACAGCTTTGCACCTGTCACAGCCGCATCCAACCGCATTTACACCGCCCTACGACTACATTCATCAGCCCCTGATCACAATAGACCACCACAACCCGTAACTGACCGCACTAACCGCACGGACCCTGACTGTTCACTAAACCTGTAACGGACCACATTTATACCACCTCTGCTGACACCACTAACACTATCATCTATAGTCGCCACCACAACCACATCAGTTGAAACCGCACGTTACAACCGCAACCCGCAACACACGGTAACCATAAATCGTAACTGTAGGAACCGCAAAAACCCCAAAAAAAAAAAAAAACTTCCAAAAACACAAAAAACTCAAAAAATCCAAACAACAATAAAAAAACTAACCAGTACCCAATGGACCAACAAAACGATCCTCAAGTCGCAGATGATTATCCATACGAGATCAGGTCCCCTGAAGCTGAACAGATCAGACGTCATAGGTTCTACCGAATGAGAGCTGCACTCCAAGAGCCATCCAGAAATCCGTTCAATGGACAAGAACCTGATATAGCCGAGTCTTCATGTGCACGACCCCATTTTTATGGCGTTGACCCCTCCCAGGTCAGAACCAACACTAATGGAATTTCTGGTACCCACGGAGCTCATCTTGAAAGACGTACACCCAAGCTAGATCTACCAAAGTTTGACGGTAGTTCGTACCCTCAAAAGTTTTTGCAAATCTTTGAGAATGCATGTGATGTATATGGCGAGACATCACCTGACGCCATGATTCAACTCTTCTCGATGACCATGATCGATCGAGCACAAGAATGGTTTTTTAACCTTGATCATGAAGATAAACATGACTGGTCACTCTTGGAGGAGGCCTTTATCAAATGCTTCAAGCCATTTCACTTGATAGAAAGCCCTTTTGTCAAGCTAAGTATTATCAAAATGACAAAAGACGAATGAGTACGAGACTATATTGAGCGTTTCAAACGTCTCAAAAGTCAAGTACAAGAACAGCCCTCTGAACAGATGCTCATCATCTGGTTCTTAGTCGGCCTTCCAAGATGGATTAGACGCGAGCTTAAATCCAATGATGAATATATGAGCCTAAAGTTAGCTATGTCTGATGCCATCAAGGAAGAAGACGAAGGATCAGATGTTGACGAATCCAGGGAAAGGCGAGCACCACGTGCTCCTGTCCATGAGTCAAAGCCGATCGAGGACACCCGAGATCAGCTTTGGAAATCCCAGTTGGAGTTGCTTAATAAGCAACATCAACTCCATGCTGATCTGTGAATGAGCGTTCTAGGCTTGCATCCTATGTAGAATGTAAGTGCGTTCAAGAGTGACGTTGTAGTGCATTTTTCTGGTCAAAATTTCAAAATTTCAGCAATTACAATCATTGATGCTGATTTTCTAGAAGAAAATGTGCTAGATGTATCTCATATGTGCAAAATTTGCTATTATGCCAGTTTTTACTGATATACGAATGTGGCTATGCTAAAGAGTAGCTATGAAATTCTATGGCATGTTCAAATGTCATAATCAATTTTCAAATGACAGTTATACCAGACAAATTAGAGCTATTTTTACTACGTTACTATCTTTAGTAAGTTTGTTAAATAGCAATAAGCTATTTTTAGCAACACTCATAAGTAACTTTGATGGATGATAATATAGACAGTTGCTAAGTAGTTTTATTAAATGGCAATTTTTTGCCATATTGTAATGATGAAGTGTACGTTATAGCATGATTAATAAAAGATGCCCAGGTACCTTTAAGGCACCGACTTAAGTTTCAAGGAAATGTCCTAAGGTTAAGGGTTCGACGACGATCAGTTGCGGTTTACAGTGAAGAGCAATTTGTGACTTAAAAAAAAAATCTTGTTACTGGAAGAAGTGAAATGAAAACGGCAGTTAAAAAAATTGTTGATGCAAAATACAGTGCAGACTTACAAATCGAACTTGCTGGGTTGATGTTAGACAAGTTTTCCGAGTTCAAAATATTGATATTTTGGTGATTTCCCTTGGTGGGGATGACGGTTGATTATACCGAGTGTTGGTTTGTACGCGATGCTGAGTTGCCAATTTTATGATGGTTCGTGTTGAATAGGAAGTCACGATTAATACAGGTAAGAATGTAGGAGGAAGTGATACTTAAGAGATAGTTCGACATCCGGTAAAACATCGGAGTTTCGAAAACCCGAAACTGGGAAAATGGTTTTGGAGGCCAAAATGTTCAAGATAGGCCTTTAGTGAAAAGTTAGTTATGAGGCACCTCCTGTCTCACGTGAAGAAGGCAGGGAAAGAGGCTGTTCATGCAAGAACTGTGTCAAGAGAGATGATTACAGAGCATTCAGTCCCTCTGATTTCCATTGTGAATGTAACCAACCCCATATCTTTATTGATTCATGATATAGAAATGGATGTATAATGAATTTTTGTGAGAAAGCTGACTCTGAAGGGTCTCCAGCGCTGCCTTGCTAAATTTTGGTGAATGCATTCTATTCCAAAGTCCTTTTGGTTCTAATCATCCAAGGTGCGCTCAGCCAGCGTCTGAAGTGATTGATAATCTGCATACCCTGTGGTAATTCAATCGTTCATGTAGGTTGTAGGCTACGGATCAGATCTATAGCCATTTGAAATAATTCCTGGTAGATCTATGTGGACATGATGACAAAAGATTTTGAGTAGCAATTGTTGCAACGATAAATAAACACTTGAACTTCAGTTGAACATCGATCAGAGTGGCCTTGTACAAGATTAACAATGTTCTGATAAAGTAACATCTGAAGGAAGAGTGAATATATTAAAGAACTGGAGCTGCACACCGCTGACTGCTGCGATCTGAGCCAAAAAAAAAAGATAGGCCACGCTCCATCAGTGCGACACCTGCTGTATATATGAGGAGCGTATCTGTTCCCTCAGGCGGTTCTGATCCACGCGACTCTGATATGTGCCATCCCTGTGTGTACCTGTGGAACGTGAAGAGCTGCACATCGCTACTATCCGTGAAGGAAGAGAGTCACTGTCCCATAGTTGTTTCTGTGGAAGAAAAACCTGATTTTGAAAAGAAAAAAGCCTGATTTTGAAGAGACCATCTGTGTTCTGTGAAAAGGAGGCCATCCGTGAAGAGAAGCGACTTGTTTCAGTGGAAGGGCCACGTTCCAACCCCGCTGACTACTACTGTTCTGAAGTGATAGAGAGGGGCGGCCTTCTTCTTGACTGAGGAGCAACCCATTCCATCGGGAGTGAGAGAGACTGAGGAGCGCCTGTTTGATCCACGCGATCCAGACCACGCTCCCTGCTGGAAGGCTGAGGCGCGACCTGCTCCACCACCCGCGACCTGCTCCACGAGGCTGAAGGCCGATTTCTTGGATTTTGGGTTGTGTGAGAGAGAGGACCCAGTAAAGAATAAGATGGGAGCCGGCAGTCTGGAAATACAGTGAAAAAAACCACAAAAATGAAAAAACCACAAAAATGAAGATATTAAAGAATCCGATGCCTGTTGAAGAAAATACCTTAGCCTATGGACAGTCTCCTTGGAATTTAAGTCAGAGCATGAGGATCTGAGGTGAAATCACTTATTTTTTTACTGTAACTTTTTTTTGTTTAATCATTTGGTTAAGCATGTAGACTGGTTTTTTCGGTTATTATGAATACTAAGTATCTGTTTTTTTTTAATCTAAAAAAAAAAAGGATTCATGTGCTCGTATTGAACCTATAACCCAGAGTATACAGTAAATGGTATGTTTTTACAGTCTAATGAATTACAGATTTACCTTCTTGTTGTAAAGCTACCTTTACAAGCTTTACTTCCGGCGCCATCGACGCCAGCTTTGTCCCCGGCGCCAGCAGCGCCCCTGCTGCTCCCGGCGCCACTGTGACCAGAATCCAGCCGGCGCCAAGTTCCTATGGCTGAAAATCTTTGATCGGTTCTAGCGGAGTCCAGAGAGCTCAGATCGATGTGCAATCACCTCACACAATCTAGGCATGATTAAAGGAAGCCTGGGGATCAATAAAATCTAGAGAGAGAAAATGACTTTCTAGCAAGAGAAAATCCTAGAGAGAGAAAAACGTGCTTTACTAGCTTGGGTAGAGTGCTTGGTATGAGGGGGGTGCCGAATCACACCAATACTATAGGGAAGTGCGGGTTGCGACTCAGGGCGAGCTCCAACCAAGTCTCAGCCTCCCTTGCTTGAATGTTGTCATGGCTCTCGCCTTGGCATGCTAGCGCCCCGGAGACTAGGGTCGGTCACACACTTGAAATGTAACCTTCTCAGATTTATCAATAAAGTGGGATTTTCCTCAAACTGACTCTGAAATCACCTTCTGGGTTTCAGTGTTCGGTAAAAGCGCCAGTTGTAAGGCCGCTTCCAAATTTTTAAGTTGGCACATAGCTGAGGGTCGTATCCCGGGACGCCAGCGGTATGCCATCGGGACCATTCGGTCCGTGGCGCCAGCGGTATGCTGTCGGGACCATTTGGTCCAGGAACTGGTTGTTTCCATATCTGTCGCGGCTTGTGGTTCTGAGTGTTCCTTGCATAAACGTGAATGGGTTAAGCTCTTGGGGAACGGGCTCTAACCTGTCGGCTGAGTTGGATGGCTTGCTTGGGTGGAAGTTACCTATTTATGGCTGTCCAGTCTGGCGTGGCGCCAGGTTGGCTTCCAGCGCTCGTGACGAAGCTTTCAGTTGGTTAAGTCTGATGTAAGTCAGACCGCTTGCTTGGAATGGATGTTACTTGTTTGTAACGAAGCTTCGAGTTGGTTAAGTTTGATGTATGTCGGGCGGCTTGCTTGGAGGGAAGTCACCCACATCGGGACCCCCGATCTGGCATGGCGTCAGGTTGGATCTCAATGTTGGTTTTCGGAACTTCAAGTTGGTTAAGTCTGATCGTTGTTGGCGAGTTGGCTGCTTGTATGTCAAGTGGGTTTGGATGGCAAGAGTTGAAGGCTGGGAAGCTAAGTCGTGGTTCTCGGCTCCCTTTGGGATGCCTGCGCTACATGTGGTATCAGAGCCGTGCTGCCCTTGAGGTGTAAGCACGGTCAGTTCTCGCGGTTCAGGCCTGGCGCTGCCTGCACGTAGGACTGATGAGACAGTGTGCTGCCATTAGGTTGGTGTAAGCACGGTCTGTGCCTTGTGTGGTGTGGGGCGACATATTTGAACTGTACGGGTTAACCATTGATACAGAGATGCTGCTCGAATTCAGGTGTAAAGCACGGGTGTTTAGTTGCCGGTGCGGGATAGTTGCCGATCGTTTAGCTATAAGGGCTATCGACCAAAAAGTGGTGGGGCGTGACTGAGGCAATGTGCTGCTTAATGGTGAAAGCACAGATAGTTGGAGGGGTGTCCTATGTGGGCTGATTCTGTGATTGATTTGTGTGGGCGCGGCCAGGCAAAGGTTCGTTGGCAGGACCATCTCAAAGAGGGACCTTGTCATTGTTACTTGTTAGTAAACCTGCCTGAGTGTCTTACTTGTATGTATTCGTGGTGAGTCTTAGTACTCGTGCTTTGTCTGGTTTGCATGATTGCTTGTGATACAAGGAGCTGATGGCTCGAGAAGGAACCTTTCTTTTGAAGGCTGATACCATCAAACAAAGAGGACTACAGAATCTGTGGGGCGGATTTGCAGTTCAAGTACTCGCACGTGAACGGCAACGAAACGACTCAATGTTTGCAAAGGATGGATGGCTAGCCTGTTTCTTGGGTTAGTTTCATTTGCGACAACGCCCACCAGACGCAAGCAGAAAGTCAAAAAGTTGGAAAGGGCAATTTCAGGGGAGATCTTCTATGGAGCAGTTGGTCTTCATTTTGGGACGGCCACCTTCAGAACTGAAACTCACTGAGCATGGGTGATATCTAGTATCAGTTGGGTTTTCCTCAAAGGGGAAAGGACTAGGATCCTCTTCAAAGATTGGCAACAAGTTGGATCGAGCCATAATCCTAGCAGATGGAAAGCAAAGTGTTGGAAAGGCTTTTTGTCCGAAGAACTCTACTCTGAGTGCGATCAGCTGATTTTATAAGTGGAGGGGAACTATCACACACACCTCTCTCTTGGGGCAAATTTTGATTGAAAGTTGATCAAAACGGGGGCAAATTCAAGGTGATTTAGCCATACTCACACGAGGAGACTGGCGAACTTTGGACCTAATAAGTTGACAAGTTTTTGTTGTGGAAAGGAAAGCTTGTTATAGGCTTTCTCTGGACCAGCAATGACTAGGAAACATATGAGTACGCTGGCTTGTGTTACGTGTAAGGCGACTAATTAATGAAGGAACTGTGAAAGTTGAGTCTTGCATGAGAGACTTGGTATTTCGAACGGACGCTAAGGGACAGTTCGCGTTGAGATCGGACTAGTGCAAACTCTGGGTGCATGTGTCTGATTCAAAGAGAGCTACTTGAAGCCAAGTTCGATGTACACTTCTTGTTTTGACCGTGAGGCAACTAACCAGTGATGGAATTGTGAAAGTCAAGTTTTGCGCGACGAACATGGTGCTTCAAACAAACTCAAAGAGATAGTTTGGATGCGGATCAAACTGGTGCGACCCTTTGGCTTTCCACGAGGTCAATGGTTACATTTGGGCTGATTTAAAGAGCTACTTCAAGCTAAGTGAGAGGTGCATTGCGAAGTACTCAATCTTTGCCTACCTTAAAGAGCCAAGATGGAAAAGTATCAAGATCAGGCTGGGACAAGGAGAGAAATCAAGGTGCAGAAGCAACAAGGCACGGAGTGGACCATAAAGTGGGCAATCAAAGGATAAATCCTTTGGCTCAGAGAGCCCTGATATCTGTGCGAAACTGAACAAATCTGGAGCTCAAGGAGGTCAACACAAAGTGCATCAAGGACAAATCAGGAGCTCAAAGGATTTCCAAAGTCGAAAGTCAGAAGCGACAGGGGCGAACATTTCAAAAAAGGCCTCTATCACCAGTTAATAAGGTTTTTGGGTTTTATGAAAGCGATATCAAATCTATGCTTTTTCCAGTCAAAGATATATTTTCAAGTTATGTAATCTTTCAGTACAAAGAGCTGAGCCTCCGACTTGTGGTGTGCCAGCTTCAATGTTAATAAAAAGTGGCCAGTAAATTGAGTACTGTGCCAAGTAGCTTAAATGTATAGTTATTTTAATTGGGAAACACCTATACTTTAATCTGACATCTGATGAAGACACCAGATTTTATAAAGGTCGGGTGGATGTTGTAAAGCTACCTTTACAAGCTTTACTTCCGGTGCCATCGGCGCCAGCTATGTCCCCAGCGCCAGCAGCGCCCTTGCTGCTCCCGGCGCCAACGGCACCGGCGCCGCTCCCGGCGCCACTGTGACCAGAATCCAGCCGGCGCCAAGTTCCTATGGCTGAAAATCTTTGATCGGTTCTAGCGGATTCCAGAGAGCTCAGATAGATGTGCAATCACCTCACACGATCTAGGCATGATTAAAGGGGCGAACATTTCAAAGAAAGGCCTCTGTCACCAGTTAATAAGGTTCTTGGATTTTACGAAAGCGATATCAAATCTACGCTTTTCCCAGACAAAGAGATATTTTCAGGTTATGTAATTTTTCAGTACAAAGAGCTGAGCCTCCGACTTGTGGTGTGCCAGCTTCAATGTTAATAAAAAGTGGCCAGTGAATTGAGTACTGTGCCAAGTAGCTTAAATGTATAGTTGTTTTAATTGGGAGACACCTTTACTTTAATCTGACATCTGATGAGGACATCAGATTTTATAAAGGTGGGGTGGATGTTGTAAAGCTACCTTTACAAGCTTTACTTTCCGGTGCCACTGACGCCAGCATTGTCCCCGGCGCCAGCTATGTCCCCGGCGCTAGCAGCACCCCTGCTGCTCCCGGCGCCACTGTGACCAGAATCCAGCCGGCGCCAAGTTCCTATGGCTGAAAATCTTTGATCGGTTCTAGCGGAGTCAGAGAGCTCAGATCGATGTGCAATCACCTCACACGATCTAGGCATGATTAAAGGAAGCCTGGGGATCAATAAAATCTAGAGAGAGAAAATGACTTTCTAGCAAGAGAAAATCCTAGAGAGAGAAAAACGTGCTTTACTAGCTTGGGTAGAGTGCTTGGTATGAGGGGGGTGCCGAATCACACCAATACTATAGGGAAGTGCGGGTTGCGACTCAGGGCGAGCTCCAACCAAGTCTCAGCCTCCCTTGCTGGAATGTTGTCATGGCTCTCGCCTTGGCATGCTAGCGCCCCGGAGACTAGGGTCGGTCACACACTTGAAATGTAACCTTCTCAGATTTATCAATAAAGTGGGATTTTCCTCAAACTGACTCTGATTACCTTCTGCGTTTCAATGTTCGGTAAAAGCGCCAGTTGTAAGGCCGCTTCCAAATTTTTAAGTTGGCACATAGCTGAGGGTCATATCCCGGGACGCGAGCGGTATGCCGTCGGGACCATTCGGTCCGTGGCGCCAACGGTATGCTGTCGGGACCATTTGGTCCAGGAACTGGTTGTTTCCATATCTGTCGCGGCTTGTGGTTCTGAGTGTTCCTTGCATGAACGTGAATGGGTTAAGCTCTTGGGGAACGGGCTCTAACCTGTCGGCTGAGTTGGATGGCTTGCTTGGGTGGAAGTTACCTGTTTATGGCTGTCGAGTCTGGCTTGGCGCCAGGTTGGCTTCCAGCGCTCGTGACGAAGCTTTCAATTGGTTAAGTCTGATGTAAGTCAGACCGCTTGCTTGGAATGGATGTTACTCGTTTGTAACGAAGCTTCGAGTTGGTTAAGTTTGATGTATGTCGGGCGGCTTGCTTGGAGGGAAGTCACCCACATCGGGACCCCCGATCTGGCATGGCGCCAGGTTGGATCTCAATGTTGGTTTTCGGAACTTCAAGGTGGTTAAGTCTGATCGTTGTTGGCGAGTTGGCTGCTTGTATGTCAAGTGGGTTTGGATGGCAAGAGTTGAAGGCTGGGAAGCTAAGTCGTGGTTCCCGGCTCCCTTTGGGATGCCTGCGCTACACTTCTGCTGTAAAAACTCCAGAAAATAAAGAACAATGAGATTCTATTTTTATAAGGAAATATTATATATGCTTTTTAAGAGTTAAAATTATTAAGGATTTTCAAATGGCTATAACTTCTAATCCGTAACTCGGATCCGAATGATCCAAAAAGGTAAATTGATCCTTAAAACTCATAGAATTCACTAAGATTGAGAGAAATGACTTTTAAAAGAATCTTGTCATAAATTTCTCAGTTTGAGTGATGTGTAATGCTTAACAAATATACTTAGCATGATAAATCAGCTATTGCTAATCCATTGAAAAACATGGATAAGCCATCGCTCAAAGTGGTTGAAAAACACCATTAGAGCTATATATATATTATATATTTCCAAAACCACATACATTATCATGATAAAATTATTGAAAAAGATGGTCAAGCTTTCATAGATAAATCATGGCAATTGCATCAAAGATTGAATCAAATTAAGTTTGCTTGATTTGAATACAAGAATTAGTAAATGAAAAACATTTTTATCTTTGAGAGGAATATTTGAGATGGATTACTCATGAGGTGAATGGGTTTAAACTTAAGTTACCTTCTAGTACAATCTATGGCAATATCTGAACTAGAAACCCAATGACTGGCTTCATAATCATACCAAAACCCCGCTATAGTGTTATGAACACTATCAAGCAACACAACGAACGTACCACATGTTTTATGGCGACCACAATGGGATTTAGATCCATGAAAGCCAGATACTCTAGTGGTATCCTAGTTCATATTGCCATAGAAGTATAGAAAATGCTTAAATGATAATCATTTGGAGTGACTGAAAGAAGAATTCAAAGACGAATAGTTCAATAAGATAAAGAAAAAACAAAAAGTCCTTTATGAATAGAGAAAAAAAAGTATCTTTTAAACATGGAGGTACCTTCAGCCTTAACTGTTCATAATTGGAGAGTTAGAGCAGCGGTGGTTATAGGAAAGCTATCCTTGCTAAGAGACTCTAAAATAGAACGAGAATTGTTGGATATATTAGTCGAATATTTAACTTATCCAAAATATCCTACGTGTCCGTTCTTCCAAAAAGTCATAGAGTACCTAGAGATTATATATGAGATCTATAACTAGTTTATTATTTAACTATTTGTGAAGAAACATATAATACATGATTATATAGGTCCATGTTCAATATTGACTTTGCTTTATAATGGACAATATGGCTGAAAATAATCAGTATTGAGATACATATGAATACTCTAGTTAAAGTGAAATAAATCTAGATCGTCAATTCATATTAAAAAAAATCATACAAATCATATGGAGATATCATTCACTGATGAGGGTATAATAGTGACTATACATTGTTGGAATATTTGGCAAATTCCTGAATCTGATCGGCAATCAATACTATCATATATATCAGAATTATATAACCAAGAATCCATAATCCACATATGTCTCAATACTACCTATACATTGGATGGACAATCTTGGGTTCTTGTAGACTCTGAGGTAAGAGAAGAAATAGAAGATAATCTACTTAGTGGAAGTTACTCTAGTATCACTTAGAGTATCTACAAGGTATACTAAGTGTGATATTTAAAGAAGACAGAATACAAGATATCCATCCGACCTTCGTCCATAATGAATAATACTACTAAAGATGATCAATGATAGTCTGCATTCTAGAAGGGAAGGTGATTTGTACCATTATGATTTAGAGTGGATTCTTAGTGTCTTATTTCCTTATGAAATAGAATTATGTTAGTGGTATAACCTTTGTGAAAATATTACCAATCTACTTGAGGGTTTAAAGTACTACTTATTACATGCCATTACAGGAGTGAGATATACTGTTTATCCTACAGAACCACCATATAGTCTTTCTTATATCTCCTTGGTACCACCTAATCCCTATAGAGAAGATTATTATACTAAAACCAACGATTATGGATGGGAAGCTAATCTGTTAAATAAAATAGCAATAGTATATTTATACAGATATGCATATCCTTATGATCAAGCAGGAAGATCTACGTTATCTTTTTTTATAGGCACTGGTTTTGTGGACAAGCTTAAAGTAAATTGTGTCTATCTTCATCTAGTATGGAGAACTTATCAAATTGTTGAAGAGAAAAACATAATAGACTATGTTAGATTGATACGACTGATCACTAAAATAGTATGGCTATTTTTAACTCCCCCTTATAAATGTGTGCCCCGTAAGTATTGTAGGCATATTCATAAATTTATGGGAGGAATAAATTTTAATTATGTAAAGCCATATTAATTACTTGTATATCTATATGATGTTGGAAAATGAAATTTGTGTTAAAGAAACGACTTAAAATATATCAAAAGGAAGAGAAAATTGACGAATCTAAAATTCCATATCATGAACATCCCGAGTGGAATAGACCTTGTGAGGTATTGTATAGAGGAAACTATATATGGTATGAATCTCCTAAGGAAACCTCACATGAAATAGGTGAAATAAGAGTAACTCAAACCAATACTCAAGGAAGCTTGGTAAGGAAATATGAAGTATTAATCAAGGGAATTTGGCATTCTTATCGACAAACTTGGGAACAAAGTGAATCTAAACTTGTTTACAAGATAGTGAAAGTAATTAAAAATGCCAAGGCTAATAAATAGAGAGAGAGAGACAATTATTCTGTTACTATAACTATAGATTGTTATCAATTTTGGATAAAGTCTGAATCTCAAAGAAAAGTGATATTAGAGTTTCTAAAAACGTTATATGAATTGGGTTTAATTGATCATATATATTTAAATATAGAATATACCCTGAATGGCATATGTTGGGCCACAGTAGACTCTAAAATTAGTGAAACCATAGAGGAAAGTTTACCCAGTGGAAGTTATTCTATCAAGGCCCCAGAACATCTATAGAAGCAATATAAGTGTTTATTACAGAAGATATATGACTATAGTATGGGATTACCTTATATACCATCCTTGAACAATATAGAAACAATTCAACCTATAGTTGAAACTAATCAAGCTTTCTCTTAGAGTTGGCCTACTCCGACCACTATTCAGGAAGTACAAGGCATTTTATCCTTCACAGAGGGATGGAGTAGATTTATACCATCTTATCTTGAAATAATAGAATCATTGAGTGAGTTGGGTAAGAGCGAATACTTCTCTTGGGGAGAACAAGAACAACATTCATTTAACAATCTTGTTCGATCTATGGATATTGCGGGAAATATATTGATAGATATTTTCAATGATATCTATATAGATGATGATTAAAGATCTCTATGTTAGAGATTGCTTGTGATGAATGACTTCAACCCATAGACCATTACGACTTTACTTAAGAGTATGCTTTCCTTCAGCAGAAATCTCTTTTTATTCTCAGGAGTTATTTAATATAAGAGCTAATTCTATGCATGTTGGTGATCCAAGAGAGTTTGATCTAAAACTTACCTTTTTCTTTGAAAGAGAAACTTTTCGCATAATAGCTCAAATATACATGTTCGGTACTTGGAATACTTCGAAATCTTAGGAATTTAATAGTTACAATCTATAAACATTAGTTAAGTCAATGAAGAAAAAAGTTGGAATTTTTAAAATTGACTATACTGTGATAAAAATCGTTGTTTGGACATGGTGATATTTGTGAGATGTGTGAGCAAGATTGAATGTTTTCATGATTGAGTAGTACAACAGTTTCAATATTTGTAGAAGAAGTAAGGTATAGTGTTGGACAGAGAGGTGTAGGTGTGAAGCCTAGCCCCACCATCCTAGCCTAGTGGGTGCCATCTTGAAGTAGACAAGGAAAGTCACTCAAGAGGACCATATCGAAATTGCATGTCTTGAATGAGTGTTATTCATACTTGATAAACAAAAAGAAGAAAAAAAAAAATGTGAAAAAAGAAGAAGAAGAAAACACTTATAAATGAAAGATGAAGAGGCAAGGAAAAGCTAATTTGTAGGTGACTAGTCAACTTGATGGAAAACTAGTCATTTCATATTCACACTAACTAGAATGATACAAAATCAATTTGGATATATACAAACGTGAAAAGTACATCCTTTCACACGTGGGAACAGGCTCCACACATGTGAAATCAGATCATCAACACATTCTAATGTTTGATCAATATTTATATGAACCAATGTCAAGTGAGAAGTGACAATTTTCAACACGACTCCTCACATCTAACTTGGCAAATCTAGTGTACATCTATTTACAATTCCAAGAGAATATCTTAACTTAAAAAATGGATCTTTGGACAATGGTTTGGTTAAGATATCAGCTATGCAGATGATGGTACATGATGTAGTTGCACTTCCTTGGATTGTACCTTCTCCCTCACAAAGTGGTGAGATATCTCAATATGCTTTGTTCTAGCATGGAAGATAGGATTTGAAGCAATTTGTTGAGAAGCTTGATTGTCACAAAATATGTAAGGGATCTCCTAGGCCTCTAGCACATGTAGTTCCATCAAGAGTCTTCTTAGCCATAGGAGCTCTTTGGTTGTTGAAGTCAATGCTTTGTACTCGGCTTCACAAGAAGATAGTGAGATTGTATCTTGCTTTTTGGAAAGCCAAGATATCACTCCTCCACAAAGAAATGTTGCAAATGCACTAATGGACTTCCTATCCATCTTGTCACTTGCAAAATCTGAATCCGAGTAGGCTCTCAAGTGCAAGTTAGATCCTTCATAAAGTATGCCAAAAAATCTAGTACTAGAAACATATCTAAGTACTCTCTTGGCACTTTTCCAATGATGAACTAAAGGAGCTTGCAGACTTTGACTCAACTTGATTACACAAAAACTTAAGTCAGGTCTAGTGATGGTTAAATAGATTAGAGAGCCTATAAGCTTCCTAAAGAGGGTGATGTCCTCAAAGGATGCTTCATCACCTTCATTAGTTGCTTTCACAACATGCTCCATAGACTTGTCAATCCCCTTGCAATCTTTCATACCAAATCTTTCAAGAATGGAAGTAGAATACTTAGATTGACTTATGAAAGTACAATTGCTACTTCTAGACACTTCTATCCCAAGTATAAACTTTAGGAAGCCTAGATCTACCATCTTGAACTCACTAGATAAGTCAACTTTTACTTTGCCTATGCCATCATCATCATTTTCTGTCATAATGATGTCATCAACATAAAGAACCAAAATGATGATCTTTCCTTCATTACATTTGAAATATAAAGAAGGTTCATAAGCACTTAGTACAAAGCCAAGGGAATAGAGAAAAGCATGCAGCCTAGAGTACCAAGCTCTAGGTGCTTGCTTCAAGCCATATAGGCTCTTCCTTAAGTAGCACACCTTTTGCTCCTCACCAACCTTGATGAAGCCCTCGGGTTGCATCATGTAGATTTCCTCTTCTAAGAAGCCATTCAAGAAGGCATTTGTCACGTCCATTTGGTAGAGATCCCATTTGAACAAAGTAGCAATGCAAATGATTAATCTAATA
The DNA here is from genome assembly GCA_029204225.1 of Diphasiastrum complanatum. NCBI lineage: Eukaryota > Viridiplantae > Streptophyta > Lycopodiopsida > Lycopodiales > Lycopodiaceae > Diphasiastrum > Diphasiastrum complanatum. The sequence goes on along the minus strand of CM055100.1, from coordinate 58,347,305 downwards.
GTTACAAGCTTAGCTACAGGTGCAAATGTTTCTTCATAATCCAATCCTTTTATTTGAATAAATCCCTTAGCAACAAGCCTAGTTTTGTACTTACTAATAGATCCATCTTGATTGTACTTAATTCTATAAATCCACTTACATGCCAGTGGTTTTTTTCCTCTTGGAAGATTTACAAGATTTCGAGTATGATTCTCTTCTAATGCATCATACTCTACATGCATTGCATCTCTCCAAACTTTAGATTTATATGCTTCTTCAAAAGATGATGGTTCTTCAAGCAATGTAGCTAAAAAGGAGTAAGAGGTAGAAGATGTAGAGTCCTCCTTTTGCTTTCCCTTGTCCACATAGGTAAGCCTTGAGGGCTCGGCCTTGCTCCTTGATGATCTTCTCGGCCCCTTTTGACTCGGATCCAAATCTCCATCCTCGGGTTTGTCATGATCCTCCTCGGGTTTGTCAAGATCCTCCTCGGATTTGTCAAGATCTTCAATGCAGAATGGGTTAGATCCATTTGACAAGCTTTTACCAAATTGTGACTCATCAAAAAGTACATCCTTACTTACCTTTACTTTCTTGGATGTAGGATCATATATCCTATATCTATTGCTATTTTCTCCATAGCCAACAAAGATTCCTTTGAAGGAGGTAGCATCTTCTTTCCTTCTAGTCTCCAAAGGAATGTGTACATAACAAGTACATCCAAAGATCTTAGAATCTTTCACATTGGGTTTCTTATCAAACACGGCTTGATAAGGTGAGATCCCATCTATAGCACTACTAGGAAGTCTATTACACAAATAATTAGCACATGTTATGGCTTCTCCCCAAAATGAGATGGGAAGTGATGCATCAAGTCTCAAAGACTTTGCACACTCACATAGACTCCTATTTTTCCTCTCGACCACCCCATTTTGTTGAGGGGTGTAGGAACAAGTGTATTGTAACTTAATACCATTGATCTCACAAAAGTCTTTCATTTTATTGGAGGTGTACTCTCCTCCATTATCACATCTTAGTGCTTTGATAGAAGTACTAAGTTATTTCTCTACTAGAGACTTGAACTTAATGAAAGCTTCATAAACAAGACTTTTCTTTGATAGTAACTCAATCCATGTGAATCTAGTACAATCATCTATAAAAGTTACATACATCAAGGCACCTCCATTACTTGCATGTGAAAAACTATGTACATTAGAATGTATGAGATCCAAGGGAGAGAGAGATCTTGATGAAGATCTCTTGTAAGAAGACTTGTGTGACTTTGCAAGGCCACATGCCTCACACATCTTTCCACACTTCTTGAAAGCTCTTGGTAGGCCGAGAGCTAGTTCCTTGCTTGCCATTGACTCCATAGATTGAAGATTAGGATGGCCTAATTTCTTATGCCAAAGCTCCACTTGAGTTAGCTCCTCCCTAGCCAAGTTCACACTTTCACTTGCAACATTAGCATCCAACTTGAAAAGTCTACCTTGCTTAATGCCACTAGCTATGCACTTATCATTTTTCAAGATGGAACAAACTCGATTCTTGAAATGTACATCTAGTCCATTGTCCATTAATTGTCCTACACTAAGCAAATTTCTTGAAATGGTAGGAACATACAAAACATTATCTAGATCTAGCCTTTTAGATGTGCCTAAGCAAAGAGGTATAGACCCTATGCCATCTATCTTGCATGCTTGATCACTAGCAGTGTATATTAACTTCTTAGAGTCATTACAAGATAGAAGAGTAGAAAAATAATGTTTGTTAAAAGACATGTGGGAACTAGCCCCACTATCTATCCACCATGTGTCTTGACTTGAAGTTGGTGTAGATGCAACCATTAAGGATGTGTTGAATCCATCCTCTTCTTCTTCCTCTTGAGCAATGTTCCCTTGATCTCCTTTGACTTGTTGATTCTTCTTCAAGTAGCATTCTGAGGCAAAGTGTCCTTTCTTTCCACAAAAGAAACACTTTAGTTTTGCCTTGTTCTTCACTTTGCCTTTCGAGGTATATCCTCCATTCTTCATCTCGGCCTCCTTGCCTTGATTTTTCTTGAATGGATTTTGCTTCTTCTTGCCTTTAGATGTAAAGTTAGCTTTCTCCTCTCCTCCATTAAGTGACATGCTATCCATTCTTGTCTTGAGGTGTAGAAGCCTACTCTCCTCGGCCACAAGAACATTGTGCAACTTTTCAATGGATGGAAGAGAGTCTTGAATGGCAAATGATTGGACTAAGTTGGTGAACTCATCACCTAGACTATTCAAGGTGATTTGTACTAGTTCTTGATCTTGGATCTTCTCTCCTATTGCACTTAACTCCTTGTTAAGAGATTTGATCCTAAGGACATAGATTTGATCCTAAGGACATACTCTTGTCCACTCTCTCCACTTCCTTTCATGCTTTGGAAAACTTGATTTCTTAGCATGAGGATTCTTGAAGTATTGTTGGATTCATAAATGCTCTTTAATGAATCCGAAGCCTCTTTGGATGAGGTACAAGAAGACACCTCTGTCAAGAGTTCATTGCATACATTTAACTTTATGCAATGTAGAGCTAATCTTGCTCTCTTCTTGTATTTGGCTCGTTCTTGGGGAGTTTGAGGCTCTTCCTCTACTCCTTGAACTATGTCATATAGATCATGAATCACTAGGAGTGATTCCATTCTCACTTTCCAAATGGAATAATTTGTGGAAGTGAGTCTCTCACTTGATTCCATCAAATATCCACACATGGATGACATTTTAGAATGAATGCTTTTTGAAATCACAAAGATTTTTGAATTTCAAAAGATCTATGAAAAGGCCTAAATCTTACTAGAATGCCTATAGGCTTGTCTCCATCAAACTAGCACACAAGCTTGAATGATACTCAAAGATCTTGCCAAAAATTCCTAGCTTTCACTCTCACAAAAAAAAATTGCTTTACACTTTTCTTAGAGATTTCACTTCAACTAAGGATCTGAACAAATCAGCCTCTAAGGTGTGATCTTAGACTCTAAAACAAAATGCTTCAATGATTCAATACTAGTTTATTTTGGTGCTTCAAAAGGCACCAAAATAAACTAGTATTGTGATTTTGGCACCAACAAACACAAAGTAACTTGAATTGAAAGTTGTTGTACGGTTTCACACGTGTGAAAAGTACATACATAGCCTCCAAGTTGTTTTGATCCAAATGATCACAAGCTATCACTCTAAAAGAACTCGCCCTCACTAGTATTGGCCAAAAATAAATTTTGCCAATGATCTTTACAAGATTTATGATTCAATGATCACTCTCTTACTTAGCTCTGATACCATGATAAATTTTACAGTTTTTAGGTCAATAATGATTGTACTTTACAATCATAGAGAGTTATTGGTTGCTTAATCAATGAATCTATCAAGTTCTACACATTAGATCTTGATCTAGATTCACTACACTTGAATTTAAGCAAGAGCAATGGATCAACACATCATTTTTTAGTGAGAGCGGTCTCACACATGTGGAGTACTGTCCACAATATGGCCTTCACCTGAAACAACAAGTACAATGATACTAGATAGCAATCATACATAAAAATCACAAGACAAATGACTAGAAACCTCACAAAAGTGTAGAGTGCAAAAGTCTCATCAATCTTCTTAGCAAAATGATGATTCTTTTATGGATCAAGTACATCCATGTGTTTGGTATAGTCCAGCAGGTCTTCACGTGTGTGAAGAGTGCCACATCACTCAGATCTATCCATTTGATCCATCCTTGATCCTTATCCAATAGTTGACCTTCTAGAATATGACTAAAATCCAAAAAAGCTAGTCTCCTAGAATATAGGAATATTTCCTACAAAATAGGATCTAAGGAAAATGGTCAACTCTTATCTTCTAGTACTCTATACACACGTGTGAACATCCACTTGCCATGTGGGAGCATTTACTCATGCACATGCAAGGAAAAGCCAATTTGTAGGTGACTAGTCAACTTGACTAAAAACTAGTCATTTCATGTTCACACTAACTAGTATGATACAAAATCAATTTGGATATATACAAACATGAAAAGTACATCCTTTCACACGTGGGAACAGGCTCCACACATGTGAAATCAGATCATCAACATATTCTTATGTTTGATCAATATTAACATGAACCAATGTCAAGTGAGAAATGACAATTTTCAACACGACACGTGTCAGGTTGTCATTTTACATGTGTGGGAATTGTATCGCCAAATGCGAGAGCGACACGTGTTGTCGAACCGATGAATGAACACGAGACACATGTACTACTGTCATTTCACACGTGTCCAGGTGTCACCTCACACGTGCCAGAGCCTACAGTCCAATCGGAAGTAAAGATGTGTCCATTGACCGTTGATCACACGTGTGAAAATTCAGTATAAAAGGCACGAAGCCCGATTAATTTTTTACTTTTTTCTTTTTCAAAATTTGCAGCATATCGTTCTTGTGCGCGCGCTTTGTTGTCCATTTTTTGCAATGATACCTACTTGCGCACAAGTGCAATATTCAGTAGCTACCTGCCGTACATATCCCTCTTGTGTGCGATCTTTAGCATTTGTTCTCCCTCATGCACAAGTGCGATATCTACGTTAGTTCCATGGCCTCTTCCTCAGGATCTGTGAAAGTACTGTACTTTAGGACCATAAATGGATCTACAAAAGATTCACAAGAGTGATTGGATGCTTGCTTAACAATCTATCAACAAAACTAGACACAAAAAAATTGATCTAGATTGGCAATTTGACAAACAACAAGCATTAACAATCAAAAGCATTGATAAACATTGAAATCCGATCCCACACGTGTGTACTACAAGCTGTAGTACGGCCTTCAACCTAATAAACAAGTAGAAATTGATTTGGTTTCATTTGGATCACAAAAACTCAATGTACATAGTGAACTAGCTTGAGATTGCCAATGAGCTCCAAAAATTTTCTATCTTCTCACTATGGAGAGAGGGAATACATAGCAAATTCGACTTCCTTCTTGAAGTTAGGTGGATTTCCAGCATGTAATAAGGAAGTTAATTCACTCTCCTTGACCTAAAATGAAACCCTAGTCTATTTCCTAGAATTATGCTTGGTAGGTAGTTAGTTGGTCAAATTTTCAGCTTAAACTTAGGTGTAGGGCCTATAAAGTAGGGATGACCACCAAATAGACATGACCAACTCTCTTGACTTGACCTAACCTACATTAGGATGGGTTTCCCATGTGGCATCATGGCCTCACATGTGTGGGACCCACTTGTGTACACAATTTACACTATTCTACATGGTTTTTGATCAAGCTAGATTTGCCAATTTTTGGCAATTCTTCACACTCCTCCTCAAATTTAGCTTGATCTATTTACAACTCTCTTGATAGATCAATGAAAGCTTTTAGAAGTGTCTAAAAAATCCAGCTACAAAGAAGGAACTTTTGAGACTCCAATAGAGAATGATGTCCATGAAGGACTTTCACCACCTCTTAGAGGATCCCTTGTGAAAAATACAGATCCTAAGTGGATCTAAACTCCAAGATCATTGGCTTGAATGCTTGCACTCCAAACTACATAAGCTAGGAATTGGCAACACATTCTATGCTACCTAGAATGCAAAGAACTTGATCAAAAAGCATTTATCACAAATGGAAACTTTCATAAACATCAAGTGCGGCCCAAAATAGCATTATACAGTCCATAATACATCAGCCTATCACTTTTGGAAAGCACCTAAGATCATACACAATAGCTTGAAGACAATACACACAACAATGCTCTCAATGGAGGAAGAAACAATGACAATGATCTATTGATCTCAATGAAGCATACAAAAGGTTTCTCCAACCTGTTCTCCACGACTTCCCTACTATTTATGGATGAGGAAGATGACTCTCTCTCCTCTCTCTAGAAGGTACTTGACCCTAGATATTCCCTATATAGGAAAAATAGCTAAAAATGGCTTATATGACCAAAATACATCAAAATGGTCTCATTTTGAAGGGTATGAAGTTTGACACTTCATCATACTGAAAAAATACAGTAAATAAAAACATTGTGGCCTGGTTCACACGTGCAAAACTCCAGAACCAAAACTATTTACAATTTTAGCCAATTTAGGCCTCAAACTAGCTAGGAAATGTTGACAATTTTCACACTCCCTCTTCAACATTGGATGCTAGTTTCAACATAGTCTTTGAGCACATTCCAAGATTAGATCTATGCATTAAATATAGGTCCTTTCCCAATGGTTTGGTGAAGATATCAGCCACACACTCCTTTGAAGAGACATGTTGAAGCTCCACCTCTTTGGCAATGACTTGATCTCTCACAAAATGGTGAGCAATCTCAATGTGCTTGCTCCTTGCATGAAAAACAGGATTGCTTGCCAAGCTTTGGGCTGAAAGGTTATCACAAAGTATGATTGGAGTCTTCTCTGGTTCCAGCAAGTGAAGATCCAATAACATCCTCTTGATCCAAAGAATCTCCTTGGTGCATGTTGTTAATGCCTTGTACTCGGCTTCGGTGGAAGATAGAGAGATAGTTGGTTGCTTCTTTGATAGCCATGAGACCACTCCATCTCCAAGATAGATTGCAAAGGCACTTGTTGACTTCCTATCCATTTGATCACCTGCAAAATCTGAATCTGAAAATCCACAAAGGTTAGGTGTAGTACCTCCATACAAGATGCCAAAATCTCTAGATCCCGAGATGTATCTAAGTACTCTCTTTCCTAGCTTCCAATGAGCCTCACTAGGATCTTGCATAAATTGACTTATTTTACCAACCACAAAGCTTAGATCAGGTCTTGTGATGGTTAACCATATAAGAGATCCTATTAGCTTTCTATAGAGAGTAATGTCCTTGAAGGATCTTTCATTACTTCTTGTAGTTAGCTTTACATTTGATTCCATAGGAGTAGAAACAACTTTACAATCTTCCATATGAAACCTTTTTAGAATAGAGTTAACATACTTTTCTTGACATATGAATGTAGATTTAGAAGTTCTAATAATCTCTATTCCTAAGATATAATGAAGTTTACCAAGATCTTGAATTTCAAACTCTCTTTTGAGTGCCATCTTGATTTCATCTATATCTAGATTGTTACCACCACTTAAGATAATGTCATCAACATAGATCAAAAGTAAAGTGATATCATTTTCATTCAATCTAAAGTAGAGAGAATGATCATACTCACTCATAACAAAGTTTTGAGAAAGTAAGAAGGAATTGAGCTTAGCATACCAACTCCTTGGTGCTTGCTTTAGCCCATACAAACTCTTTTGGAGATAGCACACATGATTAGGCTCATCATGTGAAACATAGCCCTCGGGTTGCTCCATGTAAATATCTTCTTCAAGATCACCATTCAAGAAGGCATTAGTAACATCCATTTGCCACATATCCCAATCATAAAGAGTTGCAAGAGAGATTAGGATTCGAATAGTTACCATCTTTGCCACGGGTGCAAAGGTCTCATCATAGTCAATACCATATTCTTGAGCATACCCCTTTGCCACCAACCTTGCCTTGTACTTGTTGATTGATCCATCTTGATTTGTCTTGATCTTGAAGATCCACTTACAACCAATTGCCTTCTTGTCCTTTGGAAGCTTTACCAACCTCCATGTGTTGCTTTTGATGAGTGCTTGATGCTCATGATCCATGGCTTGGATCCATTCCTTCTTTTGAATTGCTTCACCTACACAAGTTGGTTCATCAAAAGAGGTAAGAAAAGCAAAGTTAGAGTTGTCCACCACTTGCTTTCCTTTTTCATCATAGGTTAGCCTTGATGGCTTAGCCCTTTGCCTTTGAGTCTTCCTTGAAGTTTGCTTTGGAGTGGCATCTCCATCTTCATCCAAGACATCTTGCACATCATGATGATTAGTAGGCACATCAACATCAACATCAACAACATTGGAAACATTCTCTTCATGAAAGATGACATCCCTACTTATGACAACTTTCTTTGTAGAAGGAATGTACACTTTGTAAGCCTTGCTTACTTCACTATAGCCAACAAACACACCCTTCTTTGATGAAGGATCTTCTTTAGTTCTATCATCAAGTGTGATATTGACAAAACATGTACATCCAAAGATCCTACAATGCTTGACACTCGGCCTTCTACCATAAAGAACCTCATGAGGAGTTTTACCATCCAAGGAAGCACTTGTCCATCTATTACATAGATAGTTAGCACATGCTAAAGCTTCCCCCCAAAAAGACTTAGCAAGATTAGCATGTAGTCTCATTGCCTTGGCACATTCACAAAGGGTTCTATTCTTCCTCTCGGCCACTCCATTCTGTTGTGGAGTCCTAGGACTAGACATCTCCCTCTTAATCCCATGTGCTATACAAAAGTCTTTGAACCTATTTGAGGTGTATTCCCCTCCATTATCAGATCTTAAGCATTTGATCTTTGTATTGAATTGGTTTTCCATTTCATTCTTGAACTTGACAAATGCAGCAAACACTTCATCCTTACTTTTAAGAAGATAGATCCAAGTATACCTACTAAAGTCATCAATGAAAGTTGCATACATCTTTGCCCCACCATTGCTTGTTGTACTAGAAGAATGAATATCAGAATGCACAAGTTGAAAAGCTTCTTTAGATCTAGAAGTAGATCTAGAATAAGCAAGTCTATGAGATTTGGACAAGGCACAATGTTCACAAACACTATTGTTTGCAACAAGACTTTTAGGGAGACCAAGAACAAGCTCTTTCTTTGCCATTACCTCCAAAGATTTGAAGTTGGGATGGCCCAACCTCTTGTGCCAAACTTCTTGGTTTGTCAATTGCTCCCTAGCCATACATCCTTCATGATTAGAGATCACACATGCATCAAGCTTGAAAAGTTTACCATGCCTCCTACCTTGAGCAATCAAGGATCCACATTTACTTATCAAACATGCATCTCCAATGAACTCCACATCAAGTCCTTTGTCAATCATTTGACTTACACTAAGCAAATTCTTAGTGATTGAAGGAATGTACAAAACATTTTCAAGATTTGCTTTCCTATTTGTTGAAAGGGAAATAGGAATAGTGCCTATGCCTTTGATGTCACATTGACCATCATTTGCAGTGTAGATGATGTTACCTTCTCCCTCATAAGACAATAAGGATGTAAAGTATTCCTTATGTCTTGTCATGTGAGATGGGGCTCCACTATCAATCCACCAAGGATCATTATCATCTATGTTGGCTAACAAACTTGAAGTCATAACAAGTGATTCACATGTGTTATGTTCTTCCTCATCTATTGTAAGATTTCCTTGCCTCTCTCCTTGCTCTCTTTTCTTCTTATAACATTCATTTGCAAAATGACCTTTTATCCCACAATAAAAGCACTTGAACTTTGACTTATTGTTCTTAGTAGAAGAGGAAGAGGAAGAGTGATCATCATGATCAAAGTTACCACCTTTGGACCATTTCCCTTTGCCTTTACCTTTGCCCTTGAATTTGCCTTTTGTGAAGAAAGCCTCTTCACCTCCACCTTGCAAGGATGCACCATCAAGCTTTGATTGCAACCTATGTTCTTCAGCCAATAAGATTTCTTGCAAGTCAACCACACTTGGCAAGACTCTTTGAATGGCAAAACTTTGCACAAGGTTAGCATGTTCATTTAGCAAACCATTCAACATAACTTGGACTATTTCACCATCTTTTATGTTCTCATCAATGCATGCTAAATCATCACTTAGGGACTTAACTCTCAAGATAAATGCATGAGCACTTTCACCCTCTCTTTGCCTACTAGAAAATATTTGTCTCCTTAGGGTCAATACCCTAGATGTGGACTTTGATTCAAAGAGCTTCTTTAAGGCATTCCATGCCTCACTTGCACTTTGACACTTTCCAACTTCCTTGAGAAGTTCATTTGTAACATTCATTTTAATGATATGAAGAGCCCTTTTGGCCTTCTTATCAAACCTTTGTTGCTCTTGAAGTGTGAGAGGTCTCTCTTCAATTTCTGCAACTATGTCCATGAGTTCATTCAACTCAAGTAAGGACTCCATCCTCACTTTCCAAGTAGAGTAGTTTGATGAACTCAACCTTTCACTAGACTCTAGCATGATCCCACCATTGGAAGCCATGATTCTAATGTTTCTTCAACTTTTAGGTTCTGTCCTAAAGCACTTAGCACTCACTTTTCTCTCAACAAATGATAGATAAAGAGATCTATGAAGATTTAGGACCCTAAAACACTTCTATCTTGAACCTAGATGGTTTCCAAGCATAGAAAGGAAGATTGAAACACATGCAACACTTTGCACACACTAAGAATGGATTACAAAATCAAACCAACCTGAACACACTCTTGCTTAAGCTCTCAAACTTTCCAGCAAGTGACCAAATCAAGTTATGGTGTGAAGAGTTACTTGCATTCTTAGAAAATACCCAAAACTAGGATGCCAAGATTACCTAGTAATGAACAAACTTGATCAACATATGATCAACACACTAAGATATTGATTCAACCTGTAAAACCACATGTAAACCACACTTCTAAAAGTTTATAAACTCCAGCAAGTGATAAATACAAGATTTAGAGGTGAATGAATGAGCACACTTAGTGAATCACAAGACTAGCTTCACTATCTTGTCAAATCTTGGTGTTTAGATGTAGATCTAAGATCACTTCACATGAGAATGTTCCTCAACCTGTTAAGAACCTGAAAACACACTTGCATAATGGTTAACACCTTCCAGCAAATGCTCCAATCAAATTACATAAGAAGAGTTACTTACATGCTCAACAAAGTACACCAAAATTTATGCCAAAATTGATGACAATCTTTACAATATGCTCTTCACAATGGAGCTTACAATATGTTCACCCAAAAAAGGGGATCTTTCATCCAAATGGGAGCTTTGCTCAGCCTTTAGGAGAATTACAACTCACTCAAAAGAGCATTTGTCATCCACTTAAGGAGAAGTTTCATCCACTTAAGGAGAGTGTTCATCCAAGAATGGAGATTGTCAACAATAGGATTGAAAAGAACATTGTTAGTATTGAATATGCACAAGCCTCACAATCACAAATGATTAGGTGTTATGATCTGATCCAAAATAGTTTCTTTTCAGCCTCTGATCTTCAATAGACCTGAAATATGCTTTTGATCCACAAGTTCAACTCACAAAACAAAGGTTAGTAAGATTTGATCAACAAAGCAATGCAAAATCATGCTAGAACTTGATCAAACATCCAAATATCACCAAAAATGGAATACTTACTGTAAATAGAAGCCAACCAGCTCTGATACCATGTGAAAAATACAGATCCTAAGTGGATCTAAACTCCAAGATCATTGGCTTGAATGCTTGCACTCCAAACTACATAAGCTAGGAATTGGCAACACATTCTATGCTACCTAGAATGCAAAGAACTTGATCAAAAAGCATTTATCACAAATGGAAACTTCCATAAACATCAAGTGCGGCCCAAAATAGCATTATACAGTCCATAATACATCAGCCTATCACTTTTGGAAAGCACCTAAGATCATACACAATAGCTTGAAGACAATACACACAACAATGCTCTCAATGGAGGAAGAAACAATGACAATGATCTATTGATCTCAATGAAGCATACAAAAGGTTTCTCCAACCTGTTCTCCACGACTTCCCTACTATTTATGGATGAGGAAGATGACTCTCTCTCCTCTCTCTAGAAGGTACTTGACCCTAGATATTCCCTATATAGGAAAAATAGCTAAAAATGGCTTATATGACCAAAATACATCAAAATGGTCTCATTTTGAAGGGTATGAAGTTTGACACTTCATCATACTGAAAAAATACAGTAAATAAAAACATTGTGGCCTGGTTCACACGTGCAAAACTCCAGAACCAAAACTATTTACAATTTTAGCCAATTTAGGCCTCAAACTAGCTAGGAAATGTTGACAATTTTCACATCCCTTACAAGATGTTCCATAAATGTGTCTATATACATGTAGCACACTTCAAAACTAAACATCATGCCAAGCCATGGATGCCATGGCATTTTGTGCACTTGAAGATACATCAATTAAAATATTAAGTGCATAAATAATGTTGCCAAAGACAACTTGTCTTGCTTGATCCATATGATTGAGCCTAGATGGCTCCATCTTGATACTCAAGGTTCTTCTTGGAGTCCTTGGGTCTTGAGCTTGCTCCTCCACTTGACTTGACTCCAAAACATCAATGAATTGAATAATGTGTTGATCCAAAGGTGCTTCTTCAAGTTTACAAATCTTCCACTCTTGAAAGATCACATTTTCACCATTGACAAATTCTTTGGTTGAAAACAAGTAGATTCTACAATCTCTACTTGAAGAGCAAAACACTACCATTATTCCTATCATTGAAATAGGATAATCTTTGGTCCTTACATTGGAATGATCATGCTCAAAGCATGTGGACCCAAAGATTTCCAATACAAATGATGTTTCATCTTTTATGACACTATTCAAACTATGACAAAAATAGTTATCCAATGAAATTGCTTTATCAACAACAAATGTAGATTTCAAAGCATCCCATTTCATTGTCTTGTCATAAAGAGTACTAAACATCATAGATCTTAAAGATAAACAACAAGTCACTCCATGTCTACTAATAGTACCCAACAAGTATTCAAAGATAGTAGACTCTCCAATGCTCACCATCCTTGCAAGATGCACACTTGAATAGAAAATTTGCATGCAATTTGATGACTCGGCCTTTGTCATTGAGGACCTCCTTGGAACTCTGCTTTGAGGCTGATCCTCAAGATCTTCCTCCTTTTGATGCTCCTTCTCAATGCAAGCAAGATCACACTTTGCCAATATCTCCTCTTGAGTGATCTCCTCCTTTGCCAAGCTCATTCTTTCAAAAGCAACACTAGCTTCCAACTTAAACAATCTTCCATGTTTAAATCTCTTTGCAATGCAAACATCATTCTTCAAGATGAAGCAAACACCATGCTTAAAGTGGACATCCAAACCACTTTCTAAGAGTAGACCAACACTAAGCATATTCTTGGTGATTGATGGTACATAAAGGACATTTTCTAGATCCATGCATTTTGAGGATTCTAGATACAAAGAGATGGTGCCAACACCATCTATCCTACACTCTTCATCATTTGCAGTAAAGACAAACTTTTTAGCATCATTGAAAGAGTGTAAGGTTGAGAAAAAGTCCTTTTCACAAGACATGTGGGAGCTAGCCCCACTGTCGATCCACCAATTGTCTCTTGAATTGCTATTGCTTGTTGGTGAGGATGTAGATGCCATCAAGAATACATCTACTTCATCCTCCTCCTCCTTTGCAAGGTTTCCTTGTTTGTCCTCCTCCACTTGTGCTCTTAGCCTCTTGTAGCATTCAGATGCATAATGCCCCTTCCTTCCACAAAAGAAGCATTTTTGCTTTGACTTGTCCTTTGAGCTTGATGCATCATCCTCTTCTTTGGCCTCCTTTGGTTGCTTCTTCTTTCCATTGGTCTTCTTTTTGCCCTTGAGTGAGAAATTGGCTTTCTCATCACCATCCTGCAATGACAAGGAACTCATCCTAGATTTTGCATGGAGCATCCTACACTCTTCAGCCACTAATACACTATGAAGTTTTTCTATAGTTGGCAAAGTGTCTTGGATGGCAAAACTTTGGACCAAATTTGCAAAGTCATTTCCTAGACCATTAAGGACAATTTGTACAAGCTCTCCATCATGAATCTTCTCTCCAATGGAAGCCAACTCCCTATATAGAGACTTGATTCTGAGTACATAATAATGTGCACTTCCCTCACTTCTTTTCATGCTTTGCAAAATCTGAATTCTAAGCATGAGAACCCTCAAAGTGTTACTAGATTCATAGATTGATTTGAAAGACTCCCAAGCCTCTTTAGTATAAGTACATGCTGATACTTCTCTCAACAAATCATTGCTCACATTCATCTTCACACAATGAAGTGCAAGCCTAGATCTCTTCTTGTATCTAGCTAACTCTTGTGCACCTAGAGGTTCATCTTCATCTTCAATCAGAAAATCATAAAGGTCTTGGAGCACCAAGAGTGACTCCATCCTAACCTTCCAAATAGCATAATTTGTAGAATTCAATCTCTCACTAGCTTCTAGAAGGTATGCTCCAGTAGATCCCATCTTACTAGTGACTTCTACAAACAAGAAATAGACTTGATTGACTTGAAACTCACAAAGGTCTCACACTTGCAGTGTTTCACTCAAATTTGATTTCTAATCCAACAAATGGACTTATAATCACAGTTCTATCACTCCCTCACAAAGCTGGAATGAAGATAAGATGAAGTGAAAACTACTTTCAAACAAATCTTGCCAAGAAATGGATTTGATTGTCTCTAGAAACTCACTAAGTCTCTCTCTTGTAGTTTTTCACTCAAATTAGATTTCTAATCCAACAAATGGACTTATAATCTCAGTTCTAGCACTCCCTCACAAAGTTGGAATGAAGATAAGATGATGTGAAATCTACTTACAATCAAATCTTGCCAATTTTGGCTATTTTTGGACAAAAAAATGGCTTAATCTCTTTCTTCCTTCTTGGTGTACTTTCAAGACCTATTTTTAACCTTAATAGGACTTGAACTCATCCTAGATTAATTAGATTCCATGAAACAAATTCAAATCTAATCAATGGCAAATGATCTTGGTAGATTATCCTAGGATCCCCACCAAAAATTACACCAACAGCTCACAAATTGAATTTTTTTGGATCAAATGAATACCATGCATTAAATGCAGGTTCAGAGGTGCCCACACATGTGGACAGTACGGATTTGGACCCCTACCAAGTTTGGGATCAAATCTCCTCACCAAAATCAAGATTCTAGCTTGCCCTCTCAATACTAGTTTTTAGCACCAAAACTTGCTAAAAAAAGATTTGCATTAGATCAATGGCTTATGCTCTTGTACTTGGATCTGATACCATGTGAAAGTATTGTACTTTAGGACCATAAATGGATCTACAAAAGATTCACAAGAGTGATTGGATGCTTGCTTAACAATCTATCAAAAAAACTAGACACAAAAAAATTGATCTAGATTGGCAATTTGACAAACAACAAGCATTAACAATCAAAAGCATTGATAAACATTGAAATCCGAGCCCACACGTGTGTACTACAGGCTGTAGTACGGCCTTCAACCTGAGAAACAAGTAGAAATTGATTTGGTTTCATTTGGATCACAAAAACTCAATGTACATAGTGAACTAGCTTGAGATTGCCAATGAGCTCCAAAAATTTTATATCTTCTCACTATGGAGAGAGGGAATACATAGCAAATTCGACTTCCTTCTTGAAGTTAGGTGGATTTCCAGCATGTAATAAGGAAGTTAATTCACTCTCCTTGACCTAAAATGAAACCCTAGCCTATTTCCTAGAATTATGCTTGGTAGGTAGTTAGTTGGTCAAATTTTCACCTTAAACTTAGGTGTAGGTCCTATAAAGTAGGGATGACCACCAAATAGACATGACCAACTCTCTTGACTTGACCTAACCTACATTAGGATGGGTTTCCCATGTGGCATCATGGCCTCACATGTGTGGGACCCACTTGCGTACACAATTTACACTATTCTACATGGTTTTTGATCAAGCTAGATTTGCCAATTTTTGGCAATTCTTCACAGGATCTACATGAGATTCAGGCCTAAGTTCATTTTTTACTGAATTTGAGATTACTGAAAATCTAGACTACTTCCACAGCCTATTCAATCCATATTTACATGTTTTCAAGACTACACAACCAAATTCTGACGTATTTTATGAACATTATGTTAGATTCAGGGATATACTCAGTAAGCCTGTTATTTCCATAGTTCACTCTAGTACAGGCATTATACTGATCTTGTTCATTTCTTCCTAGCTTTCAGACATAGACTAGATAGAATGTTCACCAAATTGTTTGATCTTTTCAAAAGCAGTTCAATGTGTCCTTATTGCAACAAGAAATGTCGATTGGTTGAATATCATAGTGGTTTTGTACTTTTCCTGTTAGTTAAGATCCCAGATGATGAGGAAGTTTCTGTTGCTGACCCTCCTATGGCATCATCCTCTGTTCAGTCAGCTATTAAGGATATCAGTCACTTCCTTATCGACACCCCTGATATGGAAAGTGACTTTATTGATGTGAATACTGATGTGCTCTGGGATTCTTTTATTGGCCAAAATACATCTGCTGATAAATCGATCCCTATAGAGCAATCTAAATGTCTTTTCAATTTGTCTGTATATTATATAAATGACGATGTATATTTTACTACAATTGATTTATGTTAGTTTTTTTACTATCGTGAAGATGAGATTCTATGTTTATTATCTGGCACAATTTCCAAATTCTCCAACTTTGTAGATTTTGAAACAGATGACCTTGTTGCTGAAATTGATTTTGATGATGAGGAGGGAGTTATGATCGGTGAAGAATGCCTGACTAAGACTTTATCAAATATTGCTGAGGATGGGCGAGGCAGACCATTTGATGAAGAATTCATGGCATTTCAATCCCAGATGGGCTTCTCTCGTCCATCATTAATGCATTTCAGTGATTATTCCACTTCAGTAGGTGGTCATTATATTGATCATCCTAATCTGATTGTTGTTGTTGATGAAGAATGTGTAAGTGTTTAAACTTCCTTGCATTAGAATGTTTTTAACCACTGAATGTGTTTTTTCTAACATATTTCTTATTGTAGGATGCTCTCATAATTGATGATTTTGCTGTGAGACGAGGTGGTTTCAGACAACATGCATCCTCGTTCCAGAGGGATAGTGGACTTGGCCACTATCTTAGACATTTCCTAAAGAATGAGATCTGTATTGCTCATTCCAAGCTGAGCCCAGTTGGGGAGAGTCTGATAATGGCAGTTAAAGCTTTATCATTTTATCTAGGAGGACATAAACTTGTTAAGACAAATAAGATCATTTTTTGTCAAAAGATCTTATGTTTTGAACATTCTAGGTTTTACTGATGGGAATGTTCCTTTAAGGAGCTCCCATTATTCATTGTATTCCACTTATATTGAACTTAGTGGAAATAAGGATAATGCACATCTATTAGATGCATACTCTAGCAGAGAATTTTTTCATGACAATACTGTCATAGAATCTGACACACAAGTTGATGATGAATAGTGGACACTTTGTATTTTGTTATAATACAATCAATACATTTACATTGAGTATTTCTACTCTCTTGTTCAATGAATTTGCAATCAATTCAGAACATGTCATGATTTGATGACAATGATGATCTTCTACTCAACAATCATCTAATTTTCTCTTCCTGTATGAATTTGCATGCTTTTCTAAACTTGTTGTATTGTGTGGACTTTGTTATATGTCGAATCTGAACTCTGCGGTAGAACCACTGAAACAATTGACAAATGTAATTTCGTTTTTCATTGGTTCCTCCATGTTGTGTATTTTGATTAAATGTTGCTCGTGCTTGCCAATGTGACTTCTCCATCTCTTGTGATGACCATACACTCAAGCTTCCATATGTGTTTGCAAAAAATGTTGTATGATCTTTTAGTATGTGCTGCATATGTCAAAATCATAATGTTAGTCTTATGTTTGGATCTAAATATATATGAAAAACTGAAAGCATCTTGAATTTATACTAACCATGTAATGAGTGATGTGATCTTCTCCCCATGCTTTTGATATTGCATTAACAAACTCGACACAAGTCCTTTGGACAACTTTCTTATCAATATCAGAGTGTTTATCTTTTCTTAATAGCAATCATACTATCAAGCTTCTTCCATACATCAACTTTTAGTACTCTGGTTTTGCCGTCTTTCTCAAAGTCTTGAGTGGCAACAATAATATCTGTCCAAATTGAGTGTTGAATATTAGAAGCCTTACCAGTATGATTTGATAGGAAACGACGTGCTTTTGCTCCTCCTATGCTTGGCTTAGTTGGCATGTTCCTGTTGTTCATCATGATACGCTCAGTGGATTTGCCTGTCATTATTCTGCCCAATGACATTCCTAGTGAAGCATTGTCTTTAATATTTTGAGGAGCTACTAATGCAGATCTGCAAAAAAAACAGATAGTTAACAGAATATCACCATAGCTGAAATTAAATCCAAATGTCATTGAAAAACCTACAAAAATCAGAATATGTTTACTTGAATGCATGGATCCTTCTATTTCGATAACTTCCTATTGAAAGCGTTTGAATATCCTTGCAACTTTGTCGCTTTCGCTTCTTACTTTCAGCCTTCTTCTTTGCCAATTCCACATCCTTCAATAATTGTAAGTTTTCAATATGAATAGATTGTAAGATTGATTGCATTTGCTCTAGTTTTGATTTGATATTGATTGTTATCTTCTGTAATGATTCATTATTATTTTTAAGTTGTTCATTTTCTTCTAACGTCTTTTAGAGATGACAATCTCTATTTTGACAATAAGAGGATATCCAAATTAACTCACCTTCTAAAAAGTGAACTTTATTCATATAAAGTTATTTTCCATGGTTCTGCAATCTTTCACAATATCCTAGTAATCCACTATGCTCATTGCATATCCATGTAACTAAATGAGTTATTGAGGAGAATGTGGGGTGTGTCAAAGTGCTTGGATCTTGTGGATATAATGTTCCATCTATCCACAAATCCAAGTTTTTTTTTTCCGTCTGCCCTGTAACGAGAACAATCCTTAGCAGATATTTGAATTCCTTTGCCTCCTCTTCTCTGCAAAGGTGCCAAATCAATAGGGATATCCACATGTAGATGATACAATGTCATCATAAAAAAAAACAATAGAGTAATCAATTGCATCAAAGTACTATGACCAGATTCTATGAAGCAAAACAAAATACTCATCTTTGATTATATTATATACTCTGTACGATCAATCCAATCTCCATGCTTGTATGCTTGATTCAAATTTGAAAATGCCGCTCATTTTTTCATTCCAATAGGTAGTTGGTGCTCATATTTCCATTCCAATGTGATGATGGCGTCCATAATTGGAGATGGCACCCATATTTTCATTCTCGTGGAAGGAATGCATATGTAAACATTTTGCTATTTTTCTTGATTTGAATTTGGGGATGGCGGTCATATTCTAGATCCAGTGAAAATATTGCCCTTTTCATAACCAATGGAGGGAATATTTTTTAATTTAGTCAAGTTATACTGCGAACTGTTTACAATTCTTAACTATGACTATAGACACTGTGGTTAGATCATTGGAAGTTGGGGAGGCCTCGGGAGTGGTGGGGGCAAGCAAATAAACAATATAATTTTTTTTATTTTGATATTTTTCTATATCCTACATGGTATTCCTTAAAGGGTCTTTTTGATATTAAGAACTCCTCTAATGCAAGTACCAAAGCACAAGCGATATCATTCATATGTGTTGCAATGGGTCCTACAACAAATTAGGGGAGAATGATGTTGGCTGATTCCGAGAAATCTCCTACATGTTGGGCTAAGGCTGTTTCCAGAGCATCTCTCAAGTTAGACTGAGGAGTTCTCTAAGAAGGAATTGTGAAAGTACTGTACTTTAGGGCCATAAATGGATCTACAAAAGATCCACAAGAGTGATTGGATGCTTGCTTAACAATCTATCAAACAACTAGACACAGAAAAGTTGATCTAGATTGGAATTTGACAAACAACAAGCATTAACAATCAAAAGACTTGATCAACATTGAAATCCGAGCCGACACATGTGTACTACTACAGGCTGTAGTATGGCCTTCAACCTGAAAAACAAGTAGAAATTGATTTGGTTTCATTTGGATCACAAAAACTCAATGTACATAGTGAACTAGCTTGAGATTGCCAATGAGCTCCAAAAATTTTCTATCTTCTCACTATGGAGAGAGGGAATACATAGCAAATTCGACTTCCTTCTTGAAGTTAGGTGGATTTCCAGCATGTAATAAGGAAGTTAACTCACTCTCCTTGACCTAAAATGAAATCCTAGCCTAGATCCTAGAGTTATGCTTGGTAGGTAGCTAGTTGGTCAAATTTTCACCTTAAACTTAGGTGTAGGTCCTATAAAGTAGGGATGACCACCAAATAGACATGACCAACTCTCTAGACTTCACCTAACTTACATTAGGATGGGTTTTCCACGTGGCATCATGGCCTCACATGTGTGGGACCCACTTGTGTACAAATTTACACTATTCTACATGGTTTTTGATCAAGCTAGATTTGTCAATTTTTGGCAATTCTTCACACTCCTCAAATTTAGCTTGATCTATTTACAACTCTCTTGATAGATGAATGAAATCTTTTAGAAGTTTCTAAAAAATCCAGCTACAAACAAGGAACTTTTGAAACTCCAATAGAGAATGATGTCCACGAAGGATCTTTCACCACCTCTTAAAGGATCCCTTACAAAATGTTCCACAAATGTGTCTATATACATGTAGCACACTTCAAAAATTGTACATCATGCCAAGCCATGGATTCCAAGGCATTTTGTGCACTTGAAGATATATCAATAAAACTATTAAGTGCATACATAATGTTGCCAAAGACAACTTGCCTTGCTTGATCCATATGATTGAGCCTAGATGGCTCCATCTTGATACTCAAGGTTCTTCTTGGAGTCCTCACGTCTTGAGCTTGCTCCTCCACTTGACTTGACTCCAAACCATCAATGAATTGAATAAGGTGTTGATCCAAAGGTGCTTCTTCCAATGGTTATATTAGAAACCTATATTGTGGTTGGGTCCTTACTAATCACATTTAGCCACCTCAGAGGTCAGAAAGCTAGGTGGATTGAGTTAATGCAAGAATCTCACATGGAAATTCACTCTTGAAAGATCACATTTCCACCATTGACAAATTCTTTGGTTGAAAACAAGTAGATTCTGCAATCTCTACTTGAAGAGCAAAACACTACCATTACCTATCATTGAAATAGGATAGTCTTTGGTCATTACATTGGAATGATCATTCTCAAAGCATGTGGACCCAAATTTTTCCAATACAAATGATGTTTCATCTTTTGTGACACTATTCAAACTATTACAAAAATAGTTATCCAATGAAATTGCTTTATCAACAACAAATGGAGATTTGAAAGCATCCATTTTCATTGTCTTGTCATAAAGAGTACTAAACATCATAGATATTAAAGATAAACAACAAGTCACTCCATGTCTACTAATAGTACCCAACAAGTATTCAAAGATAGTAGACTCTCCAATGCTCACCATCCTTGCAAGATGCACACTTGAATAGAAAATTTGCATGCAATTTGATGACTCGGCCTTTGTCATTGAGGACCTCCTTGGAACTCTCATGCTTTGAGACTGATCCTCAAGATCTTCCTCCTTTTGATGCTCCTTCTCAATGCAAGCAAGATCACAATTTGCCAAGATCTCCTCTTGAGTGATCTCCTCCTTTGCCAAGCTCATTCTTTCAAAAGCAACAGTAGCTTCCAACTTAAACAATCTTCCATGTTTAAATCCCTTTGCAATGCAAACATCATTCTTCAAGATGAAGCAAACACCATGCTTAAAGTGGACATCCAAACCACTTTCTAAGAGTAGACCAACACTAAGCATATTCTTGGTGATTGATGGTACATAAAGGACATTTTCTAGATCCATGCATTTTGAGGATTCTAGACACAAAGAGATAGTGCCAACACCATCTATCCTACACTCTTCATCATTTGCAGTAAGACAAACCTTTTAGCAGCATTGAAAGAGTGTAAGGTTGAGAAAAAGTCCTTTTCACAAGACATGTGGGAGCTAGCCCCACTGTCGATCCACCAATTGTCTCTTGAATTGTTATTGCTTGTTGGTCAGGATGTAGATGCCATCAAGGATACATCTACTTCATCCTCATCCTCCTCCTTTGCAAGGTTTCCTTGTTTGTATTCCTCCACTTGTGCTCTTAGCCTCTTGTAGCATTCAGATGCATAATGCCCCTTCTTTCCTCAAAAGAAGCATTTCTAATTTGACTTGTCCTTTGAGCTTGATGCATCATCCTCTTCTTTGGCCTCCTTTGGATGCTTCTTCTTTCCATTGGTCTTCTTTTTGCCCTTGAATGAGAAATTGGCTTTCTCATCACCATCCTGCAAAGACAAGGAACTGCGAAGTTTTCTATATTGGCAAAGTGTCTCGGATGGCAAAACTTTGGACCAAATTTGCGAAGTCATCTCCAAGACCATTAAGAACAATTTGTACAAGCTCTCCATCATGAATCTTCTCTCCAATGGAAGCCAACTCCCTATATAGAGACTTGATTCTGAGTACATAATAATGTGCACTCTCCTCACTTCTTTTCATGCTTTGCAAAATCGGACTTCTAAGGATGAGAACCCTCAAAGTGTTACTAGATTCATAGATTGATTTGAAAGACTCCCAAGCCTCTTTAGTATAAGTACATGCTGATACTTCTCTCAACAAATCATTGCTCACATTCATCTTCACACAATGAAGTGCAAGCCTAGATCTCTTCTTGTATCTAGCTAACTCTTGTGCACCTAGAGGTTCATCTTCATCTTCAATCAGAAAATCATAAAGGTCTTGGAGCACCAAGAGTGACTCCATCCTAACCTTCCAAATAGCATAATTTGTAGAATTCAATCTCTCACTAGCTTCTAGAAGGTATGCTCCAGTAGATCCCATCTTACTAGTGACTTCTACAAACAAGAAATAGACTTGATTGACTTGAAACTCACAAAGGTCTCACACTTGCAGTGTTTCACTCAAATTTGATTTCTAATCCAACAAATGGACTTATAATCACAGTTCTATCACTCCCTCACAAAGCTGGAATGAAGATAAGATGAAGTGAAAACTACTTTCAAACAAATATTGCCAAGAAATGGATTTGATTGTCTCTAGAAACTCACTAAGGTCTCTCTCTTGTAGTTTTTCACTCAAATTAGATTTCTAATCCAACAAATGGACTTATAATCTTAGTTCTAGCACTCCCTCACAAAGTTGGAATGAAGATACGATGATATGAAATCTACTTACAATCAAATCTTGTCAATTTTGGCTATTTTTGGACAATAACATGACTAAATCTCCCTCACACTTTTTGATGTACTTTCAAGACCTGTAAAACAAGTTTAGAGGACTGATTTCAGCTTAGATTAATTAGGCTTCATGACCCTATGTCAAATCTAATCAATGCCACTCAATCTTGGTAGCTTATCCTAAGATTTCCACCAAAAATTACATCAAAAGAGCACAAATTGATTTTTTTTTGGATCAAATGAATACCATGAATTAAATGCAGGTTCAGAGGTGCCCACACATGTGGATAGTACGGATTTGTACCCCTACCAAGTTTGGAATCAAATCTCCTCACCAAAATCAAGATTCTAGCTTGCCCTCTCAATACTAGTTTTTAGCACCAAAACTTGCTAAAAATGGATTTGCATTAGATCAATGGCTTATGCTCTTGTACTTGGCTCTAATACCATGTGAAAGTACTGTACTTTAGGACCATAAATGGATCTACAAAAGATCCACAAGAGTGATTGGATGCTTGCTTAACAATCTATCAAAAAACTAGACACATAAAAGTTGATCTAGATTGGCAATTTGACAAACAACAACCATTAACAATCAAAAGACTTGATCAACATGGAAATCCGATCCCACACTTGTGTACTACGGGCTGTAGTACGGCCTTCAACCTGAGGAACAAGTCGAAATTTATTTGGTTTCATTTGGATCACAAAAACTCAATGCACATAGTGAACTAGCTTGAGATTGCCAATGAGCTCCAAAAATAATCTATCTTATCACTATGGGAGCCTGGAATACATAGCAAATTCGACTTCCTTCTTGAAGTTAGGTGGATTTCCAGCATGTAATAAGGCAGTTAACTCACCCTTTTTGCCCTAAAATGAAACCCTAGCCTAGATCCTAGAGTTATGCTTGGTAGGTAGCTAGTTGGTGAAATTTTTTCCTTAAACTTAGGTGTAGGTCCTATAAAGTAGGGATGACCACCAAATAGACATGACCAACTCTCTTGACTTGACCTAACCTACATTAGGATGGGTTTCCCACGAGGCATCATGGCCTCACATGTGTGGGACCCACTTGTGTACACAATTTACACTATTCTACATGGTTTTTTATCAAGCTAGATTTGCCAATTTTTGGCAATTCTTCACAAGAAGAAGAGAATGAGAGTCGAGACATACTAGCTAGGATAATAGTTCAAAATCATGTGAGCCTCATGGTGAATCCCAAGAGAAGTAATGACCATGTAGGAGCTAGTATGAGTAGTCACTTCTAATAAATGTGGTAGACCCCCCTTAAATAAAATAGAGTGAGCCACCTTTTGATGGTGACCTCTAGTGGAGGAGCTAATTCCACTTGTAATTTGTAGATTGGGGAATTGCCAATTAGGCTCCACATTCGAAGCTCATTGGCTTATTTAAGAGCCCCCCTCTCTCGTGAGAGAGCTTTTGTTGTAGTGCTCTTGCTCTTGATTTAATGAGAAATATCTTCCACGAGTTTTGAGCCTTCTCTCTAGCTCCATGATCATGTGGGTGTTCTTGAGTGAAACTTTCATGATCTTGCTTTCATACTTTTAATTTAGATGTGGAATAGAGTAAATTTCTTGTTTTCCATTATGTTTTGTGAAAGTAGAGTGGATTAATTTCTTGCTTTCTTGCTCTAGATTAGAATCAAGCTTCAAGTAAACTAGATAAGTTGAGGCAGTGGTATAGATCTTGCATACATTTCTACTCTTCAGCTCTTGATGTTCTTGAGAAGTTCAAGAATCAAGAAATGGGTATTTCTTGATCCTTGCACTTGGAATTCTTGTTAGTTAATTTCTTTCTTGTCTTTTTCATTCATGTTGGCACATTAGACTAATCTAAGATTCCTGAACATTTTTTCAGTCGTTTTACAATGAATAGAAGTTAGAATTGTATGGAGTTCATCTGAGTTGCATGCTGATCTTTAGATGGACGTCCTTGGCTTGCATGTTTCTTGATTTTGTGAGTGCTTCTGAAGTGAACGAGACCAGAGATCCATTCCATTGACAAGTTGGAATTTAAACCTATACTACAATGAGAATTAGATCTTTCTGTCGAAACTGGGCAATGTGCTAAGAAGATAACATAACGAACGCCCAACAGCCTGGTAACAGGCAGAACCAACCTGAAACCAGAGAAAGATCCAAGCCACGTTTCACAGATACTCAATGATAGAATCTATGAACAAATTAACCAAAAAACAGAAAAAGACCTGTAGGGGAGTAGAAAACTATCAAAATCTAATGAAAATCAAGCAAAATACAAACAAAAAATCCATCTAATGTGTAGTTTAGCACCTTCTCCCCGACAACAATGCCAAAAAAATGTTGGACCCTTTTCGTGCCTCCCTA
Source organism: Diphasiastrum complanatum (assembly GCA_029204225.1). NCBI lineage: Eukaryota > Viridiplantae > Streptophyta > Lycopodiopsida > Lycopodiales > Lycopodiaceae > Diphasiastrum > Diphasiastrum complanatum. Next base: position 58,321,994 of record CM055100.1, on the reverse strand, counting down.
ATCGGTGCAATCAAGAGGGCAAAGAAGGGGCTTGGATCTCCAACTGGGTGAGTCATCATGTAGTACAGGCTTCTATCCAATGGGGAGGGGGTTAAACTACGGATCTAAGATGGGATCTAAGCCTACCAAGAGTGTCAATCTTGGTGTTGGATCTAAAAGTGGAAAGGCTTAGATGAGGATGTGTGACTTCTTCCCATCTTCTTGCTTCTTTTTGGGGTTTTGGTTTTGCTATAATCTTCTTTTTGGATCTTGGCTTTTTGGATTATCTAGGCTTCTTGGGCTCTAGATCTTCTCCTCTTGAGGCTTATCTTCTCAAGAGAGGGGAGAAATAGAAATAAAATCCTACCTAATGGATCTTAATGATCACTTCCAAGGGGATTTCTAACACCTATTTCACTAATGTGTGATTTAGTGGATTACATCGATGAAAGCAAGAGCTAATGATATTTCTAGAATGTGATAGCATGATTAAACAATAACATTCAAGCATTCAAAAATCCACAATCAATCACACAATAGCAAAAAAGGAGGGCTTCACAATGTAAGAAAGGTAGGAGGAGGCTTAGCTTCTCCCTCTCAATCTCTATTCTTGACAATGAAAAGTGTATAAAAAATGGTGTCACATCCCTACTTATAGACAAAGCTAGGGTTAGGGTTTTTGGTGCACCCAAACCATGTGCCATAAGAACTTGAGTTAATAAAAATTTTTAAACCAAATTCCATTTTTAACTACTTGGGTCCTTTCTTCTTTTCAGCCCATTGGAGCACAAATCTAATTTTACTTCTCGTGTCGTACGCTATAGTGCACCTTCTGAGGGTGTTTGGCGTTATATTACAAATAGATCTAAGTCTTTATGCCGACTCGGCCATGCTTTTATTCTCGTCACCGTAAAGTATGTTGGTGAGGCGCTGGGCTTTGTTTTCGCTCGTTGGCCAGTCTATGACTTGTCGACTTCTTTGGCATTGGCATTCCCGGTACATTTTGATTCTGGAATACCTTATCTATGATTTGTCGATGCTCTTTAACGTAGTTTGGTGGCTTGACTCCGTCACTTGATATCTGTTAGGCTCTTTTGGCATCTGGAATCCGTCAGAAGAATCTTCACTAGAATCTTCTAACATTTAGTGATAATATTTTATGGCACATATAGAATTCTGCTCTAGCTTTGCCATGGTAGTCTTATAGTGATAATTTTTTTAACACATTAAGGAGGACCGTGAATGTGATAACAATGTTTATGAAATATTATCACATTTAGGGTTATACTCTAACTCTCAGGGTAGTAGAGTAGAATCATCCCATCAAGCATAAGAACTATAGTCACATTAGAATTCTATTCTACTATTTTACTACATTCCATCTAGCATTACCTTGATTTTCTTATAGTGTTATACAATCACTTGTCATATTCTATTTCTGTATGTTGTTATTTTTTATTTAGCATAACTTTGATTGTCTTTTATTACAAAATCAAGGATTTGCTCAAAAGATTTCTTCATGTTCTTCAAAATGATTGAATCTAGGTTGCCCTTCCTCAAAAAATTGTGTGTTGAGATTGCGTTTGCTATAGTAGCCTATGAATGCATACTTGTTATCCATATACCACCTAAACCACACAATATGAAGTTTGAAAGTTACTTCACCTTACTTTTTCTGGCATGTTCTAAAAGTTGATATTGACCTCACCTATTCTTTTTTGCATATCATGAAATTTGATAATGATCTTACCTATTTTTTTGGCATATTAAGATATCTAAAGTCGAAGAAATTTTTTCCCAAGAACATTATGCTTATATAAAGGTCATAGAGAAATTTGAGAAGAGATCTTATGATGCACGATAATCGCATGATGATGCATCAATGTGAGTACACCCAGTTTAACAGTCGTTCAATCATGGTTTGGCCTAACAACCTCAACATAATTTTACGACTATTTTATCAAGCAAAGATGACATCAAAAGGACCATTCCTCAATATTGTAGTCGACATAAACATTTGTCCTTTTGTTGCCAAAGGCGTGACTTCATGCCTTGAGAGAGGTTTCTTGGGCTTTTATGGGCATAATGCCTTGTCCATGCAATTTCTCTAGGTGTTTTTAATGTTGAGAAAAGTGCTCGGTCTCATATAAACCTTTGATGTCGAAGAAACCCTTCTTTTATTTTAAACTTGAGATTCTTAAGTCAAGAAAAAGTGTTGAAGCCCATCTAAGATCTTTGAAAATTGGAAAGTCCATGGGGTCACAACTTTTGATTAGTCTAGGAGCTACACTTCTAAGAGCTAGACAAGATGTTGAAAACATAGGACAAGGTGACAAAAGAATTTGTTATTTCTAGTATGGCATTAGTTGTTGGGCCATAAGAAAGATTTTGTCCCGTTCCCATCCCACCCTTTTCAAATCAATTTACACCGCCAATAAAACTAGAGAATATAGTGATTGCACTCTTCTACACCTTATAAAATGCGATTCTTTTTCAAAATTTATTCTATCTCATGACTTGGTAAAAATATCCATCACTTTATCTTCGTATTTACAAAAGACAAAATCAATAGCACCATCAAGTGATTTTCTTGAACAAAATGGTAATCTCTATATGTTTTGCTTGAGCATATAAAGTTGGATTCTTGGCAAAGTCAATACAAGTTTGATTTCACATGATACAACACTGGCACCCCAAATACTCAGCTTCTATAGATGATAAAGCTATAATAGGTTGCTTTTGTTGCTCCAAGATAGTGTAGATGTGCCAATGTTGAAGGTACAGATCTTTTGTCATCTACATTGCCTACCCAATTATATCAGTGTAACCTACCAAAATTTATGCTTCATGCTTATCATATCTTAGCCATAACTAAGAGCAACATGAATGTACTTGGCAGACTTTCAATGCATTTGTCTAGGTTCTTGCATGAATATGCAATGTCAAGACATTCATGCATCAATTGTATTACCCTTCCCACTAATTCTCTGAACAAATAGGAATCCACTTTCATATGCAATAAGCTTAGCACTTACATTCATTGGCATGCTTAATGGCTTGCAATCTGCATATTGAGCTTGTGAGGCAAAACTTCATGCATATTTTCTTCATTACATAGGTCAATTACAATGACATTTTTGAACTTTTAGGCAAGTCTTTGTCTGTTAGGTGCAATAGCAACAACTAGATAGATGGATGACATATTTTTTCTAGACTGTGGTAATTATTGCAAATCAAAGTCTTACACATGTTGCATTATTTTAAGATCATCTCTATTCCCTACTTCATTACCATGGTACCTTGATTTCACTAGATGGACAATTCATCACATCCACAAGAGTCTTGGAATCCAACACTATACGACCTCTCTTATGTGGAGGATCGAAATAATCTCCCCCAACTTGATGCAAATATACTACCCTTAACAACCAACATGCACAATATGACTTTTGTAGCTCTCTGTTTTTACTTTCACGCCATTGAATTAAAATTTGTTTGCCCAACACATTCACTATGTTTTTTTGGCATTATCATTTTGTGGGGCCACAAAGAATCAAAATTTGGCATGGGTAGGCGAGCCCGCCAATACATTGACCACAAAATTGGTGGTCTTATATTATCATTGCTTCATTGCTAGCCTCATTAAGTGGTTCTTTTGTGGCTTGAAACTCATGTAAAAAAAAGTCAAAGGTAGCATATATTGAGTCATAGGGGGTATTTTGTGGTGGAAGGTCCAGGCTGAGGGCCTTCCATGCAGGGAGGGCCCGAGGGCAGGGCCCCAACTTGCACAGAAGGCCTGAGGCTCTCGGGTCTTCCATGACTTTATGATAAATGCGAGGCTGAAGAGAGAGAATGCAGATTGTGTGGTGGAGAGAATGATGGAGGAGAGAGAAAGGCGTATGCACCTTATGGAGAGAGAATGGCAGATTTCAGAGAGAGAACTCACATTTTGGAAAGAGAATGTCATATTTCATGGGGGGGAGGCCCCGTCTGAGGGCCTTCCTTGCTGGGAGAGCTCATGCCCGAGGGCAGGAGCCCGAGGGCTTCGGGCCTTCCCCTACGTAATGCGAATGTGCGAAGGTAAGGTTTTTTTTTTTTCGGGCCATACGGTACAGATGAACAGCCGCACGCGTGGACTTTTTTTTTTCCCGGGCTGTACGGTACGGACGTACGGCCACACGCGTGGACGTTGTTTTTTTTTTTTCACTTTTATATTGCAGATTTCTTATGGTGGAATATGCATGTGGACATCCAATGAGGGGCTACCACATAGCACATGCACATTCCGGTGAGGGGCTGCCACATAGCACATTCCATTAGAATGTGCATCTGCTATGTGGCAGCCCTCATTGGTTGTCCACATGCACATTCCACCGGAATGCTCATGTGCTATGTGTCAACATTTGATTGGTTGATTATGGAAGAATGATCACCTAAAATTTTGGTTCTAAAATCTACATGAACATTGTGTTGGGGGAGGTGCCTCCAAAATACAAAGGAAACCTGACCACTTGGCATTACGTGGGCGGAAGGCCTTGCCTGAGGGCTGGGAGGGCCCTTGCCCGAGGGTGGGAGCCCGAGGGCAGGCCCTGACTAGCAAGGAAGGCCCGAGGGCTTCGGGCCTTCCCCTACGTAATGCCATTGTGTGAAGGTTTTTTTTTTTTCATTTTTTGGCCGTACGGTACGGCCGTACGCGTGGACCAGGTTTTTTTTTCGATTTTTTGGCAGTTTTTTTTTTTTCGCAAATTGTTTTACATTTGTGGTGGAATGTAGATGTGGACAGCCAATGACGGGCTGCCACATAGCACATGCACATTCCACCGGAGAGAGGAGAGAATGTGCATTCCATCGGGGAGAGGAGAGAGAAAGTGGATTCCACCTGAGAGAGGAGAGAGAATGACAGATTCCTAGGAGAGATAAAATTGGATGGACATTATGCTCCTGGAGGTGGTCCCAAAATACAAAGGACACCTGAGCACAAGGCGTTACAAAGAGAGAATACAGATTTTGGAGGAGAGAAAAGTGGATGCACATTCTGCTACACAGAGAACCCGGTGCCTAGCGTACTAGACTTGAGTTAGAAAAGGATTCTGGAAAGGTTCATTCACGTTTGGAAGATCATTAAATCTTAAAAGGTTGTCCTTCCTCAAGAAATTATGAGATGGTAGGAGTGGGTGAATACAAAGTTGCCCATAAAACATTTAGTGTCACATTATGAACTTTAAAAGGGACCTCACCATATACTATTTTGCAAATTTTGAGATTTGATATCAGCCTCGCCTATTATTATGTTAGATTGCTCTTGAAGAACAAAATGTGACAGCAATGTATGTCTGATATGCTTCCTTCCAGCTACAGGCTACAAGCCTATGTTTTTTTTGTTTGTTGCCTTATGTTCATTGAGGCGGCTGATCGAATGTCAACTTATTTGCGAGATCCATAAAATGCATCGAGTGCATTCAGTGTTAAATCATGGCAAAAGCTTCTACTGACATATATCTATTTCATGATTGTCGATGTAAGGTACATTACTTGCTCTGCATGTTTAGATTGTTGCATGTACACTCTCTCTATTCTATGTTTATTGCATGAGGAGTGTACACTCTCTATTCATGCTCAACGGATGAGGAGAGTCCGTAGTACGCAAGTCGCACACATGGCCTCAGCTCCCCAGGAGCTCCGGACATCAGCGGAGCTCGCTGGTATCCCTCCGTCCTACCCCATCATGCAGCAATGTAATTCCTAAAGCTGTGGGTCTTGATTGTTAAGCGTTCCATCATGACCTGGTTGGATCAACGCACAATCCCACGCTCTTGTACGTCCTCTCCCACAAGCACATATATAACGTTGGGTGAATGATTCACGTCATCGGAATCGACCAGTCAATCGGTTTAGCAAATGGATTTTTTGTAGCGTTTTAGGCCAAATTTCTCCCACTTGAAATTTGAAACAATTTCGATTGAACATAATTTCTTGATGGATTTATGACGATACGTAAAAACAGACATGACGGTGGTACGGCCTTTTGTGTTTTCAATTTACTATCAGATTAACATTGAAGGATGATCAAATCCGTAATATAATTCAGATTCGAAATGACTTAACTACATACAGGCCATTTGCAGTAATAAGCTAAGCTGGTGTTCAAGGTAAAGACATCTGAGCTGTCTTCGGATAGGAGCCTTGCCAGGCAACATGAAATCAAAACACAAGCTAGCTAAATTGCCGATAATTTAGAGCTGAAATTGGTCGACCACGTTTTTAAATTCTTCCTTGTACTCTCACCAGTACCAATCATTTTGCTCATTAGTTTGAGCGAATTTGATGTAATAGGCGCCATCAGACTTAATGTACCACATAACAGCCATGAAGTCAATATCAAAGGCTTCCCATGTATGAGTTTTTTCACCCCAGGTGACAGTGCACGTAAAGGAGGCGTCACCACTGCCCCAGCTCCAATTTGCGTCGAAATGAACCCAATACGTATCTGCAATGTTCTGAAAATTGGACCACAATGACATGTCTTCTTAGAATTAATATCTGATCAAGCTTTCTGAAGATTCGAGGTACTCCTATAATACGAAAGGCGACTAACATAAAAATCTAAGGAATTGTGATCTGCACAAATTAGCACGCTACCATCATGTCTCGCAACTCCACTGGCGACTACTTGTACACACTAAGCATATAAATTTGACGTAACATATCACTGATAGGATGATCTATAGTAGTATAAGTGGTGAGTGTAACATGAATTGAGAGTAATTAGTTGTTTTGTTACCGTTCCAACATGGGCAGCTCCCTCTCCATCGCATTCGATTTTATCTAGTGTACTCCCTGTTGCATTCTGAATATATACCCTGACGCCGGCTACCGAGTTGGGTACAAGGAGCAAGATTTGGAACACAGCAAAAAGGAAAATACGCTTCTTGCACAGTGGGTGAAGTTCAGCACCTCCCTTCATGATGCCTGCACAATGCACACTTGAAAAAGAAGAAGAATGCACACCCTCTACCCTCACAAAACACCAATAAAAACCAAGGTTCAACTCAACTTGCCCACACTCTTGTTTTTATACTCCTCGGAACATCACTTCTAAGATTTGTATTATAGGAGAATGCTAAAAGTTAGAAGTTAAACTAAAATCCTACACATGCCATCTAGATTATCACTAAATTATTGTACTATTCTAGAAACGAGTGCCATCATCAAATTCTTATACTCTAGGCAAGTATAAGGATAGGATTCTACATTAGAATTCTAAATGTGACTACTAGAGTAAAATGCTAAAAATTAAGAGTAGACTTCTAAGTGTGCTATAATTTGTCAATAAATTCTTATCTTCCATAAATTCTTATTTAGTGACGGGAATTCAGAAATAGGTCTGTTGAGTATTTTTTAGATTACATGCCAGAATCAAGTTTGTTTTTCAGTTAATCTCTAAATTATATCTAAAACAAATGTCAAAAAATGCATATTTTTTATATAGCACTACAAGCTCTCTTGTACAAATTTGATAAAACCATCATAATAAAAAATGAAACAACATCTCAAGATTTATGAAAATAACATTAGCTACACAATGCTTTGTCTCACGAAAATCATATGTGTGATGACACAATAGACTATGGCACGTACAATTTTTTGACAATGCTTTGAGGTACTGATCAAAAAATGTCTTCTTGTGTTTTTCTCTTGAAAAAAATAGAAATAGAATTTTGATCATGGTTGTAGCCCACCAACAAAAAACCTATTTCTATTTTTTTGAAAAAAAATTCTCTACTATGCCATGAGAATTTGATTTTTATTTTTCCTAGTCGTGTTGTCAAGTTGCAAATAAAGTATTTCTGGAAGATTAATTTCATCAAATTCGTAGATTATCTTATGTATATTGGTGTTGTCAAATTTGGATCATTTAGAACGTTGGGATAATAAAAACATACCTTAGAACACAAGTGAACCAACAAGATGAACTTGAATAAAATTTGTCTCATTCAAATTTTTTGGCACTCTAACGAAATGAGGTAACATCATCTTTTTCTGACTCACGCCATCAATGACAAGGCCAAGATACTTTTGCGGACATTCCAAACATCTCTTTTGATGCTTGGCTAGTTTTTGTCTTTCAACTATTTGTTGATCTCTGTACACTTGAAGGGCTTTTGCAACATCCATTAAAAAATAATTAGTAAAAATTCAACAATATCAAAATATATTAAATGTTTTATAATTTAACGTATTTATTTCAAAAAACAAAGCTTACAAAGTAGTTCATGCAATTTAAAAATTCATGGCTTCAAAGAATGCATGCACAACTTAAAAAAGATCCAACATTATAATAATTTCTACAAGGACAAATTGTCTCTTTGAATACAACTTCTTGGCTAAAGCACGCTTAGTTTTTATAAACAAGAGTGATGACCTACAAATATTACTTCATACCTTTTGAATCTCGGGTCTTGTAATAAGCTATTTTTAACGATTTATTGACACTAGTAAAGATTTCAAGTCCGTCTAATATTTTTCTTTTCATTTTGGATTTGTAAATTAACTTGATGTATTGTGTTCTTTTCTCCACATGAATTCCAACCAAGATCACTCAATTCATCAAATTCTAATCCTAAACTATCAAAAAATGCAATTCTAACCCTACTATGCGAAAACCAAGATGCCTAAATGCAAGCTATTACCAGAGACAACCTTTGGTAGTAGCCTCCAACATGTGGTCTAGCTAAGAGACAGACATACAAACAAACAGATAGACAAACACATTCCCATGTGCACAAACAGACAGACGGATAGAAAAATAAGGCCATTTGAGAAGTGTAATTATTATTATAATAATAAATTATCAAATATATAAGGTTTTCAAGGATTTTTCTCCTTGCAAGGATTATAGACTTGCCTAAGGGCTGGCCTTGTTAACTAGGATTGGTGTGCATTATTGTCCACTTTCAAATTCCATGAACAACAAAATCTATTTTTTGTACAAGCCTCAAAATGTATATGCATGATTATAATTATAAATTATGCACAACTCTTTAATCAAAGATGCAAGGCGAATGTCTTGTTTGAATACTCCACCATGGAAGAATATTATAGGTAACAAGAAAACTACCATGTGGACCAAAGTTGAGGTTTGTATAGTAAAATGATATCTTCCATCCATTGCAAGGCCAATTCTTAGATGATGAATTTAAATTTAGAACTTATATCATGGCTCTTCAATATGTTTCCATGTAAGGGAGTCACTTCGTACTCATATTAGTTCATCTGTTGATCAACTCTCGATACATGAATCTATTGATTGTGCCAAATATTTTCATCAAAAGAAACCTTGCAATTGTGGGTGATGGAAAAATGATATAAGTTTGATTGTGAAGAAACCAAGAGTTTCTATCTTTCAAAGCCTTAATACTTTTCCTTAGTTTTTCCTTTGATGTTTTTCGCAACTGTGCATTTTGAACTAGGCTTCGCACAGTCTGCATTTTTGGGTCATGAAGAAAATTCATTCCTAGGTTTAAAACACTTAGAAAATAATTCTGAGAACTTTTCCCGACACTATCGCATTTTTCGCACTTTTGCGAAAAAGGAGACATTGTCCCTTAAATGCCTTGGAAAGGTTTAGACCCTTAGAAAAAGGGACACTTACCCTTAGAAAAGCGCCGTTTGCCTTAGAATTGGTTTTTGTCCTAAAGTCAACTTTTTCGCCCTTCAGCTTTTTCGATTTTCAAAAACTGCCGTTAAAAAGAGGACAACCTGCCCTTAAAGGTGGGACACTAGCCTTAGAACTGTTTTTTGCCCTACAGTCGACTTTTTTGCCCTTCAAAAAAAGCGACACTTGCCCTTAGAAAAAGGGACACTGTCTTACTGTAGCGCTTTTCGCCTCCTTAGAAGAAGGGACATTGCCCTTAGAAAAGGTTTCTGCCATACTATCGCAATTTTCGCCTTTCCGAAAAAGCGACACTGTCTGTAAAATGCCTTCAAAATTGTTTTCAGACCTACCTTGGCATTTTTCTCCTTTTTCGGAAAAATCGAAGGTGCCCTTGAAAAACAAAGGTGTCCTCAAAAAACAAAAGGTGACACTGTCCTTAAAAACTTAAAAGGGTGTTTAAGCAAAAAGCAAAGGCCTACAACGTGAAGGCATAGCACAACGGACAGAAGGTGGAAGATTCATAGAGGAGGACGACAGAAAACTGGAATCAGTTTTGGTTAAGGCTAATGCATTTCTTTTGATTAGATTTTCTAACTTAATCTATCAAGAAATTAGGAATTACAAAAGAAGTAAAGTTAGAAGCAAGAAAAGTACAAGACAATCATGATAGCATATCAATAGAAAGCTAGAAACATGGAGATCTCAATTGAAACACATTATCAATGAAAGAAAGAGTACAATCAATGGAAATGGAGCATGGATTCATGTAGATAAGGCACATGAGACCTAACAATGGAAATCCCCACAGCTCATATTCACAAGGAGGAAGCAAGAAGCTCTCACTTGCAAATGAGCCAAAAGATTCACAAAATGATGTCGCTTGCCTAGTTATAGACAATGCTCTTACTTAACTAAACATAAATATCCCTTATTAAGCATTATTTAGCCTACATTGGGCCCTTATGGCCTATTATCCATATTAATTACTTTGAAGGGCCTAAAGAGGGAACTGCCTTGTTCTTAAGGCTAACAGCTCCTTTTGGGCCTACAAAGCTTACAATGGATATTCGGATGCATTGATAAGCATGGATGTACTAAAAGTACATGAAACTCCCCTTACTTAAACATTTTTGTCCTCAAAAATGAAGGCATCTGCCTAGTAGCTCTAGGGACACATTTCAAATTGTATCGATGGAGAATGTCGTTTCCAACAACTTCATGGTAATAGTCATGGCCGCTTTTGAATGAAGGAGCTATTGACCCAAGAATTGTCTTCATCGGGAAGATTCTTCCAATGAATTAGATATTCCTTGATTAACTTCCCATTTTGCAATACCTTGTCCCGATATCCAACGATTTTGGCTAGTTCCAAAACCATATGACCCTCATGATCCAACAGTGGTAGACTAACAGTTGCAGATAAGTGTTCTCCCAAACTCCTCTTTAGAAGAGATACATGGAATACACGATGCATACAGGTTGTTGATGGTAGATCTAGTTCGTAATTCAACTCCCCAAGCTTCTTCACAATTTTGAAGGGTCCATAAAATCTGGGAGCCAACTTTTCACTTTGAGTTTTCTTCAGCTTAGTGTATCTATAAGGTTGTAACCTTAAATATACATAATCCCCTTCAGCAAAATCAAGGAAAGTCCGTTTTTGGTCAGCATATTGCTTCATTCGTATCTGAGCCGCTTTAATGTGCTCTCGATTGGCCCTCAAAATATCATTCATGTGCTGAACCTGGTCCACAACTACCGAAACTACAACCTCTGACAAATCCGCACTAATGGGTTGTAATGGTTCATGGCCATATAATGCAAAGAAAGGCATCATACTGATTGACACATGTGGAGTGTTGTTATAACAAAATTCGGCGAGATACAACCAATCGACCACTTTGTCTGATGATCCGAAACAAAATGTCGCAAATAACACTCCAACCATTGGTTAACCCTTTCTGTTTGCCCATCAGTTTTTGGATGAAATGATGTACTTAAGCACAATTTAGTGCCCAACTTGTTAAGACCTTTCAGAAAGTGGAAATAAATCTACTATCTCTGTCACTCACTGTCTCATTTGGTATTCCGTGTAACTTGAAGACATTCTTCAAGAATATTTGTGCTACTTGGGCTGCACTATCCCTAGTTTTATAAGGTAGGAAATGTGCATATTTCATAAGCTGATCCACTACCACATAGTTATTATCATATCCTTCAGTTGTTGTTGGTAAGGAAGTATAAAATCCATGCTAATACTCGTCCAACGCCAAAAAATTTACCCAAGGTCTTCCGAATTTTCGGATCTTTCACACTTTGTTTTACCTTGGCCAATGGTTTTGTTTTAACTTCCTTGACTTATGCCCTGGTTTCTATTTTTGCTTACAAGTGAAACATAAACCTTGCTGCCACAGTCGATCTATCTCTACTTTTGATCTAACAATCTTCACCTCTGGCTTGGCCTCCATGTTGCTCACTTGTTTCTTACCACTATTCCTCCTATCGGCTTCTTTAACTGTCAGATACTGGAGGATTGTGTTCCTTTCCTTATCATGTCAACGGATATCAGAATTCCGCTCAGCCTCCCGTTCGTTAACTTCATATCTAGGTGCTCCTGATTTAGTCGACCACCTACCAGCATAATTAGGCTCAATTTTAAGAGCCACCCGCATAGCTTGATCAAGATCAGTACAAAAACGTGATGCTACATCAGCTCCAATATGCAACTGCAGTCCTTGTATATACCTTCGTAAGTGATCTGCATCAGACACTGTGGGTAATTTAAGAGTTAGACTCCAAAAATCGAAGTTATTCTCTTGTATTGAACTCTTCTGACGTATCCTTGTCCATCTTTTAAAGTTGTCGTCAGCTTGGAATGGCCTTCTGAAGGTCTCAATACAAGCATTCTTAAATAACGGCCAATTAGTTCGTGCATTACATTCCTCTATTGATAACCTATTCTCCCTCCGCTTCCACCACTCATAAGCTGCTTCTTCAAAGTGGATCGTAGCGAAAGTGATTTTATCTCGGTCATCTCTATTGAACAGAGTAAAGTAACGATCTAATTTATCCAACCACTCCTCAACGTCAAGGGTCTTAAAGTCACCATTGAATTTTGGAATGGTTATCTTATCCTTGTACTCTCGAGTATCAAAGTTGTTCCGTTGTTCATGAAGTCTCATGGAGTGTTGCACTCGTTGTTCAGACATGCCCATCAGTTCCAAGTCTGACTAGGTATTCAATATTAGTCTGTAATACCTGTTTTCCCTTGTCCATGTCAATTCTTTGTACATCCTGAGAAGATGTTACATTTTGTGATGGAGATGATAGTCGGAACGATGTAGATGGCTAATTAGATCTCTGATCAGCTCCTGCTAGTTTGTCTTGCCTACTAGCTAGGCTATCAAACAATTTGTCCCATTTCACCTCATCGGCAAGTCGATTTCTTTCCATTGCTTGCAGCATTGTAACTATCAGACCTTGGGTAACCTACATTTTACTTAGTATGTTTTCTTGCTGGTTTGAAACCTGCAGTTCTTCCAACGTTTCATCAGTAGGCAAGTTGTCTTGAGGTGGGTTATTTTTATCCACTATTTGTTTTCCTTTGCCACCCATTCTGAAGTGTTACAGAAGTAATTTGGATAGTCTTAGTGAATTTGTCTTATCGTTCTCAACATTTTTTGTTTTTACTTCACTGAAATTTGAGCTCACACTAGAAAGTTATGGAAGTTTAAAAAAAACTTGAAAAATAGATTATTTACAACTTAGAATAATGGGCTTTAGAAAATCAAAATTAAATTCTATATCTTTTTGGAATCCATGAAACATTGAAGTGCTCGACAAAAAAAAATACTTGAAACCGTGAAAAATTTGAAAATTGTTGGCAAAAAATTTTTATGGACTGCTCTTGTGAGCACTCAAAAAATTTGTGACAACCCTAAAAAATTTTGAAAAATTGTATGCAAATAGAAGGGATAGAAAAGAGAGAGAAAGGGGTGCACAGGCAGGGAAGAAGTAGAGAGAGAAAGGAGGTAACCGAAGGAGAGAGGGGTAGAGAGAGAAAGTAGGTAACCGAAGGAGAGGGAGGGTAGAGAGAGAAAGGAGGTAACCGAAGGAGAGAGGTAGAGAGAGAAAGGAGGTAACCGAAGGAGAGAGGTAGAGAGAGAAAGTAGGTAACCGAACGAGAGGGAGGGTAGAGAGAGAGAGAGAGATCTCAACCGACATGAAGGTGATGAGCTCTCGACCGAGGGAACGCGTAAAGGAGAGAGATGTCCAAATTGGACCGAGCCGAGTGGGAGAAGGCACACAATTCTCAACCAACAGCTGAGATTTCAGATAATTTTTCTGTCATGGAGGAGACGCTAAGAGTAAAGGACGAAGATCAACGGGGATGAAGGGCACTGGAAAAATGGAATGTTCAACAAGCTACTAGCTCTCTATTGCGGCTCCCACAATCGCAGGTTCATTGGATTCGCGGTTTCCGATACGGTGGTTGAACCTTACAATGCCACTCTTCCTGTTGTTTGAGGTTTCCGGGTCAGGTTAATTCGAATCTTAGGAAACTTGCAGTGAAACCTTGACATCAATAGCAAGACACTACAGATTTGCAGTCCATTCAATTGCTAAGGCGAATGCCATGCCAGATATGAACAAAAACCTGGAAATCTGAGATTTCATAGAGCATGATCACATCGGCGGGCAAGATGTAGTGGAAGCCATCAAGCAACGCATTCTGTCTAGAAGCCCCGTGGTTCAGTTTCTGGCGCTCTCTCTTTTGGTGGCTTGTGTCAATAATTGTGAAATTGTTTATGCAGAAATCGCTTCTGAGAAAAATGGTGAGGAATGTCTGCAGATGTCGTTGGGGAGATGTCGCGTGCAGATGTCATTGGGGAGATGGCGCGTGAGCAGCAAAGAAGAGTAAACGAGTAGAGAAATGGCCGAGAGGAGAGAAATGGCCAACTATTTGAGGAGTGAATTAGGTCAGGTTAGGGTTTACGATTAGGGTAGGTTTAGGTTTGGTTTTTTTTTAATTGACTTCAAAATGAAAAATTTGAAAAAAATTTACAATGGAAGCAAAACTTCAGAGTTGAAGTGTTGAAGTGCTTCTGTCTCACTAGGAAAAATCCACAAAAAATTTTCAAAATTCTGGCAATTCTGACCCATCTCCACTAATTTGATCATAACTTCCTCAATACTAAACCAAATCAAACAAACTCAGTACCTTTGAAAAGCTAACAACAAGTCTATCAGCGTACAGTATTAGATCAATGATTGTAGGTGATTTGGTAGCTTAAATTTACAACAGAATAGGACTGAAAATTTTGAAGAAAGAAAACTAACAAAACTAGAGCTAGGAATCAAGAATTGTCACAACTTTTTGGATACTAATCCAAATGACCTGCCATATGGATCAAATCAAAGCTAAGACAATGCTCTAAAATCCTATATAGAGAAACTTAATAGTGAAACTCATATCAAATCTGAAAAATGCAAACCAAGTGAAATGAAAATTCTAGTCCCCTATTTTGACAGCTTTTGGTAAAAGTGCAATAACTTTTGCCTCTCTTATCCAGATGCCTTAAAAATTGGTGCAAATTAAAGCTCAAAAAAGCTCTACAAACCTATTGAATCAAATTAGAAATGAAAAACAAAATTGAATGTCGAAAATTGGTCTGAGCATACCTGAAAATTTCAAACTTCAAAATTAGCAAAAAGAAAACTACAAATGCAATAAACTCATCAAATTTAATGAAATTCACATAGAGTCATCATGAATGATGGATCTATGCTCTGATACCAAGAAATGTCATGTGCCAAATCCAAGCAATTAGCAATTACAAAAGAAGTAAAGCTAGAAGCAAGAAAAGTACAAGACAATCATGATAGCATATCAATAGAAAGCTAGAAACATGGAGATCTCAATGAAATCACATTATCAATGAAAAAAAAAATACAATCAATGGAAATGGAGCATAGATTAATGTAGATAAGGCACATGAGACCTAACAATGGAAATCCCCATAGCTCATATTCACAAGGAGGAAGCAAGAAGCTCTCACTTGCAAATGAGCCAAAAGATTCACAAAATGATGTCTCTTGCCTAGTTATAGACATTGCCCTTACTTAACTAAACATAACTATCGTGAAGGATAGTTAACCCTTGTTAAGCATTATTTAGCCTACATTGGGCCCTTACTGGCCTATTATCCTTATTAATTACTTTGAAGGGCCTAAAGAGGGAACCGCCTTGTTCTTAAGGCTAATAGCTCCTTTTGGGCCTACAAAGCTTACAATGGATATTCTGATGCATTGATAAGCATGGATGTACTAGAAGTACATGACATAATCATTCCCCTAGATTGATCACATAAAGAGATCAACAAAGGATGCAGAACATGTATGCAGAAGACACACACAGTCACGGACAGAATACATGCAAATAGTCTGAGATAGCTCCAGAGCGAGTTTACAGATTAGCAGTAGCTAGTCATACTATTCGCGAGAAGAGAACATCTCTCTCATGCCAATGAGCTTACTTGAAAAACAGACAGTGCTCAAGAATTGTATTGTAAATTTAGTTCTGATATAGAAGCCATTTTCTCAAAGTTCTGTTCAGTGATGTGTATGATCTGTAGTACTTGAATGCATGCTAGCAATAGATAAATTTTTGTTCTTGTTTTTATTCAACATTATCTACTGTTTACAAGTTTAAATTTTACAACAGATCTACAATAGCAAATCTGAGGCCTGGAAGAGAATTAGACTGTAGTGAGAAGCAGTGGTTACTCCTGCTAAGTCGACTCTATCCGGCCTTTCATTCCGCAATAGTGACTTCTGAACAAGATTGCCATCACCTGTTGCACATACTATGCCACACGAGATATGGTGGGGCAACAAACCAAGTCTGACACATGTGCGCATTTTTGGATGTGTTGCATACGCCCACATTCCAGATCAGAAAAGAAAGAAGCTGGATGAAAAGGTGGAGCAGAGATTCCTCGTAGGATATGATGTTTATTCATCATACTACAGGATCTACATGTTTGACGATAGACAGATCAAGACTGTTAGAGACGTCAGATTTGATGAGTCAAAAGCAATGGCTGACGGAGATCTAGTTGGCTACGAAATCTTGACCAGAGGCTACTATGACCTGTCGACATCTACAAAGGGAGCGGAACCTGAGCATCCGGAACAAGATGTTCAAATTCCAGATGGACAGAGTGACTGTTCAGACGACGAGCAGCAACATGCACATTCTGTGCCCAAGACACCTGCTACTCACCGCAATCCAGCAGTCAACAAAGGCAAGGCCATCGATCTGACTGTGAACTCTCCAAGAAGATATATAAGAGAAAGAAGAGCACTGTAAGATTTGTACCTGACAGATATCAGAAGAGTTCTGCAGATTTGGAGGAGAACCTCAATCATATGAGAAAGCTATCAACTATCCAGATAAGGACAAGTGGATTGAAGCGATGAAAGACGAGATGAAATCTATGGAGCAGAACAAACATCTAAAATCTGGAGCCATTACCAGCAGACAAGAAGACTATAAAATACAAATGGGTTTACAAATACAAGTATGGACCTGATGGCAATGTATCCAAATACAAGGCCAGATTGGTGGCAAAAGGTTTCTCTTAAAAGTATGGTGTTGACTATACTGAAACCTTTTTTCCAGTCATAAAGCATTTGTCCTTACACTTGTTATTTGCCTACGCAGCAGCATACAGTCTCAAGATCCACGTCATGGATGAGAAGACCGCCTTCTTGCATGGCAAGTTGAATGAAGTGGTCTATATGCACCAGCCACCGGGATTTATCTGCTCACGCTTTGCCAACTACACCTGCCGAATGCAAAGAAGCATATATGGACTGAAGCAATCTGCCAGGCGATGGTATAAGAAGAAGGATCACACCCTCAGATCCTTAGGATTTCAACCCTTTTCAATAAGCTAAAGAAAAACTATCTATGTAAGAAAAAAACAACAAACAGACCTATAAATATGATGCAAAACAAATTTTAACAAAATATGCCATGTTGCATGTTAGGTAAAATCTGAACAACAATGTGACACTATGGTCACTTCATGTATATTTTTCTTGAAGATCTAGAATAATAATTGATATAGTTAATCGAGAGATGCTCTTGGATACAAATGGATATTAGTCCTTTTGCATAGAGGAATATTTTTATTATTTATATAAGAATTTTAGTGGTCCTTATCTTTATTAGAATGTATGTTTGTTGCATCATTGTTTGTTTTAAGATATAGTAGAACATTTTATGCATTGGAACATCAGCTTGTGTCTCATCATTATCAGAATTATATTCATTACTTTTTTCATCACCATAGACTACATGGCACTTCAATTATATTTCCTTCATTAATTGTTGCATTCATTGTTCTCTCATGTGGATCAAAACTTGTGGATGATTCTAATTGGATATAGATGGATCAAACTCATGGAATAGTTCGATGTGTTGCCTACACACATATAAGAAGAAAATGAACTAATAAAAGTGACAAGCAAAAAGGTTTTAAAAAATCATCTAAAAATAAACTTCGACATGTTTCAAATTTGATATTTAACTCTTATTTTTGCAACCAAATTTTCACAAATGAACTTCAAGAATGTGTCTTTTATGCATATTTTCTCCATCACATTCAATACATGTGCACCACATTTGCAAATTTTAAAATCAAGCACATGTTATATTAGTCATGTTTAAATCTTAGCAAACATATTGCTTAGTGATGTAAATCATATCTACCATCTACTTTATTGGCCCGAGTGCTTTTTCACTAGAATTTGAATGCAATCTAGTAACTTCACAATTTCCAAGTGATAATCTACATACACATACCTAAGATTAATTTATATCTAGAGTTTAAAATATGTTTTCTCTATATTTTTTCATCTAGTTTATTATACATTGATTTTCTTTACGTGTGTTGGTTCCAAAGCTATACAAACTTATTCCATTTTATAAAATGTACGTATTTATTACTTATGTCATTATCACATTATCATTTTTTATGTCATTCTACATAGAAATTGTTTTGTAACTCATCCATATTTTTGTTGTTATTTTTTTATGAATTTAATTAGATTCTGACAGTGGTAGTGATAGTGGTAGCGGTCAACATAACTATGTTGCAAACCTCTATGTCTCTATCTCTTGAATTGAGTGTAGAAATGTGAAACTTCCTAATTAGGTAAGAGAAGAGACTATCAAGAATATCACTCTCTCCCACAAAAAATTCTCATTAGATTCCATCTAAGATGTAAATTCATTGGGGAACATTACATTAAATCATAGGAGAGGGTCATATTTGATAAACCTCATAATTTATGTTATCATGATTTTGGTAAAAAACTGTTCAGGAAATGGAGTGATCAACTTGTTGATGTCAAATCACAAACTCTAGACCCTTCACGAAGAAGTTTTACAAGATGTGAAATTAGACAGAAGGACATCAGTAAAAGTATGAGTTTGTGATAAGACACTATAGGGACGTGATGCAAGCTCGTTATAGAGAGGGCAAGTAAAAACTATTTTTTGTCTTTGACATTTAATTGAAAAATGGTCAAAGATGAGGCCAAAGTTCCAACTAAATATAAACTATAAAAGAGAATTGTTGAAGTTAAAATGCGTGGTATTGAAAATTTTAATGATTGGATTAAATGGGAAAGAGGACCATCCAAGCAAGCTTGGTGATTCAATCTATCGCCTAGTCTATTTTCTTTCACTTTGAATCAGTTTAAACCATGAATTAATTTTTGAAACAAACTAATGCATGATTTGTTTATGATAGATGGTGGGGCCTATGCATTGTTCTCCACAAAAAGGAAGTATTACTTTGCATACAAAGAGTCATATGATGCTCTAGTGGAGAATTAATTGACCATGGAGGGCCACCAGTGCTTCACAAGTAGGTTTTCATTTTGCAAGGTTTATGTTTATTATATTCATCCAACTATAGACAATATATTAGATTTGATGCAAACATATGATTTATTTTGTCTGTTTGTATTGATGCATAGTGAACATTGAAGTGACTTCAATCGTGATTTTTTTTAATTATATCTTAAAGCATAAATTTTTCAAAACCTTTAGACTCCAAGTACTTTTGTAAATCTTTCTAAATTCTTATTTTAATACAAGCGCTTTCATTTAGAAAAGTTTTAAAATCTTAAAATACTTGTTACAAAATAATATTTCAAATAAGTAAAAATAAATTGTTTTATTGATTTTATTGTTTCTATAATATATGCTTTTTTTTAATTTTTTTTAATAACTATTAATTTGAAAATATTAGCAATAATCTATTAATTAATTTGGTTAGCATGATTAAAAAAATTTATAATATAGAATATTTTTTGAGTTCTACAATATAGTTTTGTAAAACATTTTGAATATTGATGTTCTTGAAAAAAATATGAAAATTTTTTACCAATAAATGGATATCTACATCATTTTTCTTGTTTCTTTGTCACTATATTATATATATCACATTTCAGGATTCTAATCTAGAGTTAGAATTTTAGAATGGGACGTATATTTTCATATATATTACCACATTTGAGATTCTACCAAACTAGTACCAAAGTATAACCATGAATGTGATAATACTCCATAAATATTACCACTACATTTATGGAATCATAGGTTCCGTTGAATATCAAAACTAGGTTCTACTATTTCATAAATATGGTGATATAATCTCAATGGAATCACATTTATAGTTCTAACTTTTGGCATTATATTCTAGTACTATAGTAGAATCGTTCTATCAAGCATAAAAAATATAGTCACATTGGATTCTATTCTAGTATTTTGTTATATTCCATTTGACATTACCTTGACTGTCTTATATTATATTATATGATGACTTTTAAGATTCTATTATGTGGTAGGTTGTTGTTTTCTAATTTGTTATTACTTTGATTGTGCCTATTATTACAAAGTCAAGGATTCATTCTTGTTTTTTTAACATGGATGAATCTTGTAAAAGTTGTCATTCCTCAAGAAATTATATGTTTATGAGGTGACGTTTGTCTATGATTGTGAATTTGTTGCCTACAAATCATCTATATCTCACAGTATGAACTTTAAAAGTCACATCAAATTTTTTTTTTGGCATGTTATGAAATTTAATACTGACCTCACCTATTTTATTAACATGAAATCTTTTACAACAAGAAATTGTGGAAGACCTTTTTTTTATAAGCTTTTATGATTTTTTGGTAATTCATATAAATTTTGAATATTAAATCTAAAAATTAATTATTTATTTGTAAGATGCTATATATTCAAATATCTTAAATTAAGTAATGCAAGATATTTTAAAAAACTTACATTCAAATAATGATTGTTAATCGATTGAATTTAAAATTAAATATATATATATATATATATATATATATATATATATATATATATATATATATATATATATATATATATATATATATAATTTAATGATTTTCATATAATTTTAAAGGATGTAGTTTAATATTAATATTTAATATATAAAAAATATTTTAAATGCAAAATTTAAAAAATTATTTATCTAACTAATATAAATTATCGATAAACTTAAATAAATAAAAAATGTTTGAAAACCATTTTGAAGAGAATCATTTTTAAAATAAATACAATCATCTTTTAAAAGAAATAAAAATATCCACATACATAATTTTGACAAATGTTATTACATTTCAATAAAAAAATTTCAACCAGATCATTTGGATCAAGACTAGTAGTAGATCTTCCAACTTATGTACATGTTGGAGCCATCGTTTGATTCTAAGTAACCACATTATATTGTTGCTCGACTACGTCACCTTCATCACCCACAATGCCACTAGCAAGTGGTTGAGGCTCCTTATAGAGTTGAATACTATTATTCTCAAAAGGCCTTATCTTATCCACCTCTTAAATTTTATCTAGCAAAACTAAAATTTTAGTTAATCTCATTTTAATAAATTTCAATAAACTATCATCTAATTCTACTGCCACTACATGTCTATCCTTTTGGACATAACATGCACTAGTTGTGTCACTACCACTAAATAAGTCCAAAATCTAATTGACCAGATGAGAAAACATATCATTTAATTTATTTACAAGTTGTTGTGGTTTTTAATATGGAGGAGCCACATAATTAGTCATTGGATTTTTTTTTTCAAAAAAATTCCATCACTACAAAAAAGACAAAGTGATTTCCGAAGTCCAAATTGCCCACAATGTTGTAGTACAGCACCAATCTCTTTTCATCAATAGAAAAAAGTGGATATCTAGTTGTCTAGATGGATCCAAGCATCTCTTCTATAAACATCTAAGAATGTTTCATGCATCTTATCATCACTACTTGGTACATGAGAAAAAGAGTGTACATTTGAATGAATGATTTCCTCTTTTGCCGTAGCAATTTTAGCATCCAACTTAAACAAATTACCTTGTTTAACATCATTTGCTATGCGAATATCATTCTTCATAATGGAACAAACTCCATGCTTGAAGTGAACATCTAAACCATCATCCATTAGTTGTCCAACACTAAACAAGCTCTTGGTAATTGATGGTACAAAAAGGACATTGTCTAGATCCATCCTTTTGCTAGATCCTAGACTTAATGAGATGGTACCAATACCATCTATCTTACATTCTTGATCATTTGCTAAAGAAAAAAATTTAGTAGCACCATTGAAAGAGTGTAAGACTGAGAATGTGTCCTTTTGTAAAGTCATGTGGGAGCTAGCCCCACTATCAATCCACCAAGTGTCCTTTGAATTGCTTTTGCTCGTTGGAGTGGATGTAGATGCAATCAAAGATGAGATCTCCTCATCTCATTCCTCTTCATATGCCAGGTTCCATTTGTTGAATTTCACACGTGTGGATTGTCCACTACATGTACTTGTGATCTCCTAAGGTGTGTAGATGCACCAAGATCAAGACTAGATTGAGATTCAAGATCTATCTTTGATTCTATGGCAAAAACACACTACTACATGCATTCAATCACTTCCAACTCTCACTCACACGTGTGGGAAGTGTTCCAAAAGTATTCTAAGTAAAAACAAGCTGCTCTCCTCGAGTAGAGAGAGAAAAACCATCATGAGCTCTCGGGTAGAGAGAGAAAGCTAGAAATTCAATGACACTCAAAATCCACTCAATCTCAAAATCAATTAGATCCAAAAGGAGGAGTACAATGATACTAATAGATTCATGAGCTACCACTATGCTTAACTATGATTGGATCACACTTTGCCACCTCTTAATCCTATTGGACCATTGATCCATGCACCTCTAAATTCTATTGGACTATATTCAAGCACAACTCAATTTTCTATTGGACCTCACAAGGTTCCACCTCTAAATCCTATTGGACCTCTTAAGCTTCATCAAACAAAAGCATGACACTTGTCTACACTCTAATTGGCACAAGTTTGGCTCTATTTTGGCTCAATATTGGCATTACAAGTGGAAATGGATAATTTGCCATCTATGCCAAATTTGACCCTATCAACATCCTACACCTAAATGCTTGACTATGAAATTCTATGAGACCCCTATATCAAACATTTTGATTTACTTTACAATTCTCCACATGTGGGAACATCCTCCATGTAAAAATTACAGCAAATAAGGATCCTAAAACACTTGAAATGATGACGAAAACAATAGATTATGATTTCATAAGATTAGCACAAGTTGAACCATCAAAATCCATCAAAAATCTATGCTTGAACCTCACTAAATGGCCCAAATCCTTGAAGAAGGCTTCACACGTGTGAAAGTACAGCCTCCCACAGTCTGAGTACTGTACACCAGACCTACATTCAATCCTATAATCATTAGTAATCACAAGTACTCAAACAATTATGAACATAGAGAGCAATTGCACCATTATGAGAGAAAAAACATGAAATTGCTTGATTGATTTTGGTGAGATATCATCACCTATATATACATGATCCATCACGGTTTTGGGCAGGTATGAGTAGCCCTAAACCTATCCCTAATGCTAATTTTGGTGGATCTTTCATCCCTACTAATTTAGGGTTGGAATCTTGGAGATCCCTCAACAATGCAAAAATTACCAAAAATAGCTCCTATTTTTTCTCTCTTGTATCTAAGCATAATTTGGACTCATTCCAAAGGTTCTAACACTTAGGTCTACTTGAGAACATCCTTATGAATGGAATCATATTCTATTTGGCACGTGTGACAAGCCACATCATGACCATCTAACTATTTACAAGTCATATGACCAAAACTAGTCAAGCTAGAATTGTGAATTTTTAACACTCCTCCTCACTATCTAGCTTGGTTCAATCATTGCTTTACTAGTCACTCCAAGTGATGATCTAAACTTCATAAAAGGTGTCTTTTGAAGTGGTTTAGTAAGTAGATCAGCTACACATTCATTGCTTGGAACATGCTCCAAAGCAATCTCCTTGGCTTGCACCATTTCTCTCACAAAGTGATGGCATATCTCAATGTGCTTAGATCTTGCATGGAAGATTGGGTTAGATGCAAGGTGTTGGGCTGATATATTGTCATTGTAGATGATTGGTGCCTCCTCTTAATCCATGATCTTTAGTTCCACCAATAATCTCTTGATCCAAAGTACCTCCTTTGTAGTGGTTGTCAAAGCTTTGTACTCGGCCTCGGTTGAAGATAGAGATATAGTTTCTTGCTTTTTTGAAAGCCATGAAACCACACCTTCTCCTATGAAAGTTGAATAGGCACTTGTTGATTTCCTATTCCTCTTGTCCCCTGCAAAATCTGAATCACTAAATGCATGAAGGTTAATCACATCTCCTCTATATAGAATCCCAAAATCCAATGTACCCGAGATGTATCTTAGAATCCTCTTAGCCTTTTTCCAATGGATATTCAATGGCTTTTGCATGGATTGGCTCAACCTACATACACTAAAGCTAAGATCTGGTCTAGTTATAGTGATCCACATTAAGGAACCTATAAGTTGCCTAAACAAAGTGATGTCCATGAAGGATCTTTCATCATCTTCATTTGGCACTTTTACATCTTGCTCCATTGGTGTGTCAACACTTTTGCATACTTCCATCTTAAACTTCTTCAAAAGACTTTGAGCATAGTTTACTTGACTTATAAAGATAAAATCAGACCCTCTAAGTACTTCTATGCCTAAGATGAAGTGAAGACACCCTAGATCTACCATCTTGAACTCTAAGGATAGATCTATCTTGATTTTTTCAATACCATCAACACTATTTCCACTAATGATGATGTCATCTACATAAATGAGTAAAAGTACAATACCAACATCATCAACCTTAATGTAAAGAGTGGGATCATATTCACTTTGAACAAAAGAAAGTGAAATAAGATAGCAATGTAGTCTTGAATTCCAAGATCTCGAGGCTTGCTTCAAGCCATAGATGCTTCTTTGGAGATGGCATACTTTGTTCTCCATTCCATGCTTGATGAACCCTTATGGCTGCTCCATATAGATATCCTCTTCCAAAAAAACCATTCAAGAAAGCATTAGAGACATCCATTTGACATAGAATCCATCCAAAATGTGATGCAAGTGCAATGATTAGTCTTATTGTGACCATCTTGGCCACGGGTGCAAAAGTTTCCTCATAGTCTATCCCTCTCTCTTGAGCATAACCTTTTGCAACTAATCTTGCTTTATGTTTGTTAACACTCCCATTTGCGTTCAACTTAAGCTTGAAGACCCACTTGCATCCTATTACATTCCTTTGAGGTCTCTCAACAAGCAACCAAGTTTCATTCTCAATCAAGGCATCATACTCATCCAACATAGCTTTATACCATTCTTTGGAGTTCAATGCATCTTCAACATTAGACGGTTCTTCAAAACTAGATAAAGCATAATAAGTGGATGAGATACCCTCAACTTGTTGTCCTTTGCCTTGATATGTGAGCCTTGATGGCTCCACTTTTGCCCTTGAAGATCTCCTTGGTGTGATAGGTGGGTTTGGTGCTTGCTCCTCCATGAGCTCCTCCTCAAAACCAAGATCTTGCTCCTCGGCCATCTTCTTCTTGATTGTTGGAGCACTTGAGCCTTCTTCAAGCATATGCATATGATGTTCATCAAAGATGACATCCTTTGAAACAACAAATTTGTTCAAGGATGGGAGATAGACTTTGTAGCCCTTGCTTGAGCTTGCATATCCAAGCATGATCCCTCTTGTGGAAGATGGATCCTCCTTGGTTCTTGTTTCCAATAACACATGCACATAACATATACACCCAAAAACTTTCAAGTGATTAAGATTGGGTTTCTTTCCATACAACATCTCATAAGGAGTTTTGCCTTCAATTGCTTTGCAAGACACCCTATTCATCAAGTAGTTTGCACATACAAGAGACTCACCCCAAAAGGATTTGGGCAAACAAGCATCTAATCTTAAAGCCTTAGAACATTCACATAATGTTCTATTCCTTCTTTCAGCAACTCCACTTTGTTGAGGAGTGTAAGGACAAGAAGTCTCTTTCTTGATCCCTTCCTCCTCACAAAAGGCCTTGAACTCATTGGAGATGAATTCTCCACCATTGTCACTTCTAAGAATCTTGATGCTATGATTATGATGCTTTTCCACAAACAACTTGAACTTTACAAAAGTATCAAATACTTGAGACTTGAAGGAAAGTAAGAACACCCAACAATATCTTGAGTAGTCATCAATGAAGGTTAAAAAGTGATGGAGTTAGGAAACACCTTCTTATGTGCCTTGGATAAGGCATAAGCTTCACAAACCTTGTCTTCCTTCCCAATAGACCTTGGTAGGCCTAAAGCATACTCCTCCTTGATCATAGCCTCCATGGAACCCGAGTTGACATGTCCAAGTCTTTTGTGCCATAAAGTAAAGGTAGATATCTTGCTCTTCTCGGCCAACATGACAACATTAGTATCCACAAATGCATCCAGCTTATAAAGTTTGCCAAGTCTAGTGCCCTTAGCCACTATCTTACCCTTCTTCTTGATGAAACATTCATTTGAAGCAAAGTCAACATTGAAACCATTGTCTACCATTTGGCCGACACTTAGTAGATTCTTTGTTATTGTAGGAATGTACAAAACACCTTCTATGTTGATCTTTTTGGAAGATCCTAAGCAAAGGGGAATGCTACCAGCTCCTTCAATCTTACAAGCTTCATCATTTGCTATATAGATAGACTTTATAGGTCCATCATAAGATAAGAGAGAAGAGAAAAACTCCCTTTTACTAGTCATGTGTGAACTAGCACCCGAGTCAATCCACCAAGGATCTTCTCCTTTGAAGCTTGTTGAAGAAAATATGGACATCATGAGAGAGTCCTCATGTGAACTCTCCTCCTCCTCCTCTTTGCTCATGTTGGCTTGGCTTCGATCTTGCTTCCTCTTGAAGCATTCCGAGGCCTAATGCCCCATCTTGCTACAATAGTAGCACTTCACCTTTGATTTGTCCTTCTTGACTTTGGTGGTTGATGGAGATGCCTTTGGGGGTCCTTCTTGATCCTCAAGCTTTGTAGACTTCTTGAATGTTGATCCTTTGCCTTTGGACTTGCCTTTGACTTTGGTGAAGAGAGCTTGGTCATCTCCACCTTGGATGGAAAGCCTATCCATCCTCTCTTGCATTTGGCTCCTTCTTGATTCCTCGGCCATGAGTGTGCCTTGGAGTTCTTCAAGTATGGGTAGCTTACCCATAATTGCATATCCCTGAACCAAATTGTCAAATTCAAAGCCTAGTCCATTCAATATGAGTTGAACAAGCTCTTCATCCTTGATAGGGTCACCTATAAAGGCTAGCTCTTTGTTCAATTCCTTTACTCTTAGGACAAAAGTATGTGCACTCTCTCCTTTCTTTTGATAGCTTCTATAGATTTGATTCTTCAAAGCTAACATTCTAGTTTGGTTCTTGGATTCATAGACCTTTTGCAAAGTCTCCCAAGCATCTTGAGCTAAAGTGCAATCTCCTACCTCTCTTAAGAGTTCATTTGCAACATTCATTTTTATGCAATGTAGTGCAACATTGCACCTCTTGATGTATTTGGCTTTTTCTTGAGGATGAATAGGTTCACCCTCCTTACCATTTACAATTTCCATCAGATCTTGCATGATCATGATAGATTCCATTCTAACTTTCCATATGGAATAGTTAGTTTTGTTGAGCCTTTCATTAGTATCCAAAAGATATGCATTTATAGATGCCATCTAGTCTCCTAATCAAGGACTTGACACAAATGAAGGTTACTTCTATTGATTTGATTGAAGGTCTATCTTATCCCACTTCTTAGGGACCTAAAAAGATCTGTAATAGACTTCCTATAAAGATCTAAGAATGATCTCTAACAAAATCAAATCATAGAATACTAGAAACAATGCACTTGCTTGATTGAAGTAGACAATACTAGTAGAATTGCCCCTCTTTCTATAAAGAACATTAAAGCTTCCAAATGATCTGATCAAGAGTGAATTTCAACAACCTAATATACTTCCAAAATCACTTGTAAAAGAGCTAAATGGAACTTAATGAGGATGCAACACAATCTACTATCCAATCACAAGCAAAAAATGATCAAAATTGATGAAAAATTGATCTAATTTGGTGCATAAGTCAAGCAATGGTTGGACTGAACCTAAATCACTTTAGGAGGTGCCTACTACACCTTAGAACAGCCTTGAAGAGTCCCCAAAACTCTGATATTCCCTCTCCTTGAATGCTAGAAAGCCTCCTCTATGAAATCACCTCCAAAACTCGCTTAGAAATCAATGCTTGGAGCAAGCAAAACTTGCTATCTTGGTAATGTGAATTGAATTCAACTTTGCCTCTGGTTTTAGACACCTAAACGCCTGCAAATGAAGTCACACAACACCAATCTCCAATGTATTTGACTCACTTTGAGTTCTAGAATCAATACTAGATGCTAAGATCCAATCTACACAAGATTTAGATCAAAAATTGTGATCAAATTGAATGAAAACCAAGGATTTAGCTCATTTCAGCCTTTAGGCTCTGATACCATGTAAAAATTACAGCAAATAAGGATCCTAAAACACTTGAAATGATGACGAAAACAATAGATTATGATTTCATAAGATTAGCACAAGTTGAACCATCAAAATCCATCAAAAATCTATGCTTGAACCTCACTAAATGGCCCAAATCCTTGAAGAAGGCTTCACACGTGTGAAAGTACAGCCTCCCACAGTCTGAGTACTGTACACCAGACCTACATTCAATCCTATAATCATTAGTAATCACAAGTACTCAAACAATTATGAACATAGAGAGCAATTGCACCATTATGAGAGAAAAAACATGAAATTGCTTGATTGATTTTGGTGAGATATCATCACCTATATATACATGATCCATCACGGTTTTGGGCAGGTATGAGTAGCCCTAAACCTATCCCTAATGCTAATTTTGGTGGATCTTTCATCCCTACTAAGTTAGGGTTGGAATCTTGGAGATCCCTCAACAATGCAAAAACTACCAAAAATAGCTCCTATTTTTTCTCCCTTGTATCTAAGCATAATTTGGACTCATTCCAAAGGTTCTAACACTTAGGTCTACTTGAGAACATCCTTATGAATGGAATCCTATGCTATTTGGCACGTGTGACAAGCCACATCATGACCATCTAACTATTTACAAGTCATATGACCAAAACTAGTCAAGCTAGAATTGTGAATTTTTAACACTCCACACATGTGAGATTTACTTACAAACTTCTATCATAAAAAATACCAAGCTAGATTTTTGCCAATTTCTCACACTCCTCAAAAAATAGCTTGGAAAGGTACTAGATCACTTGAGAAGTTTGTAAATCTTTTTGAGTGGATCCTTTGGTATGCATAAGAAGTGAAGATCAGCCAAGGGATCCATCATAGCAGCACCCTCACCATATCCATGATAAGATCTCTTTGGTAGAGATCTCTTGCCAATGCCTTTGAAGAGTGCTCCACCAATATGCCACTATTATCATGGGCTTCCTCCATGCTTGATGATGATCTTTGCCTTGAAAGCTCCACTTGCATGATGGATGCACCATAAATAGAGAAATCTGAGGCTTCCAAGCCTCATAAGGATCATGGAGATCAAGATCATAAGATGTGAAACAATGATGATTATCAAGATTATGCTTTCTAGCTTGACTAGTCCAGATACAATGAACTATATCCATGATGGATCTAATCTTGATATCAAAGACTATCTTGATCTTTTTTAGGCTAGTTACTCTCTCAAGGATGTAAGTGTCCACTTTGGATGCTTCACTTAATCTCAAGAGGAGTTTACAATTTGCCTCAAAACATGTGAAAACATGATTTTCAAAAAAGTGAGTACCAAGCTCAATCTTGTTCTTACTAGAACCAAGAGCATACTTTTGACAATACAATATCTACAAAACTAGTATAGCTTTTCTTGAACTTTGAGATCCAAAAAATTCAATGAAGCAAGATAGAATTTCAAGCAAAGGAAGAGAAGCATATATGAATGTGTTGTAGTAGATACAACATGAAAGATGCCCCTCTTTGCCATGTAAGGTGAGCCATAAAGACTCGGCCATGCATCTTGAAGATCTTCTTGAAATCATATGAGGAAGAAACTCCTCCTCACACATTGGCCCCATCATAACTTGAATACCTTCAAAAAGGATAACTTGTGATGCTTCTTGAGAAGCCTTGATCTCAGCCACTTCCAAGATTGAATCTTCATGCAATATGACATCTCTATTCACGATCACATTTGAAATAGAGAGTGTAAAGACACTAAAGACCTCCTTGATGGATGAGTATCCAATCATGATCCATGAGCTTGGATCATCCTTCCTTCTTGTTTCCAAGGGAATATATGCAAACCAAGCACTACCAAGTTCACTAAGGTGATCAACCTTAGGCTTCATCTTGAATAAAACTTCATATGGTGCTATTCCTTCAAGAGCTCCAATACTCCTCAAAGCTTTGATCTTCAATGAGAATTTCTTCTCAACATATGCTTTGAATAATAAGGAATAATCATACACCATAATACTTGAAGAGAGAAGATATGTACATCTTGTGTAATCCTCCTCCTTTGAAATATTGGAAATATAAGAAACATCAAGAGAGTTTGCACTCTCAGTTGGATCCAATTTGAAGATGCCTTCAAATCTTGATCCATATGCAAGGATCTCACCATCCTTCTTAATCACACAATTATCAATATTGAAATTGACATCAAAGCCACTATCAAGAAGTTGGCCAACACTTAAGATGTTCTTTGTAAGCTTTGGGACAAAAAGAACATTGTTGAGAAAGAGATCTTTAGAAGATGCAAGCTTCAAGGGAATAATCCCTACTCCTTCAATATTGCACTCATGCTTACTTGCAAAGTATATGGTCTTCTTGACTCCATCATAAGGCATAATAGATGAAAAAAAGTGCTTGGAGCCACACATATGTGAAGATGCTCCACTATCAATATACCATGAGTCATCCTTGTTGAAGGTGGAAGAGGAGAAGCTTGATGCCATAAGAGAGCCTTCTATATCACTTGCAATATAGTCTTCTTTCTCATTGGTGATGTTGGCTTGATTGAGTTGATTCTTCTTCTTGAAGCAATTGGTGGCATAATGGCCTTTCTTGCCACAATAAAAGCACTTGATCTTCTTCTTCTTGAGATTTGAAGTAGAAGCATGAGAGGTATCCTCCTCATCCTCTCCATCTTGGTCTTTAGCTTTGTCATTAGAGAAGTGATGGTGTTGCTTCTTACTCCTCTCTTTGTGCTTGGCAAATAGAACTTTGCCATCATCATGATTGAGTGATAGCTTGTCCATCCTCAAGAGTTTGTACTCTTGTCTTGATTCTTCAAAAATAAGCACACTTTGAAGGGCCTCCAAACTTGGTAGCTCCTCCTTAATGGCATAGGATTGGACAAGGTTGTCATATTCATCTCTCAAGCCATTGAGAATGACTTGGACTAGCTCACTTTGATTGATTGAGTCACCAATACATGCAAGCTCCCTATGAATATCCTTGACTCTCAAAACATAATTAGATGCACTCTCATCACTCTTTTGACTACTTTGGAATATCTGATTTCTAAGAGTGAGGAGCCTAGAGGTGTTCTTAGCCTTATAGATGGACTTGAGACAATCCCAAGCTTCCTTGGATGTAGAACAATCACCAATCTCCCTCAATATCTCATTAGAGACATTCACCTTAATGTAGTGGAGAGCCATCCTAGCTCTCTTCTTGTATTTTTGTACTTCTTGAAGGACTTGAGGCTCCTCCTCAATCCCAAGTACAATGTCCATCACATCTTGGAGTATCAAGATGGACTCCATCCTCAACTTCCATATTGAATAATTGGAAGTAGACAATCTCTCACCTGGTTGCAACAAGTATGAACTCATTGAAGTCATGTAAAGTGGAGATAAATAAAAGTGATGAACAAAAAATGTTGCTTCTCTCTCACTATAGGATCCAATAATGGTGTGCTACCATCTCCTATGCAAGATCTTGCAACAAACTGTGAGATGATTCTCACTAGCTATCTCAATCTCTCCAAAACTAGATCTACTTCACATCAAATGATGGAGTATGGGCAAAGTTAGGATCAAACACTCTTAGCACGTGTGAAATACACTAAGAAACCAAATTTGACTCAAATACAATGATATTGCATTAAACAAAATGGCTAAGATCTCAAAACAGTGCCTAGATCACATATAGATGAGATTGGTAAGCATTCAACTGTGATTTTGGATCAAACAAGCAATCTTTTGACCAAACCAAATGTGTCCACCCAGGTCTAGGTGCCCTACCTAACCTTCTTCAAAATCTTATAACTTTTGATTGGCTCAACCAAATGGAATGAAACTGATTGCATCAGAAACTAGACAAAAATAGCTTCAAAACAAGCTATCTAGCAAGATTTTTGGATCAAACATGAAAGAGAACTCCCAAAATGAAATTGGATGTTCCTCACACGTGTCTGAGCACCTGATTCCGTACAGTACCAGGTCAGACCCAATCAATGTCCTTTTGATCTCTTTTGATCCAAAATTGAAGAAGATAGCTAGGAAAATGGGCCTTGACAATTTCTAGCTCAAGATTGATGAATAGTTTTCACTCGAATGGATCAAAATGCATGGTAACCTTAGGTAGGCTCTGATACCATGTTGAATTTCACACGTGTGGATTGTCCACTACATGTACTTGTGATCTCCTAAGGTGTGTAGATGCACCAAGATCAAGACTAGATTGAGATTCAAGATCTATCTTTGATTCTATGGCAAAAACACACTACTACATGCATTCAATCACTTCCAACTCTCACTCACACGTGTGGGAAGTGTTCCAAAAGTATTCTAAGTAAAAACAAGCTGCTCTCCTCGGGTAGAGAGAGAAAAACCATCATGAGCTCTCGGGTAGAGAGAGAAAGCTAGAAATTCAATGACACTCAAAATCCACTCAATCTCAAAATCAATTAGATCCAAAAGGAGGAGTACAATGATACTAATAGATTCATGAGCTACCACTATGCTTAACTATGATTGGATCAGACTTTGCCACCTCTTAATCCTATTGGACCATTGATCCATGCACCTCTAAATTCTATTGGACTATATTCAAGCACACCTCAATTTTCTATTGGACCTCACAAGGTTCCACCTCTAAATCCTATTGGACCTCTTAAGCTTCATCAAACAAAAGCATGACACTTGTCTACACTCTAATTGGCACAAGTTTGGCTCTATTTTGGCTCAATATTGGCATTACAAGTGGAAATGGATAATTTGCCATCCATGCCAAATTTGACCCTATCAACATCCTACACCTAAATGCTTGACTATGAAATTCTATGAGACCCCTATATCAAACATTTTGATTTAGTTTACAATTCTCCACACGTGGGAACATCCTCCACACATGTGAGATTCACTTACAAACTTCTATCATAAAAAATACCAAGCTAGATTTTTGCCAATTTCTCACACCATTGTTTGTCCTCCTCCTCTTTTGCTCTTAGTCTGTTGTAGCATTCAGATGCATACTGCCCCTTCTTTCCACAAAAGAAGCATTTTTGCTTTGACTTGTCCTTTGAGATTGATGCATCATCCTCTTCTTTGGCCTCTTTGGATGTTTCTTCTTTCCATTGGTCTTCCTTTTGCCCTTGAATGAGAAGTTGGCTTTCTCATCTCCATCCTACAAAGACAATGAGCTCATTCTTCCCTTGGTGTGGAGCATCCTACACTCTTCAGCCACTAATACACTGTGAAGTTTTTCTATAGTTGGCAAAGTGTCTTGGATGGCAAAACTTTGGACCAAATTTGCAAAGTCATCTCCTAGACCATTAAGAACAATTTGTACAAGCTCATCATCATGAATCTTCTCTCCAATAGAAGCCAACTCCTATTTAGAGACTTGATTCTGAGTACATAATCCTATGCACTCTCCTCATTTCTTTTCATGCTTTGCAAAATCTGATTTCTAAGCATGAGAACCCTAAAGTGTTACTAGATTCATAGATTGACTTTAAAGACTCCCAAGCCTCTTTAGCACTTTTACATGATGGTACTTCCCTCAAAAGATCATTGCTCACATTCATTTTTACACAATGAAGTGCTAGCCTAGATCTCTTTTTGTATCTGACTAATTCATGTGCACTTAGAGGTTCATCTTCATCCTCAATCATAAACCCATAAAGGTCTTGGAGCACTAGATTTGCCAACATAGGCAATTTTTCACACTCCTCCTCAAATCTAGCCTTGGAAACAATAATGTTACTATATACAATTCTAAGACCTGATCTTAACATCGAAAATGAATCATATTTAGGTTTAGAAGATGACTAATGAGCCCCCAAATATGAGGACATGATCTATCACCATATCCAAGATAGAGCTTCTTTGATCTTGATCTCCTCCAAGATGAATTGAAGAGTCTTGATTCTTCCTTGCACCTTTGCACTTGATTTCTTCCATGTTGAGTGAAGATGCATGAACTTGAAACTTGCTCCTCCTTGATCTTTATGCTGGTCTTTGAAGGAAATCTGATGTCTCCATGTCTTGTGAAAATCACATTGATGAAGATCACAAAACATGTACTTGCTACTATTAGCAATATTTATCATGCTAAAATGACTAGTCCACAAACTATCAAAAGTAAGCATGATTTTTCTAATCTTGTAATTACAAGTGATCTTGAACTTCATGAGGCTACATACTTGCTTATGGATATAAGTGTCCCTCAAGAATGTTTCACTTATTTAAGAAGCTTACAATTTGTCTCTCCAAAAGAAAAAACACATTTTTCAAAATAATGAGTGATTAACTCATTCTTGCTCTTCCAAAATCTGAGAGCACTCATTTGATCAAACAACCAATTTACTTTTAATTGGTTCATAACAATTTTCAGATCACTAAGACATAAAAACTTGTTCTCAAATGAGTCATTACACATCTTATCTTCAACTTCCTTCTTGATGAAGCCCTTAAGTTTCCTCATGTAGTTCTCATAGCATACCTCAGTTTGCCTCATGTAGATCTCATAGCAAAATGGTTCATCAAGCATTGAAGTAAAAAAAGTGTTGAAAGTGAATGGTTGAGAATCCTCCCCTTGATTACCTTTGCCAAGATAAGTGAGCCTTGAAGGCTTGACCCTTGCCTTTGTGGATCTTCTTGGAGCACTTGATCTTTGAGGTGGATCCTCAAGATCTCCATCACTTTGTTGCTCCTCTTCAATCCTTGTAAGATCATTGACACCAAGGTTCTTGATTTCACTTTCATTCGCACAAGATACTGGATGGATCCAAGCATCTCTTGCATAAACATCTAGGAATGTTTCATGCATATTATCATCACTACTTGGTACATGAGAAAAAGAGTGTACATAACAAACAGGACATTGTATAGATCCATCCTTTTGCTAGATCCTAGACTTAATGAGATGGTACCAATACCATCTATCTTAAATTCTTGATCATTTGCTAAAGAAACAAATTTATTAGCACCATTGAAAGAGTGTAAGGTTGAGAATGTGTCCTTTTGGAAAGTCATGTGGGAGCTAGCCCCACTATCAATCCATCAAGTGTCCTTTGAGTTGATTTTGCTTGTTGGAGTGGATGTACATGCCATCAAGGATGAGATCTCCTCATCTCCATCATCTTCATATGCAAGGTTCCCTTGTTTGTCCTCCTCCACTTGTGCTCTTAGCATCTTGTAACATTCACATGCATAATGCCCCTTCTTTCCACAAAAAAAGCATTTTTGCTTTGACTTGTCCTTTGAGTTTGATGCATCATCCTCTTCTTTGGCCTCCTTTGGATGCTTCTTCTTTCCATTGGTCTTCTTTTTGCCCTTGAATGAGAAATTGGCTTTCTCATCACCATCCTGCAAAGACAATGAACTCATCCTAGATTTTGCATGGAGCATCCTACACTCTTCAGCCACTAATACACTTTGAAGTTTTTCTATAGTTGGCAAAGTGTCTTGGATGGCAAAACTTTGGACCAAATTTGCAAAGTCATCTCCTAGACCATTAAGGACAGTTTGTACAAGCTCTCCATCATGAATCTTCTCTCCAATGGAAGCCAACTCCCTATTTAGAGACTTGATTCTGAGTACATAATCCTATTCACTCTCCTCACTTCTCACTTAGAGTTCTCTTTGAACAGGTAGAAGACCACGTGAAATCGATGTGAGAGTCATGTGTATATGGGAAGTAGCATCGAGAGAAATTCAATAAAGGGGGTGTTGCAAGGGCAAAGAACATCTTGGATTTGATCCACACAAATTTATGCGGGCTTATGAGAACCATGTCCTTAAGTAAAGCCTTCTATTTCATGAACTTTATTGATGATATGTCACGTAAGACATGGATCTACTTCTTAAAGAAGAAATCGGATGCATTTGACAATTTCAAGAGCTTCAAAGCATTGGTCAAAAATCAGACAGGTAGGAAGATCAAAGTCCTAAGATTAGATAGTGGAGTGAGTACAAGTCTAATGACTTCAATGATCTTTGTGATCAATGTGGGATTAAAAGACAATTTACGCAAGCTCATACTCTTGCTCTCGATGGTCTAGTTGAGCGCAAGAATCGTACGATTGTGGAAAGTGCCATATCTATGCTAGTTGAGATGAAACTACCAAAAGATTTTTGGTCAGAAGCATGCAGTATGGCAGTCTATCTTCAAAATAGAAGTCCTACCATTGCCATACCAAAGATAACACCTGAGGAAGCATTCACGAAGAAGAAGCCAAAGGTGAACCACTTGCAAATCTTTGGATGTAAAGCCTTTGTACACATTCCTAAGGAAGAGAGACATAAACTTGATGTAAAAGCTATCAAGTGTATATTCCTAGGATATGATAAACGCGTGAAGAGCTATAGATGTTTCGATCCAGTGGAAAACAAAATCCATGTAAGCCGTGATGTTATCTTTGATGAATCCAATATGTATGAAGATGAGGATGCTGAGAAGATAGATATATCTAGTTGAAAAGATGGTATAGTGAGGATACCTCCTGATGATAATCCATTCATTGACCTTCCGAGTGATGAATATGAGGTTACATCTCAAGATACTACTACTCAACCTCAAGAGACATGTTGGAGAGGTAGAGACAAACCTTTTGGTGCAAGAAGGATTGAAGTTACAGGTGACAAATGCAAGGAGAAGATGTACCGTGGGATACATTTTCACCAAGAAGCCGATCACCTGACAGGAAGCTCCCTAAGTGGTTCGAGAGATTGTTGGAGAGCCGTGACATGGATGACTTTCCAAGATCATCTAGCCAGAGAGAGCTACAAAGATCAACAAGAGAGAAGACACAACCTGAAAGGTATGAAGCAAATTATGCTCTCTTATCTAGTGTTATTCAAATCAAAGAACCTTCGACTTATGGTGAAGCGAAGACATTTGGGTCAAGGCCATGGGAGAGGACATTGAGTCAATTGCTAAGCATAGCACATGGGACTTAGTAGAGCCACAAGTTGGCAAGAAACCCATTGGTTGCAAATGGGTATACAGGAATAAGTACCATGTAGATGGTAGTATAGCAAAGCACAAGGCAAGATTGGTGATCAAAGGGTATGCACAAAGTAAAGGCATTGCTTATGAGGAGACCTTTGCGCCAGTATGTAAGTGGAATACTCTATGCCTACTTGTTGAATTAGCTTCACATTTTGGTTGGCCTTTGCATCAGATGGATATGAAATCTGCTTTTCTAAATGGTGATTTAGATCTACAAGTGTTCATGGATCAACCTGAAGGCTTTGTAACAAAGGGACAGGAAAATAAGGTATGTCTCTTGAAGAAAGTGCTTTATGGTCTTAAACAGACACCACGTGCGTGGTACAGCAAGATTGATGCCTACTTTTGTTCAAAGGGGATGGTGAGAACACATTCTGATCCAAATATATATGTCTTATGCTTTGATGGTATGGTTGATTTGATTGCTCTTTATGTTGATGACCTGATTATTACAAGAAATAATCAAGAGATGATAGACATGATCAAGAAAGATCTCATGGAACAATTCAAGATGACAGATCTCAGTCTGATGCATTATTGCTACTAAGTCGTGAAATTCATGTTGCTCATTATAGTACGGAAGAACAACTAGCTGATATTTTCACTAAGCAACTTGTTGGAGAAAAGTTTGATAAGTTTAGATCAAAGCTTTCTGTACTTAAAGTTCTGTGCTACTGTACTATGGGTCTTATCAGTTGATAAGGATCAGTTGGCCTCGCCATGAGGCAAGTCGACGGGACACGCGTCCCGCCAACGGCAACCTGGGTCAGGCATGGGTTGCCTAAGTGAACAACTATATGTACAGTGTAATTTCATTTTGAGAAATATAGTTGCTACGTGAGCTTGTTGTGGAGAGTGTTTTCTGTCTGTGTTACTGTGTAGCATAATCTTTTTCATTTTGAATTTCCACATTGCATAGTTGTCGGAGAAGGCCAGAACATTTTGTGCTCGTCTTCTCCTTCTCTTTTCACGAACAATTTTCTTTCTTTTGAATTTTCTTTTCGTGTGAAAGCCCTTACAGAATCCCAGACACTCGACTACGCATCACAGAACAAATTTTATTCTAGCAATCAAGACACACAGCACAAGACAAAGAGATACATGAAAATAGAGCAACTATATTGTCAGTTCGGTTTTGAAGTGAGATCGTCAGTGTCTCGCTCGTTGGCGAATTGACACTCTGCTCTTACGCTGTGTTCTGCTCGTTGGCAGACTTTCATGCACAGCTATGGTGTCTTTACTTTCTTACTCTATTCGCTACGTCTCTCTCTCTCTCTTACGGATCTCAATATTCTCATCTATATAGTTATGATCTAGAGAGGATTGTTTATACCTCCACTATGTGGAGTTTTTACAAGATAGCTAAAATGTCGAATCACAAGACTAGTTAACGCTAATCAACTAGTTAGTTAGTCTCCGTCGTTGCTACTCGTTTCAGCTGGGCGTGAAGCCCGTTGAGTTGCTAGCTGGCAGCGCGAAAGATTTTTCTTCGTTTGATTTGTAATCTCTCGTATGTTTTGTTCTTTTCGTTTTTTTTTGTAGTTTTCGTTTTGCGTCCCTTTTGCGGTTTACGGTCCTGGAGGTGTGTTTGCGATTCGCGAATGATTTGCGAGTTATTTGTGCTTCGAGTCAAAGACGCAATTGAAGTTGTAAATAAAATAAACTTGACTTGGGCCTTGTAATTAAAATAAAACTAGAGGCCCAATGTCATTTTTAAACTTAGAGATCACTTTTTAGAGTTGGGTCCAAATTGGGACTCACATGAATCTTGTGATTTCTAATGTACTTTTTGTTACTTTTTGTGGACCCTTGGATCAAGTTGGGTCCAAGATGAATGGTTAGAATCATTGTGAATATTAGCCAATAAGATTGAGGGGCAAGGCCCTTCCCCATTTTATAAAAAGACACCATTTGTACACTATTTTCATGCTTAATGAGAAGGAGAAAACTCTACCATTTTTGGAAGAGAAGCATCATCATTTGCTATTCACTACTTGCTATTGCTCTTGGTTGTGCTTCCTATTGCTTTCTATTTCCATGTTTATTGTTTGCCATAGTGAATTTTTTCCATTAGCAAGCATAAGGAGCATTTGAGCTAACCGCCACCCTCACTCTCTTTCTCTCTCTTTCTCTTCTCTTCTCAATCTCTTCTTCTCCATTCCTTCCCTTCAACCAAACTATGATGAATGTTAGTGTAGAGGAGTAGAGTTAAAGAGGAGTAGTATAGTGGTGAGTAGAGTTAAGGGAGAAAGTAGAAAATTAACTAAAAATAGCATCTATGCATAGTTAGGCACCTATCTAGTGATCTAACCTTTGTTGACAGGCGTAAGGGCTATACTACGAGAGATCTTTGACCCCACAAGATGTGGTAAAATCTCATATTACTTTTCTCTTTATCCGCCAACACATGATTGATGCCTCTATTGAACTTGCTAAGGACTCCTCTGCCAAATTACCTGCACCTTTAGGAGATGTTGAGAATATTTGAGAGATAGAATGCCTCTTAAAATGTCCCAATTTTTCTACCCTCCAAGACAAGTACTTCCAGAACTCAAACAAAAGGATGGGCTCTTTTAATTTGAATAATCCAAACTCAGTCAATTCAAGTTCAGGATTGGGAAAAAAGAAGCGTGTCTCAGATTACAAAGCAAAGGAAAGACAAAGCAGTGAAAACAAAGAGGACTTTCCAATCAAAAGGCTGAATTTTTACAGATCCTAATCGGTGTGTAGGATGAAGAAGACAGTGTTAGCAGACAAATCAGCATTTCAACAACCGGACGTCTCCAGTTTTTCACTAGTAGCCATTCAGGGAGACTTTTTGTACATTTATGTTACCGAAATAGAGTACTTGAGTTTATCCATGTGAAGCATATTTACGCTCACATTTTACGCAGGATTTTTGTTACTGTTGACGAACTCTTTTATGATATTACGTTCAGCTAGACTTATCTACCAAGTGTTAAATGTGAATGGTATTTTTCTTATGATATTTTTTGCCATTTTAATATAGATAACATTCGTCCTTGTCAATGTTACTCTTTTAACCGTTTCAAGAACTTTATCTCTAAAAAATTTGGCCATGTCGTTTGCACAGACTGTAAGAATATTAAGAGTTCTCTCTTACAAAAATCGTTAGAAAAAGGCCTAAATCATATAACTTTAAGACAAGCTAATGTGAACGAAGTGACTTTAGAGCTTTATGATGGATGGTTTAAACTTATGGACTTCCTACCTTCTTATGATTCTTTAGACAATAATACAAAAAAGGAACATGCTACGTTTTGTAATAGAATCACTTTACGTCATATTAGAAAGGGTAAATGGCTTTATG
The DNA here is from genome assembly GCA_029204225.1 of Diphasiastrum complanatum. NCBI lineage: Eukaryota > Viridiplantae > Streptophyta > Lycopodiopsida > Lycopodiales > Lycopodiaceae > Diphasiastrum > Diphasiastrum complanatum. The sequence continues at coordinate 58,280,992 of CM055100.1, read as the reverse complement.
AAAATACTGAATCTCTTTCCAAAAATAAGATTGCAAAGGACAAGCTACTTTGGCTTACAAACTCTCTATATGTTAATGGAATTGATAAAGCACATCATAATCCCTATTTCATGTGTAAATTCTTTGTACACAATTTGGCCATAAAACGACTTAACAGTCTAGATTTTACTCCTTTTCCTAACGATCAATCTAATCATGTGGAGGATTCCTTGTCATATATAACGAACATTTCTACGAACACTCTACCAGAAATTTTCCTAGGCAATAATTCTCTACCTTATCTTCTCTGCACTTTTAAAGCCCACAAAGACTCTTTCAGATAGATTACCAATGCTCATGATTGCTGCTTTACCAAACTTGCCAAATTTCTCATAGGAACTCTTGGTATGCTGTCACCTTTTCTCATGGAAGGTGCAAGCCTTAAGGCGAATACATCCAAGAGTATCTTTAGAGCTGATACGATTTTGCATTGGCAATGAAGTCATCGATGGAAAGATAGAATAAGGTGAATCTACCATCCCTAGATGGCCCAGAGGGTTTAAACTTAAAGGCAAGATGACTAGAACACCTTTCAGTAAGGATGTTTATAAAGCAACTACGGTACTTGAAATTGTGCATTCAGATATTTGTGGACCATTCAGGAGTATTGTCTTGGTTGATGCAAAGTACTTCATTATGTTTATTGATGACTTCAGCAAGTTCGTTGTAGTATACTTTATTCATACTAAATCTTAAGCTTTCGAGAAATTCATTGAGTATACAAATTGGGCATGCAAAAAGTTGAAGCAGATTCGCACAGATCGTGGAGGTGCGTACATTTCCAACGAGTTATTATGCATACAAAGACTGCATCATAAACACCTCAACACAATGGAATAGCTGAACGAAAAAATTGTACACTTATGAAAGCTGGAGGTGTATGATGGCTCATGCGAAGGCACCAAAACAGTTGTGGACAGAAGCAGTGGCTACATCGAATTATCTTCAAAATCGTATTCTGAAATCTCGAATACCGGATAAAACTCCTCATGAGATATGGTGGAAGTCGAAGCCAAATCTAACACATGTTCGGACATTCGGATGCGCAGTTTACATGCACATACCAGAAAAGTTGAGAAAGAAACTTGATGAAAAGATAGAACAAGGTTTTTTGGTAGGATTTGAGTTACATTCATCATATTATCGTGTCTATGTACCCGAAACTGGCAAAATAAAAGTTGTTCAAGTTGTTAAATTCAATGAGTCAAAATACATAGCAGACAGTGATCTAGTCGGCTATGAAATTTTCAAAAACTATTATGAGCTACCAACGACAACATAAGTAAAACAAACAGAAGATGAACGAGAATTACCAGATTCAAAGGGAAGTCAAGATTCTTGTGTACATGGAGCTATGCATGTGGATGGATGTTATCTTGCTGTAAAATCAAGTAATGGATATGGAAAACAAAGTTTGTTCAATGACTTTGATGGTCAAGTTGAAGATCAAGAGGTTGATCTCAAAGGGCTTCAACTAGTCAAAAGGGAAGTTGGCAATTTGGAGCTAGTCAAGAGCATCAAAGGAGAGGTAATTGGAAAAGATGTTATAAATCTATTTTTGTACCTTATTGAAGACTCAAGTAAGGTCAAAAGAGTAGCAAGGAAGTGTTGTTCAAGTTTAATTCACATGTTCTATCTCATGTTTGAGCATTTTCATGTGGATGTGTGCAAATTTTCAAGATATTCTAGAAAAAGACATTATTGAATACATGTCGAAAAATCAAAAATCAAATGAGCAAGACATCTTCAAACATGTCTTAAAATATAATCTTGGACTGAACATACCTAGAACTCCATCTTGGCATCGACGAAACTTCAATGATTGTGGCATGTTGGGGACTACCACATTTTTTTTCTAACCTTGACATCTGATGAAACAGCCAATATGTGATGGAATGAAATCTAGCACATTGAAAATTTGGTAGAAAATCTTAACAATGACTATGATTGGAGAAATTGTCCAGTAGAATGTTCAATGTTGTTTGTGGCAAGGTTAGACCAATTTATGAAAAAATATTTACTATCATCCAAACCACTTCTTGGAAATGTCCAACATTACGTGATTAGGTATGAGTTTCAAAATCGAGACTCTGTTTTGGATAAGTGAAAATGAAGTAGATCAAATAGCTAATGAGATAGTGGCATGTGTACCAACTATATTTGATGAAACTTCAAAAAAATTCATAGAACCGATTGAGACTCATAGAAAAGAACTCTATCAGCTTGTGCAATGAAAACAAATACATTTTTGTAGAAAGTCGTGCGCTTTATATTTGTCACAAAACAAAAAAGTAGGTTGCAAGTATGGATTTCCATATTCTTCTTCCACAATATATGAAACGCACATTAATCTAGATTGTCACGGAAGTTTTTTTCTTTGTTTCGTGTTTGTCCTCTCTTCAAATTCACGAACAACTTTCTGTCTTTGAATTTTCTTTTCGTGCGGAAGCTCTTACGGGATCCCAGACACTCGACTACGCATCACAGAACATATTTTATTCTAGCAGTCAATCTCGTTCGACCTTCGTGTCTTGTTCATGCTGAGACAAAGTTGCAGGAGTTCACCATTTTTGACACTCTGTAGCGCTGTGAAAATTGTCAACATTTCCTAGCTAGTTTGAGGCCTAAATTGGCTAAAATTGTAAATAGTTTTGGTTCTGGAGTTTCACACGTGTGAACCAGGCCACAATGTTTTTATTTACTGTATTTTTTCAGTATGATGAAGTGTCAAACTTCATACCCTTCAAAATGAGACCATTTTGATGTATTTTGGTCATATAAGCCATTTTTAGCTATTTTTCCTATATAGGGAATATCTAGGGTCAAGTACCTTCTAGAGAGAGGAGAGAGAGTCATCTTCCTCATCCATAAATAGTAGGGAAGTCGTGGAGAACAGGTTGGAGAAACCTTTTGTATGCTTCATTGAGATCAATAGATCATTGTCATTGTTTCTTCCTCCATTGAGAGCATTGTTGTGTGTATTGTCTTCAAGCTATTGTGTATGATCTTAGGTGCTTTCCAAAAGTGGTAGGCTGATGTATTATGGACTGTATAATGCTATTTTGGGCCGCACTTGATGTTTATGGAAGTTTCCATTTGTGATAAATGCTTTTTGATCAAGTTCTTTGCATTCTAGGTAGCATAGAATGTGTTGCCAATTCCTAGCTTATGTAGTTTGGAGTGCAAGCATTCAAGCCAATGATCTTGGAGTTTAGATCCACTTAGGATCTGTATTTTTCACATGGTATCAGAGCTGGTTGGCTTCTATTTACAGTAAGTATTCCATTTTTGGTGATATTTGGATGTTTGATCAAGTTCTAGCATGATTTTGCATTGCTTTGTTGATCAAATCTTACTAACCTTTGTTTTGTGAGTTGAACTTGTGGATCAAAAGCATATTTCAGGTCTATTGAAGATCAGAGGCTGAAAAGAAACTATTTTGGATCAGATCATAACACCTAATCATTTGTTATTGCGAGGCTTGTGCATATTCAATACTAACAATGTTCTTTTCAATCCTATTGTTGACAATCTCCATTCTTGGATGAACACTCTCCTTAAGTGGATGAAACTTCTCCTTAAGTGGATGACAAATGCTCTTTTGAGTGAGTTGTAATTCTCCTAAAGGCTGAGCAAAGCTCCCATTTGGATGAAAGATCCCCTTTTTTGGGTGAACATATTGCAAGCTCCATTGTGAAGAGCATATTGTAAAGATTGTCATCAATTTTGGCATAAATTTTGGTGTACTTTGTTGAGCATGTAAGTAACTCTCCTTATGTAATTTGATTGGAGCATTTGCTGGAAGGTGTTAACCATTATGCAAGTGTGTTTTCAGGTTCTTAACAGGTTGAGGAACATTCTCATGTGAAGTGATCTTAGATCTACATCTAAACACCAAGATTTGACAAGATAGTGAAGCTAGTCTTGTGATTCACTAAGTGTGCTCATTCATTCACCTCTAAATCTTGTATTTATCACTTGCTGGAGTTTATAAACTTTTAGAAGTGTGGTTTACATGTGGTTTTACAGGTTGAATCAATATCTTATTGTGTTGATCATATGTTGATCAAGTTTGTTCATTACTAGGTAATCTTGGCATCCTAGTTTTGGGTATTTTCTAAGAATGCAAGTAACTCTTCACACCATAACTTGATTTGGTCACTTGCTGGAAAGTTTGAGAGCTTAAGCAAGAGTTTGTTCAGGTTGGTTTGATTTTGTAATCCATTCTTAGTGTGTGCAAAGTGTTGCATGTGTTTCAATCTTCCTTTCTATGCTTGGAAACCATCTAGGTTCAAGATAGAAGTGTTTTAGGGTCCTAAATCTTCGTAGATCTCTTTATCTATCATTTGTTGAGAGAAAAGTGAGTGCTAAGTGCTTTAGGACAGAACCTGAGCCTAATCATGTGTGCTATCTCCAAAAGAGTTTGTATGGGCTAAAGCAAGCACCAAGGAGTTGGTATGCTAAGCTCAATTCCTTCTTACTTTCTCAAAACTTTGTTATGAGTGAGTATGATCATTCTCTCTACTTTAGATTGAATGAAAATGATATCACTTTACTTTTGATCTATGTTGATGACATTATCTTAAGTGGTGGTAACAATCTAGATATAGATGAAATCAAGATGGCACTCAAAAGAGAGTTTGAAATTCAAGATCTTGGTAAACTTCATTATATCTTAGGAATAGAGATTATTAGAACTTCTAAATCTACATTCATATGTCAAGAAAAGTATGTTAACTCTATTCTAAAAAGGTTTCATATGGAAGATTGTAAAGTTGTTTCTACTCCTATGGAATCAAATGTAAAGCTAACTACAAGAAGTAATGAAAGATCCTTCAAGGACATTACTCTCTATAGAAAGCTAATAGGATCTCTTATATGGTTAACCATCACAAGACCTGATCTAAGCTTTGTGGTTGGTAAACTAAGTCAATTTATGCAAGATCCTAGTGAGGCTCATTGGAAGCTAGGAAAGAGAGTACTTAGATACATCTCGGGATCTAGAGATTTTGGCATCTTGTATGGAGGTACTACACCTAACCTTTGTGGATTTTCAGATTCAGATTTTGCAGGTGATCAAATGGATAGGAAGTCAACAAGTGCCTTTGCAATCTATCTTGGAGATGGAGTGGTCTCATGGCTATCAAAGAAGCAACCAACTATCTCTCTATCTTCCACCGAAGCCGAGTACAAGGCATTAACAACATGCACCAAGGAGATTCTTTGGATCAAGAGGATGTTATTGGATCTTCACTTGCTGGAACCAGAGAAGACTCCAATCATACTTTGTGATAACCTTTCAGCCCAAAGCTTGGCAAGCAATCCTGTTTTTCATGCAAGGAGCAAGCACATTGAGATTGCTCACCATTTTGTGAGAGAACAAGTCATTGCCAAAGAGGTGGAGCTTCAACATGTCTCTTCAAAGGAGTGTGTGGCTGATATCTTCACCAAACCATTGGGAAAGGACCTATATTTAATGCATAGATCTAATCTTGGAATGTGCTCAAAGACTATGTTGAAACTAGCATCCAATGTTGAAGAGGGAGTGTGAAAATTGTCAACATTTCCTAGCTAGTTTGAGGCCTAAATTGGCTAAAATTGTAAATAGTTTTGGTTCTGGAGTTTCACACGTGTGAACCAGGCCACAATGTTTTTATTTACTGTATTTTTTCAGTATGATGAAGTGTCAAACTTCATACCCTTCAAAATGAGACCATTTTGATGTATTTTGGTCATATAAGCCATTTTTAGCTATTTTTCCTATATAGGGAATATCTAGGGTCAAGTACCTTCTAGAGAGAGGAGAGAGAGTCATCTTCCTCATCCATAAATAGTAGGGAAGTCGTGGAGAACAGGTTGGAGAAACCTTTTGTATGCTTCATTGAGATCAATAGATCATTGTCATTGTTTCTTCCTCCATTGAGAGCATTGTTGTGTGTATTGTCTTCAAGCTATTGTGTATGATCTTAGGTGCTTTCCAAAAGTGGTAGGCTGATGTATTATGGACTGTATAATGCTATTTTGGGCCGCACTTGATGTTTATGGAAGTTTCCATTTGTGATAAATGCTTTTTGATCAAGTTCTTTGCATTCTAGGTAGCATAGAATGTGTTGCCAATTCCTAGCTTATGTAGTTTGGAGTGCAAGCATTCAAGCCAATGATCTTGGAGTTTAGATCCACTTAGGATCTGTATTTTTCACAGCGCAGGCATCCCAAAGGGAGCCGGGAACCACGACTTAGCTTCCCAGTCTTCAACTCTTGTCATCCAAACCCACTTGACATACAAGCAGCTAACTCGCCAACAACGCTCAGACTTAACCAACTTGAAGTTCCGAAAACCAACATTGAGATCCAACCTGGCGCCATGCCAGATCGGGGGTCCCGATGTGGGTGACTTCCCTCCAAGCAAGCCGCCCGACATACATCAAACTTAACCAACTCGAAGCTTCGTTACAAACAAGTAACATCCATTCCAAGCAAGCAGTCTGACTTTCATTAGACTTAACCAACTGAAAGCTTCGTCACGAGCGCTGGAAGCCAACCTCGCGCCACGCCAGACTGGACAGTCATAAACAGGTAACGTCCACCCAAGCAAGCCATCCAACTCAGCCGACAGGTTAGAGCCCGTTCCCCAAGAGCTTAACTCATTCACGTTCATGCAAGGAACACTCAGAACCACAAGCCGCGACAGATATGGTAACAACCAGTTCCTGGACCAAATGGTCCCGACAGCATACCGCTGGCGCCATGGACCGAATGGTCCCAACGGCATACCGTTGGCGTCCCGGGATACGACCCTCAGCTATGTGCCAACTTTAAAAATTTGGAAGCGGCCTTACAACTGGCGCTTTTATCGAACACTGAAACCCAGAAGGTAATCAGAGTCAGTTTGAGAAAAATCCCACTTTATTGATAAATCTGAGAAGGTTACATTTCAAGTGTGTGACCGACCCTAGTCTTCGGGGCGCTAGCATGCCAAGGCGAGAGCCATGACAACATTCCAGCAAGGGAGGCTGAGACTTGGTTGGAGCTCGCCCTGAGTCGCAACCCACACTCCCTATAGTATTGGTGTGATTCAGCACCCCCCCTCATACCAAGCACTCTACCAAAGCTGGTAAAGCACTTTTTTTCTCTCTCTAGGATTTTCTCTTTCTAGAAAGTTATTTTCTCTCTCTAGATTCTATTGATCCACAGGCTTCCTTTAATCATGCCTAGATCGTGTGAGGTGATTGCACATCGATCTGAGCTCTCTGGACTCTGCTAGAACCGATCCAAGATTTTCAGCCATAGGAACTTGGCGCCGGCTGGATTCTGGTCACAGTGGCACCGGGAGTGACGTCGGCGCCGTTGGCGCTGGAAGTAGCAGGGGCGCTGCTGACGCTGGGGACATAGCTGGCGCCGATGGCGCCAGAAGTAAAGCTTGTAAAGGTAGCTTTACAACATCCACCCCACCTTTATAAAATCTGATGTCCTCATCAGATGTCAGATTAAAGTAAAGGTGTCTCCCAATTAAAATAACTATACATTTAAGCTACTTGGCACAATACTCAATTTACTGGCCACTTTTTATTAACATTGAAGCTGGCACACCACAAGTCGGAGGCTCAGCTCTTTGTACTGAAAGATCACATAACTTGAAAATATATCTTTGTCTGGGAAAAGCGTAGATTTGATATCGCTTTCATAAAATCCAAAAACCTTATTAACTGGTGACAGAGGTCTTTTTTTGAAATGTTCGCCCCTGTCGCTTCTGACTTTCGACTTTGGAACTCCTTTGAGCTCCTGATTTGTCCTTGATGCACTTTGTGTTGAGCTCCCTGAGCTCCAGATTTGTTTAGTTCCACACAGATATCCGGGCTCCCTGAGCCAAAGGATTTATCGTTTGATCGCCCACTTTATGGTCCACTCCGTGCCTTGTTGCTTCTGCACCTTGATTTCTCTCCTTGTCCTAGCCTGATCTTGATACTTTTCCATCTTGGCTCTTTAAGGTAGGCAAAGGTTGAGTACTCTGCAATGCACCTCTCACTTAGCTTGAAGTAGCTCTTTGAATCAGCCCAAATGTAACCATTGACCTCGTGGAAAGCCAAAGGGTCGCACCAGTTTGATCCGCATACGAACTATCTCTTCGCGTTTGTTTGAAGCACCATGTCCGTCGCGCAAAACTTGATTTTCACAATTCCATCACTGGTAAGTTGCACCCAGAGTTTGCACTACTCCGATCTCAATGCGAATTGTCCCTTAGCGTCCGTTCGAAATACCAAGTCTCTCATGCAAGACTCAACTTTCACAGTTCCTTCATTGATCAGCTGCCTTACATGTAACACAAGCCAGCGTACTCATATGTTTCCTCATCATTGCTGGTCCAGAGAAAGCCTATAACAAACTTTCCTTTAACAACAAAATCTTGTCAACTTATTAGGTCCAAAGTTCACCAGTCTCCTCGTGTGAGCATGGCTAGGTCACCTTGAATTTGCCCCCATTTTGATCAACTTTCATTCAAAATTTGCCCCAAGAGAGAGGTGTGTGTGATAGTTCCCCTCCACTTATAAAATCAGCTGATCAGACTTCGAGTAGAGTTCTTCGAACAAAAAGCCTTTCCAACACTTTGCTTCCCCTCTGCTAGGATTATGGCTCAATCCAACTTGTTGCCAATCTCTGAAGAGGATCCTAGTCTTTCCCCTTTGAGGAAAAAAACCCAACTGATACTGGATATCACCCATGCTCAGTGAGTTTCAGTTCCGAAGGTGGTCGTCCCAAAATGAAGACCAACTGCTCCATAGAAGATCTCCCCTGAAATTGTCCTTTCCAACTTTTGACTTCCTGCTTGCGTCTGGTGGGCATTGTCGCAAATGAAACTAACCCAGGAAACAGGCTAGCCATCCATCCTTTGCAAACATTGAGTCGTTTCGTTGCCGTTCACGTGCAAGTACTTGAACTGCAAATCTGCCCCACAGATTCTAGATATCACCCATGCTCAGTGAGTTTCAGTTCCGAAGGTGGCCGTCCCAAAATGAAGACCAACTGCTCCACAGAAGATCTCCCCTTAAATTGCCCTTTCCAACTTTTGACTTCCTGCTTGCGTCTGGTGGGCGTTGTCGCAAATGAAACTAACCCAAGAAATAGGCTACCCATCCATCACATTGAGTCGTTTTGTTGTCGTTCACGTGCGAGTACTTGAACTGCAAATCTGCCCCACAGATTCTGTAGTCCTCTTTGTTTGATGGTATCAACCTTCAAAAGAAAAGGTTCCTTCTTGAGCCATCAGCTCCTTGTATCACAAGCAATCATGCAAACCAAACAAAGCACGAGTACTAAGACTCACCACGAATACATACAAGTAAGATACTCAGGCAGGTTTACTAACAAGTAACAAAGACAAGGTCCCCCTTTGAGATGGTCCTGCCAACGGACCTTTGCCTGGCCGCGCCCATACAAATCGATCACGGAATTAGTCCACATAGGACACCCCTCCAACTATCAGTGCTTTCACCATTAGGCAGCACATTGCCTCAGTCACGCCCCACCACTTTTTGGTCGATAGCCCTTATAGCTAAACGATCGGCAGCTATCCCACACCGGCAGTTAACCACCCGTGCTTTACACCCAAATTCGAGTAGCATCTCTATATCAATGGTTAACCCGTACAGTTCGAATATGTCGCCCCGCACCCCACAAGGTACAGACCGTGCTTTCACCTCCCTAGGTAGCACTTTGCCTCATCCGTCCTACGTGCAGACAGTGCCAGGTCCGAACCACGAGAACTGACCGTGCTTACACCTCAAGGGCAGCACCTTGACTCATCAAGTCCCCCGTTCTGTCGACCACCCCAACCGTGGATGCACCAGTGGGCAGCACCTTGCACAACAGTTGTCTTGATGAACCCCAAACCGTGGCCATTTCCGTGAGATCCGCATAGCTGACCGGCCAGTCGGCTCTGATACCACATGTAGCGCAGGCATTCCAAAGGGAGCCGGGAACCATGACTTAGCTTCCCAGCCTTCAACTCTTGCCATCCAAACCCACTTGACATACAAGCAGCCAACTCGCCAACAACGCTCAGACTTAACCAACTTGAAGTTCCGAAAACCAACATTGAGATTCAACCTGGCGCCATGCCAGATCGGGGGTCCCGATGTGGGTGACCTCCCTCCAAGCAAGCCGTCCGACATACATCAAACTTAACCAAATTGAAGCTTCGTTACAACGAGTAACATCCATTCCAAGCAAGCAATCTGACTTACATCAGACTTAACCAGCTGAAAGCTTCGTCACGAGCGCTGGAAGCCAACCTCGCGCCATGCCAGACTGGACAGCCTTAAACAGGTAACGTCCACCCAAGCAAGCCATCCAGCTCAGCCGACAGGTTAGAGCCCGTTCCCCAAGAGCTTAACCCATTCACGTTCATGCAAGGAACACTCAGAACCACAAGCCGCGACAGATATGAAAACAACCAGTTCTTGGACCAAATGGTCCCGACAGCATACCGCTGGCGCCACGGACCGAATGGTCCCAACGGCATACTGCTGGAGTCCCGGGATACGACCCTCAGCTGTGTGCCAACTTTAAAAATTTGGAAGCGGCCTTACAACTGGCGCTTTTACCGAACACTAAAACCCAGAAGGTAATCAGAGTCAGTTTGAGGAAAATCCCACTTTATTGATAAATCTGAGAAGGTTACATTTCAAGTATGTGACCGACCCTAGTCTCCGGGGCGCTAGCATGCCAAGGCGAGAGCCATGACAACATTCTAGCAAGGGAGGCTGAGACTTGGTTGGAGCTCACCCTGAGTCGCAACCCGCACTCCCTATAGTATTGGTGTGATTCGGCACCCCCCACTTCATCTTTGAATAGAAGACAGGATCCTGGGATAGATAGATGACACTCTGGGAGTCCATCATTGTGCTTGGCCCCTCTTGTGGTATCTCGATTGCCTCCAACATCATTTGTAGCCACACTACCTCATTCGCCACTTTTGAGACTGCGACATACTCAGTCTCGCAAGAGGATTGAGCTACCAAGGTTTGCTTTTTGCATATCCAGCTGATTGCAACTCCGCACGCTCAGTGTACATCCTCCAGTAATGGAATTGTTGTCATCTTTGCAGCTCGTCCAGTTCGCATCACTGTAGTGATGCAGCTCGAATCCTTTCTCTTTGTTTCTAGCTCTGTAGGTTAATCCAACATTTGGGGTACCCTTCAGATACTATAGGATTCATTTGGCCATTTTCCAATGTGCTAGACCAGTATTGGAACAGAATTGGCTCAATGAGTAAATAGAGAAGGCCAGATCGGGTCTGGTACAAATTGTTAAGTACATCAGACTACCGATTAAGTTCTGGTAGGGTATACCTGCCATCTTCTGTTCTTCCTCTTCTGTTTTTGGACAATCCTGTTTCATGAGCTTGGCTCTAGCTATCATTGGTGTGGCTTTCTTTTCACAATCCATCATGTGGTACTACTTCAGCACTTTTTTGGCGTATTCTAACTGACTCAAGTGCATTTCACCATTTGTTCGATCTCTTCATTTACAAAGTTTTACATGGCTAGATTTGCCAAAATAGGCTATTTTTCACACTTGTCTCATTACAAAAGCTAGCACCATCAAAATTTCACATTTGTTTTATACCTACAATTATTCAGATAAATATTTAAGAAAAATTAGAATCAAAGGCCAGCCTCATAGACTCTACATCTAAGTTAAGCTTCAATGATTTAGAATCTACATAATATGTATTCAAATTATCTTGGAACTTCATCCAATACACATTGAAAAAATCAATTTAAAAAATATTATAATATTAGATCACAAGAAAATGTATGATATATATGTCAAGGTGTATGTGACATCATTGTAATGCTTCATATGTTAGTGACTCCAATACTTTCAAGTAGAAAAACAAAATTCAAATTCTATCTTAGACACTTGAACCTATTAGATTCGTATTTATATATAAATATCATAAAAACAAAAAAACATGAGATTGATGTTGTATATCTTTCAGATTATTATTGTCATTTTGTGTGTATTTTTATGATGTTAATTGAAAACTTCAATTTTGTAATGTTCTATAATGCACCGAACATCTTTTTTGTTCTTGGAACTTTATCCAAATTTAAAATGATATAACTGACAAGGAATATGTAACATCATTACAATGTTTCATTACTTGGTTGTGATTCTCTGCTACAGTTCCTTGTAAGGCCTTCAGTTTTTGGTCAAACTGCGCCGTAAGTTGCTCCATCTGCTGTTTGTGTAATTTTGTCATTTGCTCCAACAGCAGTTCTGTGGATAGAGCGGATGCGTTTGATGATAATGATGCGATCGAGGGAGTAGGAGTGTGGGTGGAAGGATATTCATCGTCAGATCCCTCATCCTCTTCCCTGATGGCATCTTTCATAGCATCTTGCAGAGTAGCGTACTGCTCTCGTCGTTTCAGTTCTCTTCTGATGCTTCGTGGTAATCCGGCTAGGAAACACATGATCACCGCATGATCGGGAGTCAAGACTGCACTGCACTCGGATCGTATATGTTTGACCCATTCAATATAGTCCTAGATCCTTTTTCATTTTCCCATCTTGACTTTGCTTAGCAGGAGAAATGGGTCTTCCAAGAACTTCCTTGGCTTAAAGTGCGTAATGAGAGCCGCTTTAACTGCTTCCCAGGTGGATTTCTCTTCCTCTGACAGATTGAAAAACCAATCATGAGCCACTACAAGCAAGGACATAGGAAATAGCATCAGCTTCTCTGGGGGTGTCCATTTGTCGTAGATTTCACAAGCTTGCTCGCAGATCGGGAGGAATCGGATGGGATCTGATGATCCGTCATATTTTGGTATCTCCATCCGTGGTGCTCTCCAAACTGCATGCAAGGGTGCGACAGGTACGGGTTGGCCCATTGAATCCTTATTTACACTTTGTTGGGAATACCCCCAGTAGGACCCACGGCCTGAAGTAGTGCCGGTCCCTCGGCACTCTGCCGGTTTAGTAGAGCGTTCTCTTGGATCGCATATCCCGTAACGTCTTCCATGAAGTTGGGACGGTCCAGTTTCTTCGAGTCCTTTAGCATGTGGAAGGACTTGTGGACTTCTGTCAGCCATTTCCGATCCACCCATGCTTTGAATCATTTCATCCAGGGATCTCCAAGGAATGCAGCTCGGTAATATACGCGAGCGACTAGCAGCTGGTCTTCGACTTTGTCAAAAGCGAACGCCTTATTTGGATCAAAAAATATGGAGGTAAGGAAATCATCCCATTTTGTTTCAATGTCCATTAAATATTCCAAGTCCCAGACGTAAGTGGTTGCCGCGCGGACTGTGGGATCGGGGCAATTGATGTAGTGACGGAAGGCCCAGTTGGCAGATATCGTTCATGACCCTTGGGATGATGTTACTTGGCCTTGGCTGGTGGTTGCGCCTTGGCTCTGGTCTCGCGTCTCGGTGGCCGCATCTGTCTGCCTTGGTCTTGGCCTTCGACCCCTTGATCTGGTTGAAATTCCCCTGCTGGCTGTTGGCTTTGATCTTGGCTGGTACTACCCTGTGCAGCGTCAAAATTAGGTGGCGGTGGAATTACCATGGGGGTGAGCTGGGCCTTCGTTTCCATGTATTTTTGGCATGCCTTGAGGGCTTGCTTGGCCTGGGCGAGCTCTTGCGTTGCACTTGCCCGATACTTATTGAACTCCGCCTGGTAGTTGTTGAGGGTTTGGCTATAAATCTGCACCTGATGTCATAGAAGATTCATCTCTGATTGGAAAAGCGACCTTGTGTCCGGTGTAGATTGAGCTAACCAGACGAGCTTCTCGTCTTGTAAGGCCTTAACCTCCGCCTCCAAGCGCGTGTTCTCTGCTTTCAAAAGTGTAAGTTGCGCTTGGATGGGGGCAAGTCGTTGGGATGCTTCAACTTGAAGCTCCTGCACCTTTGTGGAGGCCTCAGTCAGCGCTTTGGAGAGGCTTTGAATATATTTGTTTAGGCCCTCCTCCTTCTGCTGCAGCTTGGCAATCTCCTGGTGCCCTACTTGTTCATGTTGCTGAGCCAGAATCAGCTCTTGCTGCAGTTTGGTGGGGTCTGCTCACAGTTGTGTATTACTTATTGCCAACTGTAGTACCCTGCTCTCTAGAATAGCTTTGGCTGCTACCGCATCCAGGATGTATTTTCCTAGGGTTTGGTACGCCGTCATTAGATCCGTGGGAGCAGTTGGTACACTGGCACTGGCAGAGGCTTGTGTTGTATCGACCCCGATGACTTGTGGGATTCCGTCGTCATTGTCTTTGATCAGGTTTTCATTTGTCCTGATGCCATCTGGGGCGGTAGGGTCAGTCTAATTCGGTGATGCTACAAAAACTGTTTGTACAAATGCGTCATCAGGCAGCGGTTGGCTGCCCTTAGCAACCTTTGGTGAAGCGGGTGGAGTGTGAGAAACAATTGTGAAAACAGGGGTGAGGACGGTTTGTCCAAACGAGAGGATGGGAGGAACAGTGGGGAACTGAAGGGTGGTGTGGAGTATGGAAGAAGGTGAGGATGGAGCAGAAAGTGTCTAGCGTGGGGGTGAAAATTTGATAACTTGCATCCATGCCAGAGTGTTGGGGGACAATTGCGAATCAGAAGGGTTGAATGTGAGAGGAGCAACGGTGGTGGCAGGAGTAATGGAGGATGTGATGGTGATGGATGGAGCAGCGGACACTGGAAGAGAAGTAGGAGTGGTATCAACAGAAGAAACGGGGAGGGAGACAAAAACAGATGTGGATGGAATAGAAAGAGAGGTAGCGACAACAGAAATTGGAGTGGGGGGTTGCACGGAAGAAGAAGTGGTGGTGGTTGATGGAGTAGTTAGTACTGTAGTGGAGACACATCTTCGGGTAACAGGTGGAGATGTGGATGTAGAGGCAGCGCCACGCATTTGTTTGCTAGTCGTTGTGTTAATGACTATAGGTTGGGAGGAGGTAGATGCTTGAGATGCTGGGTAAAGGTTAGTATGTGGCACAAGGGTAGACAGGAGAGATGAGCATTGGAAACCGCGCACTTTCGTCTTGAGAAGTGTGCATGTAAAGTTACACAACAGGGGGCCCGCTACGATTTGCTCAAGGTTGTTGGGTTTGATGGAGTTTGTTAGTTCTCGAATAAGGAAGCTATGCCAGTCATATGGCACAATGGAGGGGTTAGGGAATTCTAGAAAGGATTCCACTATCTGACTCAGCAGCGTAGACTGGATTCTGTCCTTGCAAAATGTTGAAATAACCAGAAAGTTATTCAACAGATGCGCAGCTATATGAATGACGGGTTCCGTGATAGCTTCTATCAGGTAACCATTGTTAGTCTGGATGGCGATTTTTGGTGTGGTTTGGGTGACGAATGGTTTGATCAAAGCTTTGGCGTGGCAATGGGAGATGGGTTGACGATCACCGAACATAATGCCAACGGTGATCATCGAGTCGGCGTTAATCCTGACCTTGTACGTGGTACCTTCGTACAGGAAGTGGAAACGAGCCTTGTCCTCATCCCAGGTGGCATAAGCGTGAAGGGCGAGGCCCATGTTAATCTCAGAATGGAAGAGCGCCAAGTAAAAACCCATTGCTTCAAGGAGTGGGCCGGCTGTCTGCATCCATGGTTGGATCAGAGTGTCAGAGGGTAGAGGCCAAATCTGCGTGGCCTCGGGGATGTCACGCTGGATCACATGTTTGGCGCCAGAGTCTTTAGAGGATGAGGAGGCCATGTTAGCAATGATGATTAGTGGTCGAAAAAGTCGGAAAAGAAAAAGAAACGGTGGAAAATGGAAAAAGATGTGGAAACAATAAAAAAACTGAGAATAATGAGTGTTGGATGACAATGATTGTAGTTCAGAGCGCAGATCGGTGTTTAATATGAGCAGATGACAGCTGGTAGAAAGTTTGGTTGAAAACAAAAAACTTGGTATTTTTAGTAAAAATTGCGGTAGAGCTTCACTAGCAAAGGTGACAAATGACTCGAATTCAGCCCTTATATAGCGGAATTTAGAGTGCGTATTAGGTGAAATTCACTTTCTCTTGTTCAGTTCCACCCAAATTTTGGTATCACCTTCTTCACAAAAATTCTAAGACCTCAGGGAAGTCTGCGAGAGTTCAAAAGGTAATTTGACTACCATACAAAGGTTCTACCAGGGTTCAGGCTGTCTGCGAGGGTTCAACTCTTGTAGGAAGTGATCTCTCACACAACTTGTTCCTGTGATTGGATTTTCAAGATCAAACCATGTAGGCAGGCTAATTTCACTACTCTGATTTCATTTAGACACCTTGCAAGAGTTGGTAAGTTGATCTTGATGCTCTACGAGGGTTCTGAAAATTCTGCTTCTGGAAACTCTCGCATATACTAAAAAATGATGATTCCTCCATCAAGAACTCTCGCAGAGATTTTCATGGATGCATCTAAGTCAGATCTAGTGACTGTCTAATTTTCAAGAGCTAACTCCCAGGAGAACTCAAAAAATCATGAAAAAAGTGCTCCTTCAGAGTGTTTTTGACAAGAGCTCAAGATTTTCTGATTTTTAACTTTTGTAAACTGGTAATCAGCTTCATCCAGGCTTGATCTGACTGGTAGTAGTGCTCTGGAAGTTTTGATGGATTCTTGGTAGTAGATCCCTCAGTCAATCTGATGATCTGCTTTCTTTTTTACCCTATCAGGATCTGGATCCTCCTTGGATTCTGATGAATTTCTCCGATCTTGCCAGATCTGGCTGAATCTTGATGGATTTAGCTTGATTTGGCTTGATCTCCTTAGATTTAGCGATGATGGCTGAGCAAATTAGCTTTTTGTAACGTGCCACCCCCAATCTGGATCTGTCTTACTGTGGTGGACAGTACTTGTGCAACCGGCTACCGTTGATGGGTGTGTCGAAGGGCGTCCGATCAAGCTGTTCTAAGTTCACGTACCCACGATTAAGAATTTTCTTGATCCTATAAGGACCTTCGCCCGTGAGTTTTAACTTCCCCTTGATCGCCTTGTTTTAGACATCAGGACTAGATCTCCTAAACGAAGATCCTTCTTTTGTAATCTGCGATCATGCCAAGCTTTGCATCTTTCCTTTTCAGCTGCCAGTGCATGCACAACTAGTAAGCGTGTTTCACAGAGTTTATGCAAAACTTCGTGGCGTAGCTGTAGAGATTTGGACTCATTAAGACGTTGCGCGGTGGCAATCCTTAATGAAGGAACTAAAAACTCTACTGACATCACAACATTCTAAGCATATACCAATTGGAAGGGTGTTTGATCAGTGTTCCCTTTATATGTTGTCCTAAATGCCCACAGTGCAACATGCAACTTGTGTTCCCAATCTGATCTGCTAGCTTCAACTGTTTTCGTGAGCACGCTACACAGGATCTTATTGGATGATTCTGCTTGCCCATTTCCACAAGGATAATAAGACGTACTGGTTCTGTGGATCACGAAGAATTCCTCCAACAGGACCTTGATGGTCTTGTTGATGAAATGGCTTCCGCAATCACTGACTAGTTCCACCGGGCACCCGAAGCGCACAATGATATTTTCATAGAGGAACTTGGCAGTGGTCCTAGCATTAGCTACTCTTACTGCCTTTTGACCCATTTGGTGAGGTAGTCTGTGGCTACGATTATGTATCGAACCTGGGAACTCCTTGCTGCAGGGTGAATTGGACCAATATAATCCAATCCCCATTTTTCGAACGGTGCTTGGGCTAAGACTGGGTGCAGTAGATCATAGTTCAATCTCATTGGTCTCCTTGCCCTTTGGCACACATCGCACTTTTTCAAGTATTCCTCTGTGTCTTTATGAATCGTTGGCCACCAACATCCTGATTGTAGGATCTTGCAAACTATAATGTCAGATGCAAAATGACCTCCACCCATGCCTTCATGTGAAAGCGAAATGATCTGGGTGGTCTCATGAGGAAGAATACACTGCCGAAGAATTCCGTCTAGACCTCTTCGGTACAACTGGCCGGCAATCAGCTGATAAGGTCTAGCCTTCAAGATCAATTTTCGCTGTTTTGCCTTTGGTAGTGATTTGTCTGGTTGGCCCTGCATTAGATATTCAACAATGTCGGTAGCCCAATCTGGTATTGTATCCACGTAAAATAAGACAGCATTTGCCAGCTCATCGTCGGGTTGGGTTGCAATCTCCTATCCCTTGATTCGTGACACATGAGCTGCCATGTAGTGTTGTTTTTGCTTGCGAACTAATATCTGAAAATCAGTTTCCAACAACAAAAGGATCCATCTGGTGATTCTCCCAGTGTTGCAAGTTTTATTAATGAGATATAACAAGGATTGATGGTCTGTATAAAAAGCAAAATGTGTGGCCATCAAATAGTGTCGAAACTTTTATTCGCATAGATCATTGCCAGTGCTTCCCGCTTGTGGTTGAATAGTTCATTTCGGTATCACTGAGCTGTCGGCTTGCAAATCGGATGAGAAAATCCTTTTTGTGTTCACCTGGCTGGGTTAAGACTGCTCCAACTACATACTTCAATGCGTCCGTATGCACGTGGAACTCAATGGACCAATTGGGTGGTCGTAAGATTGGTGCTGAGACCAATGCATCCTTAATCTTCTGAAAAACCTTTAGAGCTTTCTCATTCCAATGTGGATCCGTTGTGAGCTTGTAAATTGGTCTAGCTAACTCCGCAAAATCAAGAATGAAGATCCTATAATATGTGAAAAATTGTCAACTAGTAGTATTTTCCTAACTTGAGATTTTGTAGGCCTATGGCCAAATAAAAGTTAGAGATAGGTTCATACATGTATGTAGAGGCCCAAAGTATGTGTACACTACTTTTGAGGTCACATTAATTAGAGGAGGTCGAGTGTGGAGCTCTTCTATTGGCTCATAATTTGGTGCATTCCTATTTGACCAAATTTCTAGGTAGATGGGTGAATCCTATTGGACCCCAATTTTAGCCTATCATAAGACAAGTGGCCAAGAGGCACTATGGCTGCTATAAATAGCCATCTCCACGAGTATGTACACATCTCATTTTCATTCTATTGAATGAATGTTATGCTCTTTGAAGATCCATCTTCTTCTCTCTCACTTTTTTGTTCATATCTTGCATTCTAGCCACTAGAATTGTGATTTCTTTGTTGCTATGGCTTCACACGTGTGAAATGCAGGTTGTAGGCTCTGAAGTACGGACAGGGACAGCAAGTTTCTGTTTGTGGAAGCTTATGATCAGATCTTGATGTTTAGTTGATGTTTAGTATGCTTAACATCACAATTTCTATCATTTTTTCAATCTAGATGTGCATAACTTCCATGGCCAAGATCTTTATGAAACTTTAGCATCTTTTGGATCTGAGTTTTTCACATGGTATCAGAGCATTAGGCGGCCAAATGTGCAGGTTTTGCCAGATTTAGAAGAGATTTGTGGGCGAGTTTGCTTTTGTAGCATTCCAATCAAGTTTCTAGCTAAAAATCTTGTTGATTTATGTGTAGAAATTGGATCTTTGTGATCAAAACATCATTTGTATGCATTTCAATTGAAGTAGGGCGAATTCCCTCTGTACTTATCAGAATAAGGAGACAAAATTTGTTTTGGAAAGAGGGAGATGCAAGATCCAACAAGATCCTATTAGTTTTCCATTCTAGCATATAGTTTTTTGATTCAATTTCTTGCTTCTTCATGTCAAAAACTTCAAAATTGATGTAACCCTCTGATTTTCAGTTTGCTGAATGATTCAAGAGTGTATTTCAATCTTAGGAGTGAGGGAAAAGCAAGTATATTGAGGTTTGGTCTTGGTTTGATCAAGAAATCATAAAACTAGTGGCTAAAATTGAGGAAAAAGTGAGGAAAAGAGAGAAAAAGTAAGGTTTTAGGTTCCAAATCTTTGTGATTTCTTCTTG
This sequence comes from Diphasiastrum complanatum, assembly GCA_029204225.1. NCBI lineage: Eukaryota > Viridiplantae > Streptophyta > Lycopodiopsida > Lycopodiales > Lycopodiaceae > Diphasiastrum > Diphasiastrum complanatum. The sequence goes on along the minus strand of CM055100.1, from coordinate 58,261,110 downwards.
TGTTTCATTTGTTGATTCAAGAGAGTGCTTAGTGCATTGGAACAGGTCAAAGATCAGAGATCAATCATTGCAACATGGCTACAAATGGAGGCTACATGTTGGAAAGCAATGATAGGCTTACCTCCCTCAACTATTCTACTTGGAAAGTAAGGATGGAGTCTTTGCTTGAGATGAATGAGTTGATGGATATTGTTGTAGGTGTGGAGGAGAGACCTTTGGCACCTCAAGAACAATTGAGGTATGACAAGAGGGCAAAGAAAGCCCTTCACATGATCAAGATGAATGTGACAAATGAGCTTATCAAAGAGGTTGGTAAGTGCACATCATCTAGTGAAGCTTGGGAAGCCTTGAAGAAGGTTTATGAATCCAAGTCTACTTCTAGAGTGTTGACTTTAAGAAGGCAAATCTTTTCTTGTATGCAAAAGAAGAGTGAGAGTGGACATGCTTTTGTTTTGAGAGTTAAAGCATTGAATGATGAGTTAGCATGCATTAATGATGGCATAAATAATGAGGAGCTTGTTCAAGTGATTCTCAATGGCTTGTTGGATGATCATGCTAATCTTGTTCAAAGTTATGCTATCCAAAAATGTTTACCAAGTGTTGGAGACTTGCAAGAGGTCTTGTTGGCTGAAGAATTCAGGTTGCAAGCAAGAGTGGGAGCATCTTCTACATCTCAAGGAGGAGAAGAGGAGGCAATGTTCTCTAAAGGCAAGTTCAAGGGCAAAGGTAAAAGCAATTGGTCTAAAGGGCAAGACCAAGGTGAGCACTCTACTTTTGGCAAAAAGAAGGATAGATCTAAGCTAAAATGTTTCTATTGTGGAGTCAAAGGGCATTTTGCTAGTGATTGTTTTAAGAAAAAGAGGGATCAAGGGGAAAAGCAAACCAATCTAACTATTGATGAGGGTGGGGATGAGCTTCTTTCAAATGATGCTTTTGTTATGTCATCTTGCTTGTTGGCTAATCATGGAGACATTGATCCTTGGTGGATTGATAGTGGAGCCACTTCTCATATGACATATCATAAAGAGTATTTTTCATCTTTAATGGCATTTGATGGTGATAGGAAGGTAATCTATACCGCAAATGATGGTGAGTGTGCAATCAAGGGGATTGGCACAATTCCTATTTCACTTTCTACAAATAGGAATATAGAATTGAAAGATGTTTTGCTCATTCCATCCATTACCAAGAACTTACTTAGTGTAAGCCAAATGCTTGACAAAGGATTCAAAGTTGAGTTTGATGGTGATGCTTGCTTGATCAAAAAGGGGTGTAGTATCATTGCAAAAGGGAAAAGGCAAGGGAAATTGTTCAAGCTTGATGCATGTGTTGTTGCTAACCAAGTTGGATGCATGGCAAATGAACAAATGTCAATTCAAGAGGTATGGCATAAAAGGATGGGACATCTCAACTACAAGGCCTTGGAGGTAATAGCCAAAAAGGAGGTAGTAAGGGGACTTCCCAAGTCTCTTACTTGCTTGAATCATGTTTGTGAAGAATGTGCTTTGTCTAAATCACATAGATTGCCATATACTAGATCTATATCTAGATCTAAGATGCCTTTTTCTCTCTTGCATTCGGATATTCATGGTGTTACTACAATTAGCAATGGAGGTGCTAAGATGTATGTAACTTTCATTGATGATTTTAGTAGATTTTGTTGGGTTTATCTACTAAAGAGCAAGGATGAGGTGTTTGATGTGTTTGTCAAGTTCAAAGTTGCTATTGAGACTCAATTTACAACCAAAATCAAATGCTTGAGGAGCGACAATGGTGGTGAATACATTTCTAACAAATTCAAAGCCTTTTGCGATGAGCATGGGATCAAGAGGGAGTACACATGTCCAAGAACACCACAACAAAATGGAGTGGCCGAGAGGAAGAATAGAACCTTGTGTGAGAGTGCAAAGGCAATGAGATTGAATGCTAATCTTCCTAAACCTTTTTGGAGTGATGCTTTGTTGTGTGCAAATTTCCTATGCAATAGATGGCCAAGTGTTGTATTGGAAGGAAAAACCCCTTTTGAAGCTTTGTTTGGTATGAAGCCTAATGTCAAGTTTCTAAGAACTTTTGGATGCATTTGCTACTTCAACATTACTCTTGATGATAGAACTAAGGAGGATCCATCTTCAAGAAAGGGCATTTTTGTTGGTTATAGTGAAGTAAGCAAAGCATATAGGATTTATGTTCCTTCAATCAAGAAAGTGTTCACAAGTAGGGATGTCATTTTTGATGAAAGTAACATTCCAAAAGTTGTTTCAAGTGATGATGGTGTTGTTGCAACTAATGTGCTTGATGACAATGGAGTTGATGACACATTGGATGTGGATGTTGAAGAAGCCTCTTCAAGTCAAATTCCAAGGAGAACTCCAAGGCATAAAGTGAAACCCTCAAGGCTCACTTATGATGGCAAAGGTAAGCAAGTGGTGGATGGATCCAACTATGCTTTCCTAACTTCTTTTGATGTACCTTCATGTGTAGATGAAGCAAGGCAAAAAGAGGAATGGATCCAAGCAATGGATCTTGAGTTTGAAGCACTTATGAAGAACAACACATGGAGATTGGTGGAGCTTCCAAAGGGCAAAAGTGCAATTGGATGCAAATGGATCTTCAAGGTAAAGACAAATCAAGATGGATCTATCAACAAGTTGAAGGCAAGGTTGGTGGCTAAAGGTTATGCTCAAGAGCATGGCATTGACTATGAGGAAACCTTTGCACCCGTGGCAAAGATGGTGAGCATAAGAGTAATCATTTCCCTTGCAACTCTTTATGGATGGGATCTTTGGCAATTAGACATTTCTAATGCTTTCTTGAATGGTGATCTTGAAGAGGAAGTCTACATGGAGCAACCCGAGAGCTATGTTTCTCATAGCAAGCCTAATCATGTGTGTTTTCTACAAAAAAGTTTGTATGGTCTTAAGCAAGCACCAAGGAGTTGGTATGCTAGGCTTAACTCTTTTCTACTTTCTCAAAACTTCACTATGAGTGAGTATGATCATTCACTTTACTTTAGAATTAGTGCTAATGATGTTACAATCCTTCTAATTTATGTGGATGACATTATTTTAAGTGGAGGGAACAAGGAAGATATAGAAGATATCAAGAAAGCACTAAAAAAGGAATTTGAAGTGCATGATCTTGGTCTTTTGAGCTATATCTTAGGAATAGAAGTAATTAGAACTTCTCAAATCACTTTTATTTCACAAGAGAAGTATGCTATTTCTATTCTCAATAGATTTCATATGGTAGATGCAAATCCTATTGATACACCTATGGAATCACATGTAAAGCTAACTATAAGAGGTAATGAAAGATCCTTCGAGGACATTACTCTCTATAGGAAGCTAATAGGTTCTCTTATATATCTAACCATCACAAGACCTGATTTATCTTATTGTGTTGGTAGATTAAGCCAATTCATGCAAGATCCTAGCATAGAACATTGGAAACTAGGAAAGAGGATCTTGAGATACATCTCGGGAACAAAAGATTTTGGCATTGTTTATAGAGGCTCATCACCTAACTTATTTGGTTTTTCAGATTCAGATTTTGCAGGAGACCTTATGGATAGAAAATCCATAAATGCACATGCTATTTTCATAGGTGATGGAGCTATCTCATGGATGTCGAAGAAACAAGCAACTATATCACTTTCTTCTAGTGAGGCCGAGTACAAAGCTTTGACATCATGCACAAAGGAGATGGTGTGGATCAAGAGGATGATTATGGAGCTTCATTTGCTGGATTTTTCAGAGAGTCCAATCATCTTTTGTGACAACCTTTCAGCCCAAAGTCTAGCAAGCAATCCGGTTTTCCATGCAAGGAGCAAACATATCGAGGTGGCTTACCATTTTGTGAGAGAACAAGTGTTGGCAAAAGAGATCAAGCTTGAACATGTCCCATCAAAGGAATGTGTGGCTGATATCTTTACCAAAGCATTGGGAAAGGACTTATTTTTCAAGCATAGAACAAGTCTTGGTGTACTTTCTAAATCTATGCTAAAACTAGTTGAAGAGGGAGTGTGAAAAATTGTCAACTAGTAGTATTTTCCTAACTTGAGATTTTGTAGGCCTATGGCCAAATAAAAGTTAGAGATAGGTTCATACATGTATGTAGAGGCCCAAAGTATGTGTACACTACTTTTGAGGTCACATTAATTAGAGGAGGTCGAGTGTGGAGCTCTTCTATTGGCTCATAATTTGGTGCATTCCTATTTGACCAAATTTCTAGGTAGATGGGTGAATCCTATTGGACCCCAATTTTAGCCTATCATAAGACAAGTGGCCAAGAGGCACTATGGCTGCTATAAATAGCCATCTCCACGAGTATGTACACATCTCATTTTCATTCTATTGAATGAATGTTATGCTCTTTGAAGATCCATCTTCTTCTCTCTCACTTTTTTGTTCATATCTTGCATTCTAGCCACTAGAATTGTGATTTCTTTGTTGCTATGGCTTCACACGTGTGAAATGCAGGTTGTAGGCTCTGAAGTACGGACAGGGACAGCAAGTTTCTGTTTGTGGAAGCTTATGATCAGATCTTGATGTTTAGTTGATGTTTAGTATGCTTAACATCACAATTTCTATCATTTTTTCAATCTAGATGTGCATAACTTCCATGGCCAAGATCTTTATGAAACTTTAGCATCTTTTGGATCTGAGTTTTTCACATAATATTTAGCATGATCCATGAAAATGTAGACCTCGCGGATCGTCCCCGGTGCTGGTAGATCAACAATGATCCTGATCTTTGATAGATCTATGGCGATCCCGTGTCTTGACACTATATGGCCGAGTATCAAGCCATGTGTTACCCAAAATTGAAATTTTTTTGGATTCAAGGAGATCTAGTATTTGCGGCATTTTTGAAACACCTTCTCCAAATTAAATAAGTGTTCTGAATTTGGTCCATGAACGCACAGATTGTCCAAGAAAATTCTCAAAATTTTTTGCAAATAATCTTTGAATGCAACCTGCATGACTCGCTGGAAAGTGCTTGGGGCATTGCAAAGTCCAAATGGCATTACTTTATAGGCATAGGTTCTCCATTCCGTGGCAAATGTTGTCTTGTGCTGGTCCTGAGGGCTATTTTCACCTGGTTGTAGCCGCTGAAACCATCCAGAAAATTGTAGGCTTCGTCGCCAGCTACTCTATCGATGACACTTTTCGTAAATGGTAAAGGAAAATGGTTTTTTTTGGTGACTGCATTAAGCGCCTTCAAATTCACACAGATACGCATTTTGCCATTCTTCTTGGATACTATAATTATCGGCGATACCCATTCCGTGTGTTCGATTTCATAAATGAAATCTGCATCCATAAGTTTTTGCAACTCTTGCTTGATCAGTTTTGTATAATTCGGGTTGCAACGGTAGTAACGACTTACCTTGGGGATTGCTCCGTCCACCAAAGGTATGGTTTGTTGGACTACTGTTGGCAGAATGCCCTTTAGATCACTATAGCTCCAGAAAAAACAGTCTTTATATTCCACCAACAAGGATCGTAGTCTCTTGAACTGCGTGGGCTTAGGGTTTAGGGTTTAGGGTCCCTAAAAAGGATCTGCGCGAACACAGCCAATGAATCTTGCGTAGGTCCCTTGAAGACTTGTTCTGCTGGTGTCTGACTTTGATCAGGTTCTCGTTGGGCTTGTGGCATCATGATTACCACGTCGTCCAATGTATAATTCTTGAAAGTATCAGGCATCTGGTGAACTGGAGCTCGTCGAGATTCCTCTTTCAGCATATTGATCTTGGCTCGACTTGTCATTTTTTATTTTGTCACCTATGTAGAAGATGACGTTGTATTTGAGTCCAACTTGATTGACTTCAAGGAATCCAACACCTTCTGTTTGCTCTTTTTTGTCATTTTGGTGGGTTCATCCTTGTTGTCTTTCTTCAGGACTACTATGACATTCGCCTCATGGTTGTGAATATCAACATCTACTATAGCAATTGCCTCTTCGGGTAGGTCACTCCATCGGATCACCTGGTTGTAGCGTTGCTTCAATCGATTCTTCTTATTCGCAGGTGCCTTGGGTGGATCGATCCTTGAGACTTTCGCCATAGCAGACCTTTGTGGTGGTTGAGCTGTAGGTTCCGTAACAATCAAGGTCCATGTGGTGTAGGACTTGTTCATCAGTCAGCTCAATCTCCTTATTATAAGTTAGAGCATGTTGCCAAGGGACTAGATCATCGTCCATTGGATTTTCAATCGGCTCTGTTGACAACCATGCTACGTTTATCATATTCACCCCAAATGTGATTGGTGTGTCCATAGTGTAACATTTGGGTGAAGATGTATTTGGTTCTAGATCTGATTCATATTGACATGTCTGGCAGCCAATAGTTGCTAATGCATCCGTCCATATATGACATCCGTCTCTGAATGATAGTGACCTCCTGGCTGGCCTTGGGTGGTCAATCGTATGATCTATCGTGGATGATCCGTCATCAGCTTTGGGTGCAATAGGTTTCACCGCCCATGTGGTTGGATCTACCTTTACAACCTGTTCTCTATTCTCGAAAGTGAGTTTTCCTGTACCCCAGTTGTGTACTACTTGGACATATCTCAACCATGGTCCTCCCAGTAAAACACGGTATGCAGATGGAGATTCAGGTATATCCATGACCACAAAAGTAATCACATACTGCATGCCTACTATGTTTACGGAATATCAGCAACTAAACCTTTTGGTTTCACACAGGATTGATCTGCTAGCTTGATGGCGAATCTGGCTGGCTTCAATCCTTGTAATTCCCATTTTTTGTACAAAGTAGTGGAGATCAGATTGACACTCGATCTTCCATCTACCACTGTCGCCTCGTCCTCGTATCTCTTGTGTTTGATTGGCAAAGTGATATTGTGTTCCTCACTTTCCCATGCTGCTCCAATCTGGAGGACGTTACTTGTTTCATCATAGCCCGCACAATAGATGGGCTCAGGCGCTACTGGCTCCTCATCCGCGTTGGCCCATCCCGCTAAAAGGCTTTTCGCTTGTGGTGCAATCCGCAATAGTTCTAAGAGTGGTAAACTAACATGGCTTGACAACAAGAGTGTGAGCCTTTCAGTGCGTGGTCCCTCAGGCTCCACCATGTGAAAAGGTGGTTCATGTTGGTGAAACCAATCATTTTGATCAGTGCGCAGTGGTGAGCCCATTTGCGGTTCTCGTTCGACACCGACTGGAGGTTCTATGGGATTGTTTCGTTCTTGCTCTTTTTTCTCCTCTTAAAAGCACCCAGTGTCTTATTTTCTGGTATTGTCTTCTCTCTTCCCTTACATTTAGATATGGCGCTAAAGTTGAGGGTTGGTCGTCAGTGACCGATAGTGGTGGTGAGGGAGCCACTTCCTTCCTCTTCTGTGCTCGCGTAACAACTAACACAGGAGCGTGGTCGTGTCAACCTTTTGATGGCATCCTCGCTGGAACTGCTGATTGTTGTATGGCAATGAGGTTAGGAGGTGCACTAGTTCCAAGTTTAAATGGACAATTCTTGAAATAGTGTCCATAACCGCAATCCTACCAGGAGGTTGTATATTGTCCCTTGTAGGGACATTCTGCAATTCTGTGTCCCTCACCGCATCCGTAGCAGTCGTAATTACTTCCACCTTGACGTTGAGTTTGAGCTGCATAGGCCGAAACATATTCTTATATGGCAGGATCCATAAATGGTTCATCTGGTCCATACCACTGCTGCTGCTTAGGTTGAGGTGGCATTTGCATTTCTTGTTCCGCTACTGTCAGGTTTACATGGGCCACTTGTTGATTGATTGGTCTTGGTGGAGCAGGTAAGGCCATGCGTTGTGGTTGATTGGGTGTGTCATACCTTGGTGCCACATTAGGTGCCCCTTGATGATAAGGATAAGAAGTCTGATAAGGACTTCTCTTATGTTAAACATCTTTCTTTTTATTTCTTCTAGTTGCTTCGCCTGCTTTTGTAGGTCTTTTTCGATTGAACAACTAATATAGGTGGTAGTTGGTCTCCACAAGACACTTGCAATGATCTATCAGCTGCTTCGGTAAGACTATAAAAAACTGGGAATTTCTCAGAAGAACAGTAAATTGATGATAAACAAACAGATGAATGGGACTAAACAGGCAAAATGTCGTATCGTGCGATGTTGCATTGCATAGATGGCAGAATCTATGTGTCAGTCTCAGATTTTGCTTTAGGACTAGACACTCGTTCGCTGTATGGTTTTGCGTACATACTGAACACCATACATTTTCTCGTCAAGGATACTGCAGCTGGTTTGGTTCTTGTTGATGTGGAGTTACTGCTACAGTTCCTTGTAAGGCCTTTAATTTCTGGTCAAACTGCGTCGTAAGTTGTTCCATCTGCTGTTTGTGTAATTTTGTCATTTGCTCCAACAGCAGTTCTGTGGATAGAGCGGATGCATTTAATGATGATGATGTGATCGAGGGAGTAGGAGTGTGGGTGGAAGGATATTCGTCGTCAGATCCCTCATCCTCTTCTCTGATGGCATCTTCCATAGCTTCTTGCAGAGTAGCGTACTGCTCCCGTCGTTTCAGTTCTCTTCTGATGCTTCGTGGTAATCCGGCTAGGAACCACATGATCATCGCATGATTGGGAGTCAGGGCTGCACTGCACTCGGATCGTAGATGTTTGACCCGTTGAATATAGTCCTAGACCCTTTCTCATTTTCTCATCTTGACTTTGCTTAGCAGGAGAAACAGGTCTTCCAGAAACTTTCTTGGTTTAAAGCACGTAATGGGAGCCGCTTTAACCGCTTCCCAGGTGGATTTCTCTTCCTCTGACAGGTTGAAAAACCAATCCTGAGCCACTGCAAGCAAGGACATAGAAAATAGCATCAGCTTCTCTGCAGGTGCCCGCGCGTCGTAGATTTCACAAGCTTGCTCATAGATCTGGAGGAATCGGATGAGATCTGATGATCTATCGTATTTTGGTGTCTCCATCTGTGGTACTCTCCGAACTGCATGCAAGGGTGAGACAGGTATGGGTTGGCCCATTGGATCCATTGGTGCTGGTTCCGGTTCTGCCTCTTGTTGCATAGCTGCTAATCTGGGAAGGTGTGGTGTCTGATTTGCTATCCTTCATGCTATTGATCGTCCCGATCTCAAATTCATCCGATAATGGGTTTCAAAGTGATTGGATCTTGTTTATACAGTAGGATGCAGTCTGAATCTTCAAGGATCTGATCGATTTGATAGGCCGGAATGAATTTTAGTCCTTTTATGATGGTTTTGACTTGATAACTTTTTACTCCTTGCACTGATTGATCTGAGATTTTGACAATAGCTGGATCTGATGCAGATATTTCCACTGATCTGGTCTGTGAAGGTTATCTTGTGCGAGGGTTCTTTAGCTATTTTTTTTTTTGTTGGTAAAAAACTTGATATCTTTCATATATTTGGGAATTAACTCTCACAAGCTTCACAGTAGCTGGATCTGGGTCAGATCTCACTATAGAATTCTCTGTGAGAGTTAACTCTAGCAAGAAGTGAAAATTTCACTGTCTGCGAGGGTTCAAAATCACTTTTTGTGCTTGATCTTCACCAAATCTTCATATTAACTCTCGCAGGCTTCATTACTAATGTAATTTGACATTCTAAATTGATTGAAAGGGTCTGTGAGAGTTCTTACTAGAAGGATTTGTTAGATCTTCACTTTTTAGCAATTTTTTGCACTTAAATCCAATTTTTTGCTCACTGGAATCAAACTAACTCTCCCAAGCTCTTCTGTGTCCTGGTCTCACTGGGATGGAACTTCAGAATCCTCTGCGAGAGTTCTTGACCACTGGAACTGAAAATTTCACTGTTTGCGAGGGTTCACTGGTACTTTACCGTCTTTTTTTCACTGGGAGCTCTTGCACAAGAACTTAATCATCAAACTAGCTCTCGCAAGCTTCTCTGTATCCTGGTCTCACTAAGATGGAACTTCAGAGGGCTCTGCGAGAGTTCTTATAAAGATTTGAATTTTTTTGGATTTTTTCAAAGGTTTTTTGAATTTTTAAGATTATTCTCTGATTTTTACAATCTACTTGGAACTAACTCTCGCAGGCTTCTATGCTGGCCTGGGACAGTACCTTGGGGCTGCTGCCAGTCATGCATGGGTTAATTCCCACTGATTCTGGAGATATAAAAATATGATGAGTTTTTTTGGCTCTTTTTCTCTCCAAAATGCAGATTAGTGTGTTTTTTGAGTCTTTTTTGGATGATTGGTTTGGGTTTCAAGACCTTAGAGGTTGTTCAGGGCCTCCTCTACCCTCTCACACCTCCTCCGCTAGCTGTGAACAATCCAAACACAAAAAAAAAATACTGAAAACTAACTTTAAACTCCCAAAAATCTACCTAAACTACTCTAAAAAGCAAGAAAATAGCTATAATGCAAGTAAACTAGTTAGTGGAGACCTATCCCCGGCAACGGCGCCACTTTGGGGTCGAAGATCTCTCGTAGTATAGCCCTTCCGCCTGTCAACAAAGGTTAGATCACTGGATAGGTGTCTAACTATGCATAGATGCTACTTTTAGTTAATTTCCTTAACTCTACTCACCACTATACTACTCCTCTTTAACTCTACTCCTCTACACTAACATTCATCATAGTTTGGTTGAAGGGAAGGAATGGAGAAGAAGAGATTGAGAAGAGAAGAGAAAGAGAGAGAAAGAGAGTGAGGGTGAAGGTTAGCTCAAATTCTCCTTATGCTTGCTAATGGAAAAACATTCACTATGGCAAACAATACACATGGAAATAGAAAGCAATAGAAAACACAACCAAGAGCAATAGCAAGTAGTGAATAGCAAATGAGAATGCTTCTCTTCCAAAAATGGTGGAGTTTCCTCCTTCTCATTAAGTATGGAAATAGTGTACAAATGGTGTCTTTTTATAAAATGGGGAAGGCCCTTGCCCCTCAATCTTATTGGCTAATATTCACAATGATCCTAACCATTCATCTTGGACCCAACTTGATCCAAGGGTCCACCAAAAGTACATTAGAAATGAGTCCCAATTTGGACCCAACTCTAAAAAGTGATTTCTAAGTTTAAAAATGACATTGGGCCTCTAGTTTTATTTTAATTACAAGGCCCAAGTCAAATTGTGTGTTCATTGGGCCACGGGCTTATACACGCAGGATGTCATGCCCTCGCAACACATTTTATTGGAGGATTTTATTTATTTACACTTTGTTGGGAATACCCCCAACAAAAGTTTAAACCGTTCGGAGTTTTATTGAGCCAAAAGACCTGGTGTGAACACATGTGCTGGTATCAGAGCAAATCCATGCTATACCGACCCAAGTGACCCTTACAGCATAAGGTATGTCATGCACTGTTGTCCATACTCTTGAGCATATCCATGCTTTCCAGTTGTATCTCACCAAATTTCTAAGAGAAGTCCCCATCCAGACTAACAATGGTTACTTGATAGAATTTATAAGCATGGGTGTCTTTGAATAGGGCTGGGCACGAAAATCCTACCAGAAGGATTGCCCTAGCAGTAGCATTGGAAGAGAAATGTCCACCCCCAATACCTTCGTGTGTCAAGGCAATGATCTATCGAACTTCAAATTCATGTGCACAACAACGACCTGTACTACTATCAACACCTAACTTATATAGTTATCTTGCCATCAGATGATATGGCAAAGATTTCATAATGAGTTTTATTTTTTGCGATTTTGTGAACTGAGGATCTATCTCCCCACTAGCTAGATATCTAGTGATATCATCGGCCCATAAAGGTGTCACATCTATATAAAATAGACACGCATCTGGTAGCTCATCATTGATTGGCTCATCAGATGCCTCAACATTGGGTAATCATGAAAGATGATCAACCAAGAAATGTTGTGATCCTTTTCGAATATTTACTTGAAAGTTGAATTTTAGAAGTATCAACAACCATCGTGCAATTTGTCCTATTTTGTATAGTTTATTTAGTTGATATAAAGAGCATGATGGTCGGTATAAAAGACAAAAGCTAGCCTAGCAAATAATGATGAAATTGTTGAACAACATAGACCATTGCTAATGCTTCTCTGTCCGTAGTGGAATAATTAACCTCAGCTGGAACCAGCTAATAGCTTAGGAAATGGATTGAAAAATCCTTTTTGAATTTTCTTGGTTGCATTAAAACAACACCAATGGCATACTTACTAGCGTTTGTATGTACATGGAACTCCTTATTATAATCAGGCACATGAGGAATTGGTGTGGTGACTAAAGCCTGTTTGAGGTCTTCAAAGGCTTTAATCCGTTCTTTTGTCCACCTTGGATCGGTAACAATTTTATATACTAACCTTTATCAAATTTCAGAGTTTAAGGACTGAATTTGATCTACATATGATGACAAAGAGTGATTAGTAGCTTGGGATCTTGATCTATATCAAGACTAACTTCTAAATCTAGCTTCTACTTGACAATCTTTGTGATTCCAAGCAAGAACAATCAAGAAATGATGATCCACGGCTTCACATGTGTGTAAATACAGCTACTGTACGGCCTGATAATAGAGAAATAGTTTACTTATAATTTATGAAGCATTCATCCACAAAGAAAGTGCTTAAGAGAGTCAAAACACCAAGATTGCTTCACAAACCAATGTTTCTCATCATTAGGTTCACAATGGATCCATCATGGAGGAAGGGGTATTTCATGGTGTAAAGCCATTACTAGCAAGTTGCCAAAAAAGTAAAAAAAGATGATGATTGTTTTTAATAAGATTTTTTGCATCCAGCATGTGTGGGACAGCTCATTGTACTTATCTATATCCACTTTGGATAAGATCTATCAAATTTGCCACATCATCCGTTGGTGGTCTTTATGTTGACCTTCTAGATTTCTACAATCTAGGACCTAACTCCTATAATTTAGGAGATGTCATATTTTGACTCAAATGAAAGCTATTCAAAATGGATCTGAATATTACAAGTGCCATTTCACATGTGTGGACAGGTCCTCACACGTGTGGATCCACATAGATGTCAAAATAAATAAAAAAACCATGTGAAAATTGCTAAATTCTAACACTCCTCCTCAATTTTTACATGATACACCTATAGTACATCTATCTACAACTCCTAAAGCTAATCTTAACTTGATAAATGAAGCCTTTGGCAAGGCTTTAGTGAGTTGATCAGCAAGGCAATCCGAAGAAGACACATGATGTAGCTTGATCTCCTTTGCTTGAACCTTTTTCCTCACAAAATGGTGAGCAATCTCTATGTGCTTGCTCCTTGCATGGAATGTGGGATTGGTTGCTAATGCTTGGCTTGATTGGTTGTCACAATATATTATTGGCTGCTCCTCAGCCTCCATGACTTGCAACTCCACCAAAAGCCTCTTCAACCATAAGATCTCCTTTGTTGTTGATGTTAGTGCCTTGTATTCTGACTCAGTTGAAAATAGAGAAATAGTATCTTGCTTTTTGGAAAGCCAAGACACTATGCCATTGCAAAGAAAGTTAAAAAAGCACTTGTGGACCTCCTATCCACTTTATCACCTACAAAATCAGCATCCGAATATGCCCTCAAGGCAAGATTAGATCCATCACATAAAATGCCAAATTTCTTGGTGGCCAAGATGTACCTCAACACACTTTTTGCATTTTTCCAATGACAAACCAATGGATTATGGTATTTTGATATAGATTAGTTTTCGGGGTAGAGTCGGTAGACTAAATCTAGTTATTCCCCTTCAGATCAATGAACTGATCTTCAATAAAAGTCATATCCCTGCTAGTAAAAATGTTATAATTCATAATATTGCATAGTCGATACATGCCATTTGAAGAAGAATAACCAACAAAGATAGTTTTGATTGAATGCTCAACTAATTTCTTTCTTGCGTCTTTTGGAACATGAGCATAGGTAGTATCCTTTACACCACTTGCCTTTGCTCTTGCCCTTGAACTTGCCCTTTGAGAACATAGCCTCTCCAACTTGAGATATGGAAGCAGATCCTCCTCTTGATAGAATCCTAAACTCCTCATTCACCAAGATTTCTTTCAAGTCCTCCATACTTGAAAATGTCTTTTGAATAGCAAAACTTTGAACAAGATTAGCATGATCATCCAACAAGCCATTAAGAACTGCTTGAACAAGTTCTATCTCCTTAATAATTTCATCAATACATGCTAACTCATCTTTGAATGCTTTAACCCTCAAAACAAATGCATGAGCATCCTTCTTTTGCAAACTTTGAAAGATTTTCCTCCCAAGGGTTAGGACCCTTGATATAGACTTGGACTCATAAATCTTCTTTAAAGATTCCCAAGCCTCACTAGATGTAGTGCACTTACCAACTTCCTTGAGAAGTTCATTAGTCACATGAAAAGCTTTCTTTGCTCTCCTATCATACCTCAATTGTTCTTGAAGTGCCAAAGGTCTCTCCTCCACACCTACAACAATGTACATCAACTCATTCATCTCAAGGAGAGACTCCATTCTCACCTTCCAAGTTGAATAGTTGTTTGTGGTAATATTTTATGAATTCTCCATAATATTTCATTCGAGAATTCATATTTCATCCTTTAATATCAAACATAATACATATTTTATGACACACAATAATAATCATCATATGTTTATAATTCCATAGCATATTTCCATGAGATTTTAAGTCACAACAACTGATTTAGATGAAAGAGCACATGCATTAGATAAACTTAGAGTCCGGAGAGGGCCTTTGAAAAAAATGTTTTTTTATTTTTTTTGTTGCCATGCGGACCAATTGAAATCTTGAAATCGGGGTTCTACGTAACGTAGAATTTTCCAAATATAAATACAATAAAAACTTTTAAAATATATTGCTATTTTGTCGGGCAGCATGTGGAAATGCTATTGGTTGATGAGGCCTACCCTTCCAGCTCATCACTATCCAAAGAGACCCAAAAATATTGAAAATGAATATGACAGATGGTTGAGATGAGAAAATCGATGTACCATTAATGTATATGCATTGTCAAATCATGGTTAACAGGGTTAACCAGAGTTAATTTGTGGTGCCAAGTAGATCAGTATTTCAAATTTATGCCAACACATTTTCTCATATTCATGGCTTTTTCTCTATGCAAATTCTCATATTCATAGTTCAGTGTTTCAGATTTTTTCATGCACATTACGAATGCCGCCATCAAAGAAGCTGTGCTCCTCAATCGACTCTGCGCTTCTATTTAACGAGACAGATGATAATGGATTATGGGTGCCAAGAAAATATTTAAAAAACTTTTGGATTTTGATGCATCCATTATCAAGAGGAGCAGTTCGAAAAAGCAAAAGGCCAAAACTATCATTTCGATCTTATTGGAAGGCCAAAATTTTGGATTTCAAAACATCATTAGGAGAAAAATCTATTTCTAAAATTCTAGTTCAACATGTATATATGTATTCAGAGATAAATGTGCAATGATTCAACCGTCAGAATCACAAAAAAAACAACTGTGAGTATTGATATTTTTTATACTTATATTTTTGTCATTCATTAATATCTAATAGTAAACTTGACAATCTAATCATTTTTCTCTTGCAGATTTATATCCATCCAACATAAATGAATGGAAGCCGAGTGGATCTTTGGCAAGTGTATTAGATGTTATTCACACTGATATTGGATAGTTGCAATACTGAGGTAGAATTGCCAAAGATCTAGTTGATAGTGGGATCTTTTTTTATGAATCAATGTACATTCTTGATACAAAAGAAAATTTTGGACAAATAGTACCAATTCCATTACCTAGTTTTGAAAGTGATGAATGGATTGCACCAAGTGCTACAGTTTCATAATCATTTCATTGATATGATGTAAAAAATTCATTAAAAATAAGCATGGGATCAAAAACAGTCAGATTGAGTTGGTTTATTTCTTTGAATGTATTTGTGGATTTCTTTTCAAGTGTCAATGTACACAAAATCCCAACGATGTTTGTATGCAAAAATTTATCTGAACTTATGAATGAAGGTTGGGACAAAAGATCAGATGGAGAAATAGAATGCAGAATTAAAATGTCTTCCATGTGCTTTCGTTATCAAATTGAAAAACAAATGTTGAGCTTATGCTTCCATTATCAAAGATGGAAAAAAAATAAAGGTAAATGGGTGCCACTCGATCAAGACTTGGAAGCCAATAGACATTCAAAATGAAAAAATATTGAAATTATATATAATGATGTCGTTTGGCGTGTGTTGAGGTGGAAGAAGATTGGAGTCTAAATTACATCAAGTAGAAACTATTGCTCCTACAAGATGATGTACTTTCAGACTTCAGATTCATTTTCAATGGTAAACTCGTAAGTAACTGTAAACACTCGATCTTTTATGAATAATTTCAATCAAAACTTTCTAATACAATCTCTGTACTAATTGTAACTCACTTTGTATTAGTTTTATGCAGGTACATAAAAGACATGAGCTCGAAATCAAATGCAGAGATATTGGCGAAACAATCCAACTTATGGAAGAACACTGAGATTCACTATCAGCAAATACATGCCAATCATCATGTCTTTTTATTAATACAAAAAATTGCATTCCAGTATTACACTATGGACACAACCTGATTGTAAGAATCTATATTGATATTAGTAAAAAAAATCCATAAACGGGTTGTTTACCTGTAAAATGATTGTATCTTTTTTTTTTTGTATCTCTATTTACAAATAGATCTCTATTCAATCAATTTTTCTATATTTACTTTATTAGTATTAGGAACTGATAAGGGAACAGCTCCTTCCATAATCTCGCCTTCCTCTATTTCGAGAAGGGCCTCAATGCCTTTTAAGACAAGAGGACTCTCTGCTATAATATCGCCTTCCTAATCTGTGTTAGGAAGGACTTCTATTCCTTTTTTATCATATATAATAAGATCTACATCCTGAGCAACCTGAAAAGCTGTTAAGACAGAAGCAGCTTGCTTTTGAGGGCCTCGATCTCAAGTGCAATGCTTACACCATTCTAAGCATAGCTTCTGATCAACTCTTGCCGGAATCTATATACATCGTCAGGAGTATACAGCTCAAGAGTGAATTTTCCTCTTCACAAAGCAAGACTGAACCCTTTGAAGCCTTTATTTATATTCCAACAAGGTTACATAAAGCTGAAAAGTAAAATAAAATATTGTAAAGCACCATAAAGCATAACCACTTTCAAGACATCCAGCTACCACCATCCCACAACACAAAACCGCACGAGTTAGTATAGTGGGGAAGACAGGTGTCATAGTTGAGCATCAGTTGTTATCCATGTCCAAAAGAAACTATACCACTTAACAACATAAATAGCATTTATAAATCATACTCATGTCTTCCCAAACAACAAAAGGTTTATTAGCGATAGGCCAAACGTGTATCAGGGCTTGTGCCATGCTGATTAGTTTGTGGGCAGTTGGTCCATATCATTTCATATTATATAAGACAAAGTATGAAAAGTTTTAATCGTGTGTATATTAACTAGCTAAAACCTAGCGTGGACACGTGCGTTGGTGTTAGGGCAGGCCATGGTTGAATGTTCCAAATATGTAGGCATTACAGCACTTCCGTGCCATGCTAATCCTTAAACTCGTTCTACATTTGCAACAACTAGTTTTGTATTGCTGTTTTTGGTTATGAGTAGATTGGCATATAGGACTTTGTTATGGATGGGATTGGCTAATTGTTTATAAGGGACTTCCAAGATTTTTACCAGGTATTAGGGCAAATCCGTGTCGTTCTAATCCTTGTGTAAAAAGTTTGTATCTTAAGCATATCCATGCTATCTAAGAAAGTCATTTTGGAAACCCTACTTTTGGATAAAGGGATGGACTACTTTAAGAACAGTGAGAAAGACTTGTTTAGCTAGTTTGTATTAACAGTAAGGTTTAAGTTTGAATGTCGTTATATATGAAGCAAAAAAATCCAAATGAAAGTTAGATATGTAAATAGAGCGGAAGGACCACTTCTTGGGTATTTTGTCAATTTTCAGAGAAAAAAAAAAAGACAACTACGATTGTACAAAACAATCATTAAGAGTTATTGATTGCTTAATCCAATGATCTATCAAGTTTTGTGTGTTAGATCTTGATCTAGATGCATTACACTATGATTTTAGCAAGAGCAATGGATCAAATGATTAAAAACTATGAAGAGCGGCCTCACACATGTGGAGGACAATACCAGTATGGACTGTAAACATAGAGTGAAGTACATTTGCATACTAAAGCATTCCAATCATAAAAACTCAAGACAAATGTGGAAATTACAAGGAAAACTAGAAATTGTCGATTGATTTGGTTGATCTCTTTATAGATCAAGTACATCCATGAGTTGTGTACTGTCCAACAAGCCTGCACACGTGTGAAGAGTGCCTTGTCATCTAGATCTGTTGGATTTACTCCTCCTACTCTCCTAAATCCCAATTTTAATCTACCTCCATTCATGCTACATATTTTTCTAACGTTGTCACGTAGTCTGCATTTTTACACGCAAATTCGCACATACGAAGAAAAGGCGAATGAATCGCGACACTGTGTTCTTACACAGGTCATGGTGACAGGCAAAAAGGGGACACTATCTTATTGAATGCCAAAGGTGCCCTAACAGATAAGACACCCTGTAAATCTTATCCTAAGGCCATTCGTAAGAGTGACGCACTTTAGGCCATTCGTAAGAGTGACGCACTTTAGGCCATTTGTAAGAGTGACGCACTTTTGCATCATCACCAACGTTCACTTCAGTACTGGCTGATGTCGCACCATTTTCACCTTCACCCCATGCAGTTGCGCTAATAGATTGGACAACGATTGTAGCCACCCATGATCTCCTACAGACAGCACATCCACTCTGTACTTTCGCATCTGCACACCTGTAATATTATGTATATATTGGATACCAAATGCATATTCAATGACGATGATCAGATGATCAAGTGAGTTAAGAAGAGACTAATAGAAGGGGTTTCATTCCTCATTACAGACAGAAATAAGCTTTGTAGGACACGCGATTTTGTCTACTATAGTCTTGTGCTCTACCGCATAATTGACTTGTATACTTGATATACTTAATCTGACATAGTTCATTTGTTTAGCGTTCTAGATCTGTCAATATTGCTATGCTTATTCTTCATTCTGTCTGATCTATTGTGTTGCTCTTTCTGGTAATAGACGATTAACTTTTAGTCTTGTCTTTCGCAAATAATTTGTGACTAATTATCAGTCGAGCACAGTCTAGCTCTTCGCGAATCATTCACGACAGATAATTTGTCTTGCAATTCGCGACAAATTATTCATCTAGCGCTTCATCCATTTAAATGTTTGGTTACATAATCTAGATTGACTGTGATTTCTATCACTAAATTGTTCATTCTGATAGGTGTAGTCATGCTTACGGAGAGAGTCAAATAATTCATTCCGTTGTGCACAAATATTTTCTGTCCGAGTTCGCTTCTCGTTCGTGTTTGTCATTTATTCTTACTCCCTCTCTCCCAACATGGTATTAGAGCAATCTTTATAGCTTTATTAGCTCCCACAGTACAAGGCTCTTCTAGTCGATAGAGTAATTGTTTTCTTGTTCTATATTTTTCAGTATCAGATTTTCATACTTAAGTCACTAATAGTTTTTCCTATCACTTAGACTAATTCTTCCACATGGATTCCCAAGGAAAAGCCAGTCATCTCATGGACAAGCTTGAATTTAGTCCAGTCGTCAAACATTCGTTGATCCGAATGCTTCTGTCTTATGCTGCAACTGCCGACCTCGAAGTACATCAACTCGATGTACAAACAGCCTATCTGAATGGAGTTATACAAGAAGATATCTACATGACCCAGCCCAAAGGATACATTCTGGAAGGCATGAAGAATCATGTCTGTAAACTCCATAAAGCACTGTACGGCTTGAAACAGTCTGCCAGAGCTTGGTTTCAGAGGATCAACACATTCCTCATTGAACAAGGATCTAAACCAAGCACTGTTGATTGCAACGTTTATTCAAAGTCAGTGCAACAATCCTTCATTATCATCACCTTGTATGTTGATGATACGTTTCTCTTCAACAACAATGCCAATATGGTCAAGGATTCTAAACAGATGTTGTTCTCAGGATTCGACATGACTGATCTGGGTGAAGTTCACTTCTATCTTGGAATTCAAATCCGTAGAGACAGAGCAAATCGACTGATTTACATCACCGCATAATTGACTTGTATACTTGATATACTTAATCTGACATAGTTCATTTGTTCTGCGTTTTAGATCTGTCAATATTGCTATGCTTATTCTTCATTCTATCTGATTTATCTTGTTGCTCTTTCTGGTAATAGACGATTAACTTTTAGTCTTGTCTTTCGTAAATAATTCGCGACTAATTATCAGTCGGGCACAGTCTAGCTCTTCGCAAATCATTCGCGACAGATAATTTGTTTGCAATTCACAACAAATTATTCATCTAGCACTTCATCCATTTAAATGTTTGGCTACATAATCTAGAATGACTGTGATTTCTATCACTAAAGTTCTGTTCATTCTGATAGGTGTAGTCATCCTTACGGAGAGAGTCAAATAATTCATTCTGCTGTGCACAAACATTTTATGTTCGAGTTCGCTTCTCATACATTTCTTGTTCAAGTTCGTTTCTTGTTCGTGTTCGTCATTTATTCCTACTCCCTCTCTCCCAACAAGATCCACCAATAGGAGCAAAATATGCCCATTATCCATAGTTGACTTATCACACTAGCTAGAAACCAAAAGCTAGTCTCCACAAAATTAGGGATATTTCCTATAAAATAGGATCTAGTGAAATATGTACATCTAAACAAGTACATTCTGATCCACATGTGTGAATAGCATCTTGACATGTGGGAGCATTTACTCATTCACATGGAATTGCAAACTATTTACAAGGATATTGACCAAAATGACTTTTTCTTAGATTCTAGTCAAAAGTCAAGTTCACACTTGTGTAGATCTATCTAAAATGAATCTAACTTTGTACAAGTACTTTTTCTACTTCCTTTCACACGTGGGAACAGTCCCCACACGTGTGAGATCTCACTATGAACATAGATTTTAAGATTAACATAATACATTGACCAAGTTGGAAGTGACAATTTCAACATATTTGTCATTTAGAACCTGCAACATAATTGTGTCCATGATGTATGTGGTTTATATATAACCAAAAATTCGTTAAGAGAAGCCAAACCTGGTAGTATCTGAAGAGAGCAAGCTTGGTAGGGCGCAATCACAAGAGGAGAAGAAGAATGAACTCCCTTCACAAAGTGTTGCGAGAAAAAGTAGTCGAAACTGCATGATATATATAGTGGTGTGTAGTGAGATTTCATGGAAGCTGTCTTTTTGCCTTGAGAGACAGCAACACATCTTGCCCATTCATTACGGCTAAGCTTAAAATCTTTTTAATCTGAAATAAAAAGGGAAAAAAAAAAATTGAATTGATATGGTGCAGGTTAGAGTAGTATTGTTTAAGGACCTTTAATTTGGACTTTTCGGTAGTTGGTCATTGTCCCGACGTAGTGTAGCATAGAGAGGTTTCTTTAAGTGAAGAAGCATCCATGAGAGAGAGAGAGAGAGAGAGAGAGAGAGAGAGAGAGAGAGAGAGAGAGAGAGAGAGAGAGAGAGAGAGAGAGAGAGAGAGAGAGAGAGAGAGAGAGAGAGAGAGAGAGAGAGAGAGAGAGAGTAGATGAGGTAGGTGGGTCAAGGTATTCTCACTTATTGGCACGGGGACATCTTTGTCCCCGTACCAGTAAGTAAGCTCTTGACAAGTGGTCGGGCATGGGACACAAATTTTCTTGAGGTCGAGCGGGTTGAGGAGGCAACAATTTTCCCAGACTATGTAGCCCTGCCCGTGGGTCCTAGGACTACTTTTTTGTGGGCAACACTTTTTTGCGGGTCCTAGGCTGCATGGTTCTGCTAGTCCTGACATTGGTGGGCCTCAGTTCGTTGGGATCAATTTTTTGTAGGTCCCTGGCGATGTGGTCTTGTGACCAAATTTTAGCGAGCATTGGGACAATTTATTTGCAAGAACAACGTGACTCTGCACACATGCAAGGGGATGGTGGTTTTTGAAGATATATACAAGCATGGGCATTTTCCCTAGAAAATTATGGGATAAAATGACCCATGCCATGTGGCAAATAAGTAGGGAGCATGGATGGTATCGGCCAGAGAGAGAGAGAGAGAGAGAGAGAGAGAGAGAGAGAGAGAGAGAGAGAGAGAGAGAGAGAGAGAGAGAGAGAGAGAGAGAGAGAGAGAGAGAGAGAGAGAGAGAGAGAGAGAGAGAGAGAGAGAGAGAGAGAGAGAGAGAGAGAGAGAGAGAGAGAGAGAGTCAAGTGACTGTGAAGAACGAGAATGTAGGAGAATTATGGATGAAAGATGGAATTAGGTAGCAGTCTCAAGAGAGGAAAAGAGATAATTTGTAGCAGTGATGGTTGCAAAGAAGATAAAAGTGGAGGCTGCAAACTATGCATTAATCACGCAAATGTTGCCACTCTTCATAGATGCAAACAAAGTTTGTTGAAAACATAAATTTTACTTTAATTTGCCAACCTCTTCTATTGTGCTTGTGCTTGTGGAATTTGATATCATGCACACAAACCTTTGAAACTACTTGAAACATGGTTGTTCCTTTCTTCTGGCTGCTCATACTCAACTAACTTTCCAAATGCAATCCTTCCAAAAACCAACCTTCACCCAAGGGGGTTGGCTCGGTTTGTTACCATGACATCGAAAGTTTCTTTGGTCTCCAATTCGAGCCTCCCTTGGAAACCAAGAAGCAAAAAACCAACATTCACAATGTGGTAATAACGTCTTTCATACAATCTGTGTGTTTCGTTTTGACAAATGTTAGTTGAACATATGCTTTTGGCCTTTTCAAATAGTTTTGAGATTAATCAATATGCTATTTTTCGACCTTCCACTTCATTTGGCCTCAACAATTAGCTCTTCTTAAGGAAACTGAACAACTCCTAGAAACTTACTCCTATGAATCCACATCTTTAATGCAACATTTGGGAGCTATTGTCCTTTGGTTGCATTGGAGGCAAATTGCGCTGATTTGTGATTCCAACATTGTCACTAATTAAATGTCAAATTATCATTGATTTGCTTTTCTCTTGAACCGGCTTGGCTTTGTTTGTCTTCGTGACCCTTAGCCTTCGAATGATTTCTTGAAACTTAAAGCAGAGCCTTAGATATACCTTAGCATCTTTCATTAGCCTGATATAACAAAAGATAGTGCTTTAGTACAATATGGCAAAAATAGCCATTTTCATAAAACTCATTAACAACTATCAATATTATTGTCCATCAGAGTCACTTATAGATATAATTTTCACCTACCATAAAAGTAAACATCATTAAAAATAACTCTAATTGATAAGATATTGGTGTATAATCAACTCTTTGAAAGTCGATTTAAAGTTCAATAGTTGGTAATTGCTTTTCCCATAGAAAATGCTTGTATATGAGCAAAAAGTGGCAATATGGCACACTTGCATTTGTGCCAACAAAATATCGAATCTAGATCCGCCACTCTCAAAGTAACTTTGCATACTGGCTTTAATCACGTCAACAACATCTTGATTGTTTTCAATTATGATTAGAATAATCGTAAACATACAAAGAAGTCACATCATCAAAGATGTACCAGGCAAGAGACACTTGTTGCATATAATGCTTTCTTAAGCCTACATGTTTATGCTCTTGAACTTTCACTAAAAAGACCTCTTCTTGAGATGCACACCTCCCCGTACAACATACCATAAGGAAAGTAGACTTAACATCCACTTGGTGCATTTTTCAACCAATACAATAACAAATCGTAAAGTTGTCCACATGCCCAAAAGGGGGCCTTGGCATTTTGTGAGTAAATTTTTTGCGAGTTTCTTGCTTGCCATAAAAATATAGCAAATGGTGTCTTTTTTATGCCACTAGTTGAGTGTTGATCATTTAGAATGGTACATAATTTAAAAAAAAAACAACAATGGAATACCAAAGTAGGAAAAATTTTAAATTAAAATTATTTTTTTGCGTCCAAAAATAGCACATTGCCATGCCAAGGGATTCCACTCAAATTTTGTTCTTTTTTTTTGCGACGGAATCCTATAGCACACCAGTGTGCTATCTTTGGAAGCTGCAAAATAATTTTATTTTTTTCATTTAGCATGCCAGCGTGCTATCTTTGAAGGCTACAAAAAAATTCTAGCTACTTAGCACATTGGCGTGCTATGTTTGGAGGTTGCAAAAAATATTGTGAAATAATGTTTTTACTCCAAATTTGATTCTCAAATGTGTCAAAATACCTTTTCTATTTTATAATTAAAAATTTTCAACCTACTAAACTTATAATATATCCACAAAAATACAATGTAATACCTTAAAAGTAGATATTGTTCATGACAAGTATAGTTTGATACATGAATTGCCACATAGAACACAATTTGGTACTTCCATTATCACATAGACTATATAATTTGTTATACATGAGAAAGTTGAATGGTTGTGAATGATTCAAATGATACAATGGCTCAAGCTATGGTGTCCAAGCCTTTTGTGGTATTGGAAAATGAGAAACCAATTTTAATATGTGGCAAAAAAGAAAAAAATGAAGGTGGACACAACACCGTAGAAGGAAGGTGGACACAATACCATAGAAGGAAGGTGTTCTAGAGATTGTCATGACACTCATCAAGAGACATTGAGAGAATTATTAGTAGTAAAGACTGGAGGCAAACAATGTCACTTCCAAAGTTGTCTAACATTGAAATCCATTAAAAATTTTGTATCTAGTTAGCATCTTCTTGTAGCTAGAGACAAAATGCAGCTAATATTACATGGCATACCATGTGCTACATAATTGGTGAACCATGGGTACAATGAAACTCACAAAATTAGCAAAAAAATTACTCGCACCATATTCCACTCATTTGTCTTGTGCATATCCTTAGACTACAAACCTTGTCTTGCGTCTTGTAGTGCTTGTATTTTGATGGTATTTGGTTCTATACATCCAAGTCAAAAAGCTACATCCATAATCTGGTACAAACATTAAGTGGATGATTGTAAACTAGCCAAAACTCCAATGAATCTAGGCTCAAAATATTCGAAGAACCAGTGTCCTCAATTTTTCAAAAAAGTCAAACAAATGAAGCAATATCATTATCATTCTATTATTGGTTCTTTCATATATGCCATGATATGTACTAGACTTGACATTACTTATTTAGTTAGCACACTAAGCCAATACATGTCGATTCCAGATTTCATTTCTTGGAAAGCTCTACTTAGAGTTCTTTGATATTTACAGTCAACACAAAATTATTGCATTTGTTATGGTGGAAATTCGAATAATGATTCAAATGACTATGTTAATCTTCTTCAAGATTTCATAGATGCATATTGTGAAGTTTTCAGCATGTGTGAACTTCACCACACACCCTACAGGATCTTACTGAGGTGTTGTGATTGCACAAGATAGATCAGAGAACAGCATACTTGAAAAATCTATGACAAGAGCACAATGGTATACATCAGATGAAAAAATCTATGACAAGAGCACAATGGCATACATCAGATGAAAAAATATAACTTCTCACTATGAGAATTGAATGTCAGAAATATTTCTAAGTGCTTAGTATGGGAAAAACAGCCTGCTCTCGGGTAGAGAGAGAAAATCAATGATGGAAAACTCGGATAGAGAGAGAATGAGTCCAGAACACCAAAATCTCACTATTCACAATATGGCAAAACATGCCAAGCTTTCTCTACATGAGACAGACTCGAATTCCTACAGAGGAGTTGCATGGAAAGTCCACTTAACTGAACTAATTCACCTACCAGAGATCCACATGTGTAACTGCATGCATGGATGTTGCATGTACTACATGTCAACTCATAAAACTGCCTAGACATGTGTAGATCACAGAAACCACTTTGCATGTTGCATGCACTGATTGCATGTGGCTTGCATGCATACAATATGACATTGCATGCTATCTAAACTTCTGCATGTCATCAAAATTGAATCTATCTAACTCAAATCCGACCTATGCTAGAAGGTTATGTGCTCAATTCACATACCTTTTATGTACAACATGAAATTTAGTGAAAATAACCATGGACATGACCCCAAACTCGAGATAGGAAGATAACATTTTAATAATCTTCACACTCCTCCTTAAAATTTATGTTCCTATCAACATAAACTTCGAAATTAGGCCAAGGTTAGACCTCATCTTGATAAAGACATTCTTGAGTAGTGCCTTGGTGAGAAGATCTGCAACACAATTTCTAGAATCAACATACTCCAGTGAGATCTCTCTTCCAATGACTTTTTCTCTTACAAAATGATGAGCTACTTCAATGTGTTTGCTCTTTGCATGGAAAACTGGGTTATTTGCAAGAGCTTGAGTAGAAATGTTGTCATTCTTGATAATTGGAAGATCTTCATCTGCATAATACTTTAGCTCCAAAAGTAGCCTTTTGATCCATAAAACCTCCTTTGTTGTGGTTGTAAGAGATTTATACTCAGCTTCAAAGGATGATAAGGAAATAGTTGCATGTTTCTTTGATAGCCAAGAAACCAAGTTCCCTCCAAGAAATATAGTGTAAGCACTTGTAGATTTTCTATCCAACCTGTCTCCTACAAAATCTGAATTTGAAAAAGCAATCAAAGTCAGCTCTTCTCCCTTGTAGAATAGTCCAAAATCTAAGGTAGAAGATATATACCTCAAGATTCTTTTAGCCAACTTCCAATGATATAACTTTGGATCCTGCATGTGTTGACTTAGCTTATGAACACAAAAGTTTAGATCAGGCCTAGTCACTGTTAACCAAATAAGTGAGCCAATAAGACTCCTATAAAGAGTGATGTCCACAAAGGATTTTTCATCTTCTTTCATAGCAATTTCTTACTATATGGAGATCTACGTGGAAATCTTCTAGTGAGCTGTACTCTACACATGGGATGTGACACATAACCAAAGGATGTGGCTCATGCAATCAATAGATTGATGCCATGTGTCATATATCTAGAAAACTAGTTTTTGGCCTTTTTAGCCACTAGAACTTGAATTAAATCATATGTACAACCTATATGATTGTGGTACATGACAAATACACTACTTTCACACGTGGGAACAGACTCCACACATGTGTAATCATCCTATATACATGATTTTGGCCTTGACCAAGCATAATTTTTGCATTTTTCACACTCCTCAAAAATCTAGCTTGGTAAATCTAGCATAGATCTATCTATAGCTCCAAGAGCCAATCTTAATTTTACAAATGGATCTTTAGGCAATGCCTTGGTGAGTATATCAGCAATGCAATCTGATGATGAAACGTGAATAAGCTTGATCTCCTTTGCTTGCACTTTCTTCCTCACGAAATGATGTAAAGTTTCAATGTGCTTTGTTCGAGCATGGAAGATTGGATTGTTTGCAAGTTGTTGAGCTACCTGATTGTCACAATATATGCATGGAATGTCTTTGTCCTTGATCACATGAAGCTCCTCCAAAAGCCTTTTGAGCCAAAGAACCTGCTTTGTTGTTGTTGTCATAGCTTTATACTCGGATTCTGTTGATGAAAGAGAGATGGTATTTTGCTTTTTGGAAAGCCAAGATATAGCTCCTCCACATAAGTGTGAAAAATTGTCAACTAGTAGTATTTTCCTAACTTGAGATTTTGTAGGCCTATGGCCAAATAAAAGTTAGAGATAGGTTCATACATGTATGTAGAGGCCCAAAGTATGTGTACACTACTTTTGAGGTCACATTAATTAGAGGAGGTCGAGTGTGGAGCTCTTCTATTGGCTCATAATTTGGTGCATTCCTATTTGACCAAATTTCTAGGTAGATGGGTGAATCCTATTGGACCCCAATTTTAGCCTATCATAAGACAAGTGGCCAAGAGGCACTATGGCTGCTATAAATAGCCATCTCCACGAGTATGTACACATCTCATTTTCATTCTATTGAATGAATGTTATGCTCTTTGAAGATCCATCTTCTTCTCTCTCACTTTTTTGTTCATATCTTGCATTCTAGCCACTAGAATTGTGATTTCTTTGTTGCTATGGCTTCACACGTGTGAAATGCAGGTTGTAGGCTCTGAAGTACGGACAGGGACAGCAAGTTTCTGTTTGTGGAAGCTTATGATCAGATCTTGATGTTTAGTTGATGTTTAGTATGCTTAACATCACAATTTCTATCATTTTTTCAATCTAGATGTGCATAACTTCCATGGCCAAGATCTTTATGAAACTTTAGCATCTTTTGGATCTGAGTTTTTCACATGGTATCAGAGCATTAGGCGGCCAAATGTGCAGGTTTTGCCAGATTTAGAAGAGATTTGTGGGCGAGTTTGCTTTTGTAGCATTCCAATCAAGTTTCTAGCTAAAAATCTTGTTGATTTATGTGTAGAAATTGGATCTTTGTGATCAAAACATCATTTGTATGCATTTCAATTGAAGTAGGGCGAATTCCCTCTGTACTTATCAGAATAAGGAGACAAAATTTGTTTTGGAAAGAGGGAGATGCAAGATCCAACAAGATCCTATTAGTTTTCCATTCTAGCATATAGTTTTTTGATTCAATTTCTTGCTTCTTCATGTCAAAAACTTCAAAATTGATGTAACCCTCTGATTTTCAGTTTGCTGAATGATTCAAGAGTGTATTTCAATCTTAGGAGTGAGGGAAAAGCAAGTATATTGAGGTTTGGTCTTGGTTTGATCAAGAAATCATAAAACTAGTGGCTAAAATTGAGGAAAAAGTGAGGAAAAGAGAGAAAAAGTAAGGTTTTAGGTTCCAAATCTTTGTGATTTCTTCTTGTGTTTCATTTGTTGATTCAAGAGAGTGCTTAGTGCATTGGAACAGGTCAAAGATCAGAGATCAATCATTGCAACATGGCTACAAATGGAGGCTACATGTTGGAAAGCAATGATAGGCTTACCTCCCTCAACTATTCTACTTGGAAAGTAAGGATGGAGTCTTTGCTTGAGATGAATGAGTTGATGGATATTGTTGTAGGTGTGGAGGAGAGACCTTTGGCACCTCAAGAACAATTGAGGTATGACAAGAGGGCAAAGAAAGCCCTTCACATGATCAAGATGAATGTGACAAATGAGCTTATCAAAGAGGTTGGTAAGTGCACATCATCTAGTGAAGCTTGGGAAGCCTTGAAGAAGGTTTATGAATCCAAGTCTACTTCTAGAGTGTTGACTTTAAGAAGGCAAATCTTTTCTTGTATGCAAAAGAAGAGTGAGAGTGGACATGCTTTTGTTTTGAGAGTTAAAGCATTGAATGATGAGTTAGCATGCATTAATGATGGCATAAATAATGAGGAGCTTGTTCAAGTGATTCTCAATGGCTTGTTGGATGATCATGCTAATCTTGTTCAAAGTTATGCTATCCAAAAATGTTTACCAAGTGTTGGAGACTTGCAAGAGGTCTTGTTGGCTGAAGAATTCAGGTTGCAAGCAAGAGTGGGAGCATCTTCTACATCTCAAGGAGGAGAAGAGGAGGCAATGTTCTCTAAAGGCAAGTTCAAGGGCAAAGGTAAAAGCAATTGGTCTAAAGGGCAAGACCAAGGTGAGCACTCTACTTTTGGCAAAAAGAAGGATAGATCTAAGCTAAAATGTTTCTATTGTGGAGTCAAAGGGCATTTTGCTAGTGATTGTTTCAAGAAAAAGAGGGATCAAGGGGAAAAGCAAACCAATCTAACTATTGATGAGGGTGGGGATGAGCTTCTTTCAAATGATGCTTTTGTTATGTCATCTTGCTTGTTGGCTAATCATGGAGACATTGATCCTTGGTGGATTGATAGTGGAGCCACTTCTCATATGACATATCATAAAGAGTATTTTTCATCTTTAATGGCATTTGATGGTGATAGGAAGGTAATCTATACCGCAAATGATGGTGAGTGTACAATCAAGGGGATTGGCACAATTCCTATTTCACTTTCTACAAATAGGAATATAGAATTGAAAGATGTTTTGCTCATTCCATCCATTACCAAGAACTTACTTAGTGTAAGCCAAATGCTTGACAAAGGATTCAAAGTTGAGTTTGATGGTGATGCTTGCTTGATCAAAAAGGGGTGTAGTATCATTGCAAAAGGGAAAAGGCAAGGGAAATTGTTCAAGCTTGATGCATGTGTTGTTGCTAACCAAGTTGGATGCATGGCAAATGAACAAATGTCAATTCAAGAGGTATGGCATAAAAGGATGGGACATCTCAACTACAAGGCCTTGGAGGTAATAGCCAAAAAGGAGGTAGTAAGGGGACTTCCCAAGTCTCTTACTTGCTTGAATCATGTTTGTGAAGAATGTGCTTTGTCTAAATCACATAGATTGCCATATACTAGATCTATATCTAGATCTAAGATGCCTTTTTCTCTCTTGCATTCGGATATTCATGGTGTTACTACAATTAGCAATGGAGGTGCTAAGATGTATGTAACTTTCATTGATGATTTTAGTAGATTTTGTTGGGTTTATCTACTAAAGAGCAAGGATGAGGTGTTTGATGTGTTTGTCAAGTTCAAAGTTGCTATTGAGACTCAATTTACAACCAAAATCAAATGCTTGAGGAGCGACAATGGTGGTGAATACATTTCTAACAAATTCAAAGCCTTTTGCGATGAGCATGGGATCAAGAGGGAGTACACATGTCCAAGAACACCACAACAAAATGGAGTGGCCGAGAGGAAGAATAGAACCTTGTGTGAGAGTGCAAAGGCAATGAGATTGAATGCTAATCTTCCTAAACCTTTTTGGAGTGATGCTTTGTTGTGTGCAAATTTCCTATGCAATAGATGGCCAAGTGTTGTATTGGAAGGAAAAACCCCTTTTGAAGCTTTGTTTGGTATGAAGCCTAATGTCAAGTTTCTAAGAACTTTTGGATGCATTTGCTACTTCAACATTACTCTTGATGATAGAACTAAGGAGGATCCATCTTCAAGAAAGGGCATTTTTGTTGGTTATAGTGAAGTAAGCAAAGCATATAGGATTTATGTTCCTTCAATCAAGAAAGTGTTCACAAGTAGGGATGTCATTTTTGATGAAAGTAACATTCCAAAAGTTGTTTCAAGTGATGATGGTGTTGTTGCAACTAATGTGCTTGATGACAATGGAGTTGATGACACATTGGATGTGGATGTTGAAGAAGCCTCTTCAAGTCAAATTCCAAGGAGAACTCCAAGGCATAAAGTGAAACCCTCAAGGCTCACTTATGATGGCAAAGGTAAGCAAGTGGTGGATGGATCCAACTATGCTTTCCTAACTTCTTTTGATGTACCTTCATGTGTAGATGAAGCAAGGCAAAAAGAGGAATGGATCCAAGCAATGGATCTTGAGTTTGAAGCACTTATGAAGAACAACACATGGAGATTGGTGGAGCTTCCAAAGGGCAAAAGTGCAATTGGATGCAAATGGATCTTCAAGGTAAAGACAAATCAAGATGGATCTATCAACAAGTTGAAGGCAAGGTTGGTGGCTAAAGGTTATGCTCAAGAGCATGGCATTGACTATGAGGAAACCTTTGCACCCGTGGCAAAGATGGTGAGCATAAGAGTAATCATTTCCCTTGCAACTCTTTATGGATGGGATCTTTGGCAATTAGACATTTCTAATGCTTTCTTGAATGGTGATCTTGAAGAGGAAGTCTACATGGAGCAACCCGAGAGCTATGTTTCTCATAGCAAGCCTAATCATGTGTGTTTTCTACAAAAAAGTTTGTATGGTCTTAAGCAAGCACCAAGGAGTTGGTATGCTAGGCTTAACTCTTTTCTACTTTCTCAAAACTTCACTATGAGTGAGTATGATCATTCACTTTACTTTAGAATTAGTGCTAATGATGTTACAATCCTTCTAATTTATGTGGATGACATTATTTTAAGTGGAGGGAACAAGGAAGATATAGAAGATATCAAGAAAGCACTAAAAAAGGAATTTGAAGTGCATGATCTTGGTCTTTTAAGCTATATCTTAGGAATAGAAGTAATTAGAACTTCTCAAATCACTTTTATTTCACAAGAGAAGTATGCTATTTCTATTCTCAATAGATTTCATATGGTAGATGCAAATCCTATTGATACACCTATGGAATCACATGTAAAGCTAACTATAAGAGGTAATGAAAGATCCTTCGAGGACATTACTCTCTATAGGAAGCTAATAGGTTCTCTTATATATCTAACCATCACAAGACCTGATTTATCTTATTGTGTTGGTAGATTAAGCCAATTCATGCAAGATCCTAGCATAGAACATTGGAAACTAGGAAAGAGGATCTTGAGATACATCTCGGGAACAAAAGATTTTGGCATTGTTTATAGAGGCTCATCACCTAACTTATTTGGTTTTTTCAGATTCAGATTTTGCAGGAGACCTTATGGATAGAAAATCCATAAATGCACATGCTATTTTCATAGGTGATGGAGCTATCTCATGGATGTCGAAGAAACAAGCAACTATATCACTTTCTTCTAGTGAGGCCGAGTACAAAGCTTTGACATCATGCACAAAGGAGATGGTGTGGATCAAGAGGATGATTATGGAGCTTCATTTGCTGGATTTTTCAGAGAGTCCAATCATCTTTTGTGACAACCTTTCAGCCCAAAGTCTAGCAAGCAATCCGGTTTTCCATGCAAGGAGCAAACATATCGAGGTGGCTTACCATTTTGTGAGAGAACAAGTGTTGGCAAAAGAGATCAAGCTTGAACATGTCCCATCAAAGGAATGTGTGGCTGATATCTTTACCAAAGCATTGGGAAAGGACTTATTTTTCAAGCATAGAACAAGTCTTGGTGTACTTTCTAAATCTATGCTAAAACTAGTTGAAGAGGGAGTGTGAAAAATTGTCAACTAGTAGTATTTTCCTAACTTGAGATTTTGTAGGCCTATGGCCAAATAAAAGTTAGAGATAGGTTCATACATGTATGTAGAGGCCCAAAGTATGTGTACACTACTTTTGAGGTCACATTAATTAGAGGAGGTCGAGTGTGGAGCTCTTCTATTGGCTCATAATTTGGTGCATTCCTATTTGACCAAATTTCTAGGTAGATGGGTGAATCCTATTGGACCCCAATTTTAGCCTATCATAAGACAAGTGGCCAAGAGGCACTATGGCTGCTATAAATAGCCATCTCCACGAGTATGTACACATCTCATTTTCATTCTATTGAATGAATGTTATGCTCTTTGAAGATCCATCTTCTTCTCTCTCACTTTTTTGTTCATATCTTGCATTCTAGCCACTAGAATTGTGATTTCTTTGTTGCTATGGCTTCACACGTGTGAAATGCAGGTTGTAGGCTCTGAAGTACGGACAGGGACAGCAAGTTTCTGTTTGTGGAAGCTTATGATCAGATCTTGATGTTTAGTTGATGTTTAGTATGCTTAACATCACAATTTCTATCATTTTTTCAATCTAGATGTGCATAACTTCCATGGCCAAGATCTTTATGAAACTTTAGCATCTTTTGGATCTGAGTTTTTCACAATAAGAACGTAGCAAATGTACTTATGGATCTTCTATCCATCTTGTCACCTGCAAAACTTGAGTCCGAATATGCTCTTAAACAAATATTAGTCCTTTCATAAACTATGCCAAAGTCTTTTGTAGTCGAGATGTACCTTAACACCCTTTTTGCTCCTTTCCAATGACATATTAATAAACTTTGCATGTATTGACTCAATTTGCCAACACAAAAGCTAAGATCTGGTCTAGTGATGGTTAAGTATATCAAGGAACCAATAAGCTGTGAAAAATACAGATCCTAAGTGGATCTAAACTCCAAGATCATTGGCTTGAATGCTTGCACTCCAAACTACATAAGCTAGGAATTGGCAACACATTCTATGCTACCTAGAATGCAAAGAACTTGATCAAAAAGCATTTATCACAAATGGAAACTTCCATAAACATCAAGTGCGGCCCAAAATAGCATTATACAGTCCATAATACATCAGCCTATCACTTTTGGAAAGCACCTAAGATCATACACAATAGCTTGAAGACAATACACACAACAATGCTCTCAATGGAGGAAGAAACAATGACAATGATCTATTGATCTCAATGAAGCATACAAAAGGTTTCTCCAACCTGTTCTCCATGACTTCCCTACTATTTATGGATGAGGAAGATGACTCTCTCTCCTCTCTCTAGAAGGTACTTGACCCTAGATATTCCCTATATAGGAAAAATAGCTAAAAATGGCTTATATGACCAAAATACATCAAAATGGTCTCATTTTGAAGGGTATGAAGTTTGACACTTCATCATACTGAAAAAATACAGTAAATAAAAACATTGTGGCCTGGTTCACACGTGTGAAACTCCAGAACCAAAACTATTTACAATTTTAGCCAATTTAGGCCTCAAACTAGCTAGGAAATGTTGACAATTTTCACACTCCCTCTTCAACATTGGATGCTAGTTTCAACATAGTCTTTGAGCACATTCCAAGATTAGATCTATGCATTAAATATAGGTCCTTTCCCAATGGTTTGGTGAAGATATCAGCCACACACTCCTTTGAAGAGACATGTTGAAGCTCCACCTCTTTGGCAATGACTTGATCTCTCACAAAATGGTGAGCAATCTCAATGTGCTTGCTCCTTGCATAAAAAACAGGATTGCTTGCCAAGCTTTGGGCTGAAAGGTTATCACAAAGTATGATTGGAGTCTTCTCTGGTTCCAGCAAGTGAAGATCCAATAACATCCTCTTGATCCAAAGAATCTCCTTGGTGCATGTTGTTAATGCCTTGTACTCGGCTTCGGTGGAAGATAGAGAGATAGTTGGTTGCTTCTTTGATAGCCATGAGACCACTCCATCTCCAAGATAGATTGCAAAGGCACTTGTTGACTTCCTATCCATTTGATCACCTGCAAAATCTGAATCTGAAAATCCACAAAGGTTAGGTGTAGTACCTCCATACAAGATGCCAAAATCTCTAGATCCCGAGATGTATCTAAGTACTCTCTTTCCTAGCTTCCAATGAGCCTCACTAGGATCTTGCATAAATTGACTTAGTTTACCAACCACAAAGCTTAGATCAGGTCTTGTGATGGTTAACCATATAAGAGATCCTATTAGCTTTCTATAGAGAGTAATGTCCTTGAAGGATCTTTCATTACTTCTTGTAGTTAGCTTTACATTTGATTCCATAGGAGTAGAAACAACTTTACAATCTTCCATATGAAACCTTTTTAGAATAGAGTTAACATACTTTTCTTGACATATGAATGTAGATTTAGAAGTTCTAATAATCTCTATTCCTAAGATATAATGAAGTTTACCAAGATCTTGAATTTCAAACTCTCTTTTGAGTGCCATCTTGATTTCATCTATATCTAGATTGTTACCACCACTTAAGATAATGTCATCAACATAGATCAAAAGTAAAGTGATATCATTTTCATTCAATCTAAAGTAGAGAGAATGATCATACTCACTCATAACAAAGTTTTGAGAAAGTAAGAAGGAATTGAGCTTAGCATACCAACTCCTTGGTGCTTGCTTTAGCCCATACAAACTCTTTTGGAGATAGCACACATGATTAGGCTCATCATGTGAAACATAGCCCTCGGGTTGCTCCATGTAAATATCTTCTTCAAGATCACCATTCAAGAAGGCATTAGTAACATCCATTTGCCACATATCCCAATCATAAAGAGTTGCAAGAGAGATTAGGATTCGAATAGTTACCATCTTTGCCACGGGTGCAAAGGTCTCATCATAGTCAATACCATATTCTTGAGCATACCCCTTTGCCACCAACCTTGCCTTGTACTTGTTGATTGATCCATCTTGATTTGTCTTGATCTTGAAGATCCACTTACAACCAATTGCCTTCTTGTCCTTTGGAAGCTTTACCAACCTCCATGTGTTGCTTTTGATGAGTGCTTGATGCTCATGATCCATGGCTTGGATCCATTCCTTCTTTTGAATTGCTTCACCTACACAAGTTGGTTCATCAAAAGAGGTAAGAAAAGCAAAGTTAGAGTTGTCCACCACTTGCTTTCCTTTTTCATCATAGGTTAGCCTTGATGGCTTAGCCCTTTGCCTTTGAGTCTTCCTTGAAGTTTGCTTTGGAGTGGCATCTCCATCCTCATCCAAGACATCTTGCACATCATGATGATTAGTAGGCACATCAACATCAACATCAACAACATTGGAAACATTCTCTTCATGAAAGATGACATCCCTACTTATGACAACTTTCTTTGTAGAAGGAATGTACACTTTGTAAGCCTTGCTTACTTCACTATAGCCAACAAACACACCCTTCTTTGATGAAGGATCTTCTTTAGTTCTATCATCAAGTGTGATATTGACAAAACATGTACATCCAAAGATCCTACAATGCTTGACACTCGGCCTTCTACCATAAAGAACCTCATGAGGAGTTTTACCATCCAAGGAAGCACTTGTCCATCTATTACATAGATAGTTAGCACATGCTAAAGCTTCCCCCCAAAAAGACTTAGCAAGATTAGCATGTAGTCTCATTGCCTTGGCACATTCACAAAGGGTTCTATTCTTCCTCTCGGCCACTCCATTCTGTTGTGGAGTCCTAGGACTAGACATCTCCCTCTTAATCCCATGTGCTATACAAAAGTCTTTGAACCTATTTGAGGTGTATTCCCCTCCATTATCAGATCTTAAGCATTTGATCTTTGTATTGAATTGGTTTTCCATTTCATTCTTGAACTTGACAAATGCAGCAAACACTTCATCCTTACTTTTAAGAAGATAGATCCAAGTATACCTACTAAAGTCATCAATGAAAGTTGCATACATCTTTGCCCCACCATTGCTTGTTGTACTAGAAGAATGAATATCAGAATGCACAAGTTGAAAAGCTTCTTTAGATCTAGAAGTAGATCTAGAATAAGCAAGTCTATGAGATTTGGACAAGGCACAATGTTCACAAACACTATTGTTTGCAACAAGACTTTTAGGGAGACCAAGAACAAGCTCTTTCTTTGCCATTACCTCCAAAGATTTGAAGTTGGGATGGCCCAACCTCTTGTGCCAAACTTCTTGGTTCGTCAATTGCTCCCTAGCCATACATCCTTCATGATTAGAGATCACACATGCATCAAGCTTGAAAAGTTTACCATGCCTCCTACCTTGAGCAATCAAGGATCCACATTTACTTATCAAACATGCATCTCCAATGAACTCCACATCAAGTCCTTTGTCAATCATTTGACTTACACTAAGCAAATTCTTAGTGATTGAAGGAATGTACAAAACATTTTCAAGATTTGCTTTCCTATTTGTTGAAAGGGAAATAGGAATAGTGCCTATGCCTTTGATGTCACATTGACCATCATTTGCAGTGTAGATGATGTTACCTTCTCCCTCATAAGACAATAAGGATGTAAAGTATTCCTTATGTCTTGTCATGTGAGATGAGGCTCCACTATCAATCCACCAAGGATCATTATCATCTATGTTGGCTAACAAACTTGAAGTCATAACAAGTGATTCACATGTGTTATGTTCTTCCTCATCTATTGTAAGATTTCCTTGCCTCTCTCCTTGCTCTCTTTTCTTCTTATAACATTCATTTGCAAAATGACCTTTTATCCCACAATAAAAGCACTTGAACTTTGACTTATTGTTCTTAGTAGAAGAGGAAGAGGAAGAGTGATCATCATGATCAAAGTTACCACCTTTGGACCATTTCACTTTGCCTTTACCTTTGCCCTTGAATTTGCCTTTTGTGAAGAAAGCCTCTTCACCTCCACCTTGCAAGGATGCACCATCAAGCTTTGATTGCAACCTATGTTCTTCAGCCAATAAGATTTCTTGCAAGTCAACCACACTTGGCAAGACTTTTTGAATGGCAAAACTTTGCACAAGGTTAGCATGTTCATTTAGCAAACCATTCAACATAACTTGGACTATTTCACCATCTTTTATATTCTCATCAATGCATGCTAAATCATCACTTAGGGACTTAACTCTCAAGATAAATGCATGAGCACTTTCACCCTCTCTTTGCCTACTAGAAAATATTTGTCTCCTTAGGGTCAATACCCTAGATGTGGACTTTGATTCAAAGAGCTTCTTTAAGGCATTCCATGCCTCACTTGCACTTTGACACTTTCCAACTTCCTTGAGAAGTTCATTTGTAACATTCATTTTAATGATATGAAGAGCCCTTTTGGCCTTCTTATCAAACCTTTGTTGCTCTTGAAGTGTGAGAGGTCTCTCTTCAATTTCTGCAACTATGTCCATGAGTTCATTCAACTCAAGTAAGGACTCCATCCTCACTTTCCAAGTAGAGTAGTTTGATGAACTCAACCTTTCACTAGACTCTAGCATGATCCCACCATTGGAAGCCATGATTCTAATGTTTCTTCACCTTTTAGGTTCTGTCCTAAAGCACTTAGCACTCACTTTTCTCTCAACAAATGATAGATAAAGAGATCTATGAAGATTTAGGACCCTAAAACACTTCTATCTTGAACCTAGATGGTTTCCAAGCATAGAAAGGAAGATTGAAACACATGCAACACTTTGCACACACTAAGAATGGATTACAAAATTAAACCAACCTGAACACACTCTTGCTTAAGCTCTCAAACTTTCCAGCAAGTGACCAAATCAAGTTATGGTGTGAAGAGTTACTTGCATTCTTAGAAAATACCCAAAACTAGGATGCCAAGATTACCTAGTAATGAACAAACTTGATCAACATATGATCAACACACTAAGATATTGATTCAACCTGTAAAACCACATGTAAACCACACTTCTAAAAGTTTATAAACTCCAGCAAGTGATAAATACAAGATTTAGAGGTGAATGAATGAGCACACTTAGTGAATCACAAGACTAGCTTCACTATCTTGTCAAATCTTGGTGTTTAGATGTAGATCTAAGATCACTTCACATGAGAATGTTCCTCAACCTGTTAAGAACCTGAAAACACACTTGCATAATGGTTAACACCTTCCAGCAAATGCTCCAATCAAATTACATAAGGAGAGTTACTTACATGCTCAACAAAGTACACCAAAATTTATGCCAAAATTGATGACAATCTTTACAATATGCTCTTCACAATGGAGCTTACAATATGTTCACCCAAAAAAGGGGATCTTTCATCCAAATGGGAGCTTTGCTCAGCCTTTAGGAGAATTACAACTCACTCAAAAGAGCATTTGTCATCCACTTAAGGAGAAGTTTCATCCACTTAAGGAGAGTGTTCATCCAAGAATGGAGATTATCAACAATAGGATTGAAAAGAACATTGTTAGTATTGAATATGCACAAGCCTCACAATCACAAATGATTAGGTGTTATGATCTGATCCAAAATAGTTTCTTTTCAGCCTCTGATCTTCAATAGACCTGAAATATGCTTTTGATCCACAAGTTCAACTCACAAAACAAAGGTTAGTAAGATTTGATCAACAAAGCAATGCAAAATCATGCTAGAACTTGATCAAACATCCAAATATCACCAAAAATGGAATACTTACTGTAAATAGAAGCCAACCAGCTCTGATACCATGTGAAAAATACAGATCCTAAGTGGATCTAAACTCCAAGATCATTGGCTTGAATGCTTGCACTCCAAACTACATAAGCTAGGAATTGGCAACACATTCTATGCTACCTAGAATGCAAAGAACTTGATCAAAAAGCATTTATCACAAATGGAAACTTCCATAAACATCAAGTGCGGCCCAAAATAGCATTATACAGTCCATAATACATCAGCCTATCACTTTTGGAAATCACCTAAGATCATACACAATAGCTTGAAGACAATACACACAACAATGCTCTCAATGGAGGAAGAAACAATGACAATGATCTATTGATCTCAATGAAGCATACAAAAGGTTTCTCCAACCTGTTCTCCACGACTTCCCTACTATTTATGGATGAGGAAGATGACTCTCTCTCCTCTCTCTAGAAGGTACTTGACCCTAGATATTCCCTATATAGGAAAAATAGCTAAAAATGGCTTATATGACCAAAATACATCAAAATGGTCTCATTTTGAAGGGTATGAAGTTTGACACTTCATCATACTGAAAAAATACAGTAAATAAAAACATTGTGGCCTGGTTCACACGTGTGAAACTCCAGAACCAAAACTATTCACAATTTTAGCCAATTTAGGCCTCAAACTAGCTAGGAAATGTTGACAATTTTCACATAAGCATTCTATAGGTAGTGATGTCCTCAAAGGATGCTTCATCACTTTCCTTAGAAACTTTTACACTTAGTTCCATGGGAGTTTCAACTCCTTACAATCAATCATGCCAAATTTTGCTAAGATTGATCTAGCATACTTAGATTGACATATGAAAGTAAAATCATTACTTCTAGTGACTTCTATTCCAAGTATAACTTTAAGAAGTCCTAGATCTACCATCCTAAATTCACTAGACATGGAAACTTTTACATCTTTGATGCCATCTAGATCATTTCCTGTGAGTATAATGTCATCAACATATAGAACTAAGATAATGATTTTCCCATCATTACATTTGTAGTACAATGATGGTATATAAGAACTTACAACAAATCTAATGGAGATAAAATAGGAATGCAACCTAGAGTACCATGCTCTTGGTGGTTTCTTGAGTCCATAAAGACTCTTATTCAAAAAACACACCTTGTCTTCTTCTCCATCTTTCATGAAGCCCTCGGGTTGGCACATGTAGATTTCCTCTTCCAAGAATCCATTCCAGAAAGCATTTGTCACATCAAGTTGGAAGAGCTC
The DNA here is from genome assembly GCA_029204225.1 of Diphasiastrum complanatum. NCBI lineage: Eukaryota > Viridiplantae > Streptophyta > Lycopodiopsida > Lycopodiales > Lycopodiaceae > Diphasiastrum > Diphasiastrum complanatum. The sequence goes on along the minus strand of CM055100.1, from coordinate 58,220,382 downwards.
CCATTTGAAAGAAGTAGCAAGACATATGATTAATCTAATGGTCACAAGCTTTGCAACAGGTGCAAAGGTTTCATCATAATCTATGCCTTTGACTTGCAAAAAACCTTTTGATACAAGTCTAGCTTTATACTTATGAATGGAACCATCTTGATTATATTTCAATATATATATCCATTTACAAGTAAGAGGCTTCTTTCCATAAGGTAGATCTACAAGCTTCCAAGCTTGATTTTCCATTAATCCATCAAACTCTACTTGCATAGCTTTCCTCCAATGTTGAGACTTATTTGCTTCCTCAAAACTAGTTGGCTCTTCAAGCATAGTAGTCAAGAAAGTATAAGAGTTGAGTAGTTGAGAATATTCCCTTTGCTCCCCTTTGTCACTATAAGTGAGCCTTGATGGCTCAATCCTTGTCCTTATTGATCTTCTTGGCAACCCTTGGACTTTGAGTAAGTTCCACTTGGTCTTCATCTTCATGAAGCTCCTCCTCGGCCATAGCATGATCCTTGACAAGTTGAGTGTTGTTGGAGGTCACCTTTCCTTTGGCTTGGAGAGATTCATCAAAAAGTACATCTCTACTTACAACAACTTTCTTGGTAATAGGATCAAATATCCTATAAGCTTTCTTATTTTCATTATAACCAACAAAGATGCCTTTAAAAGAAGTGGCATCTTCCTTTTTCCTTGTTTCTAAAGGAATATGTACATAACAAGTACATCCAAAAACTTTCAAATCACTAAGATTTGGCTTTTTGCCATACAATACTTCATAAGGTGTAAGTCCTTTAATGGCACTATTAAGCATGGGTCAAATAATATGGAACAACAAAGTTTTCAAGAAATATGCTACAAGCCATTTTAAATTGTTGAATGGTCAGTGAGATAGAATCTAAATGTAGTTAATTGATTGTTTTGATGTTGGAGATGACCAAAAACTCATAATCTTATTGATATTTGAACTACCATCATCATTGGGTTGCCTTTTTTTATTTATCTTCAAAAGTTATAAAAAAATAACCATAACTTTTCATTATTGGAGTAAGATATGGCTCTTGAAAATCAGATTTGACTCCATGTTCAAGCTGCCAATGTAGAGTCTGTACATCGATCATGAGTAGCCCCTCTGTTTTGATCTTCTTGTTGATCACGTGTACCCTTAAATGAAAGTTAAATTGATCTTCATCAACTTGTCCAATTGTGCTTTGCCGATAAGGTCATCCATTTGTAAAGAATGTTGTTTATATTGTAGCTATGCTTTTCTTGAAGTGGTGGATCCCTGCATTGCATCATGTTTTTGCACATGATTACGTGTAGAGGAGTGTGACAAGTAGTTTCATTGTCAATAGGGCAAGAAAGTGGAGTCTACTTCCTTAATACATGCTGGATTTTCACCTAACTTTGCAAAGGAAGTGTGTTTTACTATGTATTCCCATTCTCCATAGTGAAAAGATAGAAACTTTTTGGAGCCTCAAGGAGAAACTCGAGTTTCCTCTCATTGTATGGTGATTACTCTTGATTTCCAATGAAAACCAGCTTTGGCACTTTGTAAACACTGTCTACAGGCCGTACTACAGCCTTATTTCCACACGTGTGGAGTTGGATTATACTATTTGATCAATGCTTTGATTGCCTCTACTTGTTTCCTATCAAGATGCTAAACTAGATCTTGTTTTCTGATGACTAGTTTCTGATAGATTGTTTAACAAGCATACAATCACCTTGTGGATCATTCAAAGATTCATTTATGGTCCTTAGTACTGTACTTTTCACATCCAAGACAAATACTTCCAAAATACAAGCAAAAGAATGGGCAACTTCAATCTTAACAATCCAAGCTCAGTCATCTTTGGGTCAAGAACGAGAAAGAAAAGAAGTTTTTTTGGTTTTAAGGAAAATGAAGGGCAAAGCAATAGTGCAAAGAATGAATTACCAGTTAAGAGATTGAATTTTTACAGGGATTAATAGATGTGCAGGATGAAGGCATGACATAAAGAAGAGAAGTTACTACATGTGTGATCAATCGACGTCAACTTACTACTAGCAGCGATACCGGGAGACTTTTTTTGCATTCATGTTACCGTAATGAGTATTTGAAACCATTAATGTGAAGCGGTTTTATGATGACATTTTATTTTGAATTTTTGGTTTATAAATGAGCATTTTGATGATGTTATTTTTGGTTGGTCATACTTACCAAATGTTAAAAGTGACTAGTATTTCTCTTCTGAGGTTTTTTGCAACTTTGAAATAGAAAATTTACATTCCTGCTATTGCTCTTCGTATAATTGGTTTAAGGGTTTGCTTGAAAATTTTTTGGAGATGGTGTCTCTACTGATTGTAATATTGTCAAAGGCCTGATCTTACACAAATCATTAGAGAAATATTTAAATCATATTACTTTACGATATTTTATGTGATCTTTGGGCTTCCCAAGCAATCATTTTCAGCAGGTAGGACACTTTTTGCTATGGGCAAGCTAGTCGCTGGTAGAGGCTACCTTGAGAAGTACTTCCCATCATATTTGGAATTATAGGATGTACCGTTCAGACTACAACTACTTGAAGAAGTTTTGTCACTTGGCAGCAAAGGAGCAGCGGTAGAGCTTTCAAAACAATTCCAATTGCAGGTCTTTCCAAGTTTTGGTAGGCATTTTTGTTTAGACAAGTCCTTCGGAATCTATTGCAAAAGGTTTACATCGGCCGACGGCTCCATTGATGTTAATGGCATTTCGTGTGAACAAAAATCAAAAGAATATAAAAAAGATCTCAATTCAGTTGGTGAGGTGGTCCGTCACAGGGACCTCTTTGTACAATTGTTCTCATGGCTTCAGACTTCTCTCGACTTTGTCCTCTCAGTCACAAACGACTTGCTTCCACTGTCTCTCCTCTTCTAGACTCCCCTCTTCGTTCACGTCAGGCTGTGTTTTTTGTTGATGGTTCCACTGTCTCAACACCCTCTGTTCCTCCTTTGGCCAGCTCTTCCCATGGCACTGTTGCCCCCTCGCTTGGTTGTGAACCTCCCTCGACCCTTGTTGCATTGTCTTCTCAACCCCCTGAATGAGTTCCTTGCCATGCTTGTGGTCGTTTCTTCTCTCCTGGAGTAGGTCTCCCCCTTCACCAGCGTTCTTGTCCTGCGCTGCTTTAGTCGTCTCAAGATCGCCCTCCTCTCTTAGCACCCCATTCTCCCTCTGCTTCAACATGATCTTGGATTTTTTCCCTTGATGTCCTCGGCGCTTTTCACTTGGGCTTCCCTCGTCCAAGGCTCTACTTTCATATTCTCCTTGCTCTCCGTTGTGAACTCAACTTGCTATGCATCTTCCTCTTGATCGCTTGGCTATTGACCCCTTTGACATTGCAGCTTGAAATTTATTTCTTCTTTTTTCCCTTTGTTGTCACTGGAAAGAGTTTGCTTGTGCACACGCTCCAAGAGGGTCTCTTGCAGATGATCTGATCTGAAAGTGAGGAGTTGCTCAAAAGGAAGAAGACAAGCTTGGACAAAGAGGGGGAGCAGCTCACGCGCATCGATGAGGAGATGCTGGAAAGGCAGAGAACCACTATCCACACAAGCAATGCCATCTGCCAAGAGAGGGCGAAAGCCAGAAAGGAACCAAGAAGACAAAGTAGGTGCGACAAGAGCCCAGCTCTCAAGAAAAGTTGCAGGTGCAGAAGAAACCATAGAGAGAAGACCCACACCTCCACAAGAAATGGGTAACCGAGCCTGATTCCAAGCTAAAAGGGTCTCCACACCATCCAAAGAACCCGGGCCCAAAAGGTGGCCAAAAATATCCATAATAGAGGTGTCAAAGGAAGATAGAAGATGCAAAAAGTCCTGAGTAGGGGGAAAAGTCCACAGCAAATAAGAAGGACGCTGGATAAAGCAAGATGTCAAGATGCCAAGCGTGGCTTGAGTGTTGTCCAACTGGGGAAGCAGATCTGAATAGCAACATCCTCTTGGATAGCCTCACCAAGAAAAGTAGAGCTAAAGGAAGCAGACCCAAAATGAGCACCCAGAATGCAAATGCCATCCAAAGGAGAAAAGAAACCTTGAGGAGAAACAAAGTCCGAGGGAAGACCTGCTAGAGACCCCACTGAACACTTGCGAGGTTGAATAGACAAACCAAGAGAAATGATGAAATTCGAGGAGCATCGTAGGAACAAGACCAATGATATGAGTGTCATCAGCAACCGAAGGAAATAAAAAAGTTGGAAAGGCCTTTGCAGAAGCTCGAAGTGCACAAAAATGAGCCAGAGCGAAAAGAAGACTACCCAAAGGATCACCTTGACGGATACCTAGATAGTAGAAAGATCCCCAAAGCACACATGATGACTGTAAAAGAGGGGATTCTTAGTAGCATAGAACAACTGCACAAATGGAATAAGCTGAGCCAACTCACCATCAACCATGTGCACGCATCTCCCAAAATATTGCAGCTCTAGAAATAGAGTTAAAGGCATTGGAAACATCCACTTGGAAAACAACCCAGTCAGAATGGAGATCAAGTGTGGCACACAAACCATGAATGACAACTTCACAGCCACTAGGAGTAGAGATGCCAAACTGATGAGGGGAGAGAAAAGAGGCAAAAATCTGTTGAAACTGAAAATAGATAGAGTGACTAACAAGATGGAGGAGGACTTCGCCAACAGCGATGGGACAGATGCCACCCGAGGCTTTAGTCATGGAGATCAAACGAGACTCAGACAAAAGACGTGCAACAAAAGAAGAAATGTGACCAGAGGCGATAAAAGAGTAGACCTAAAAGAGTTGAACACAGCCACTATCAGAGTCCTCAAGTGGAAAGCAATCATGAAGGTATTCATAGACCAAACTGGAGGGACACCAACAACAAGACAAGGACTACGATGGAAGGCATGAGAGAAAGAATCAAGATCAAGCACCAAGTTAACATCAGACACAAAGTCCTCCACAAACAAGGGAAGAATGCCTTTAGAAGCAAGATGAAGAGCTTGGAGAGCAGCAACAATATCAGCAGAAGAGGGAGCGGGTGTGAGAGGAGCCAAAGCTCGAGCAGCACGAGAATACTCACCAACTTGCCCAAGATGTAGGATGCAATGAAGACGATGGTGGAGACGTGGAGTTCCTTGAGGCTAAAAGTCCTGTGAGTTGCGAGCATCAAGTGCCTCTGACAAAGTGTTCATCACTGAGGCTCCTTCGGTGTTGCATCGAGCTCGACTTCTTTCTTGTATGGGTCTAGGTGTGGGGGCTTGGTTGTCAGCTTGGCCTGTTATTCTTTTCTTTCGGTTGTATTCAGTCATCTTCACCACTGCTCTTTGTCTTCGCTTGGAGCTACTTCATCCTTCAGCCTTGGGTCTCTCCAGGTGTGCTTGCGGTCACCCTATTGATGCTCTTGCTATCCACCTCCTCCATTGTCCTTCTAGGAGTGAGCGCACTGCTACACATGATGTTGTTAGAGATGCAGTGGCTGCTATAGCCAGAGATGGAGTATTCCATGTCCTTAGAGAGTAGTCTCATATCCTTCCTTCTGCCGCGTCCCACTCTTCCCATAGGTGTGTTGACATTGTCCTCTCTCGGGATGGGCTTTGTACTTTGGCAGATGTTGTTGTTGCTGATTCCACACATGGTGACCTACTGCCTCGCTCTGCCTTCACACCAAGAGAAGCGATGGTCTAGATCCTACAAAGTAGGAATCACTACCAAATAGACACAACCACTCCTCTTGACTCGTGGTAACCTACTTTAGGTGTGTATGTACAAGTGACACTTTGGCCATTCAAGTAACCAACAAACAATATTGACAAAATATACAATATTCTACATGGCTAGATTTGCCAATGTAGGCATTTTTTCACACTCCTCCTCAAATCTAGCCTTGGAGATCACAATGCTTTTATCAATAACTCCAATTGAAGATCTAAGCTTGACAAATGAATCTTTAGGTAAAGGTTTAGTAAACAAATCAGCCAAGCAACTTGATGATGGCACGTGTTGGAGCTTGATCTCTTTAGCTTGCACTTTTTCCCTCACGAAATGATGAGCAATTTCGATGTGTTTGCTCCTTGCATGGAATGTAGGATTAGTTGCAAGTGATTGGGCTGATTGGTTGTCACAATAGATGATAGGGATCTCCTCCTCCATGACATTAAGCTCCACCAATAGTCTTTTGAGCCACAAGACCTCATTGCATGTTGATGTCAAGGCCTTGTATTCGAATTCTGTGGAAGATAGGGAGATGGTATCTTGCCTTTTGGAAAGCCATGATACTACTCCATCACATAGAAAGGGGAAAAAGGCACTTGTTGATCTTCTATCCACTTTGTCACCTGCAAAATCCGAGTCACTATAGGCTCTTAAGCCAAGATTAGTTCCTCTATACAAAATACCAAAATTCTTAGTGAATGAAATGTATCTAAGAACTCTTTTGGCCATCTTCCAATGTGAAACTAGAGGACTTTGCATGAATTTTGCTTAACTTTCCAACACTATAACTTAGATCAGGTCTAGTTATAGTTAAATAGATCAAAGAGCCAATAAGCCTTCTATATAATGTGATGTCCTCAAAGGATGCTTCATCACAACCAATAGATGCTTTTACATGTTGCTCCATTGGTGTCTCAATGCCTTTACAATTCTTCATTCCAAATCTATCTAGGATGGATGTAGCATATTTATATTGACAAATGAAGCTAAAATCACATCCTCTAATAACCTCTATTCCAAGAATGAAGCTCAACAGGCCTAGATCTACCATCTTAAACTCTTTTGCTAGAGCAATTTTTACATCTCTAATTCCATCTAGATCATTACCACTCAAGATAATGTCATCTACATACAAAACAAGAATAATGATCATGCCATCATGAGAACCTATATACAATGATGGATCATAAGCACTCATTACAAAATTGATGGAAATGAGCAAAGAGTTTAGCCTAGAGTACCATGCTCTAGGTGCTTGCTTGAGCCCATAAAGGTTCTTCTTCAAAAAACACACCTTTCCTTCATGCTTGCCTTGATGAAGCCCTCGGGTTGCCTCATGTAGGTCTCTTCATCCAAATAACCATTGAGGAATGCATTTGTGAAGTCAAGTTGGAATAGCTCCCAATTGAAGGTTGTAGCAAGACTAATGATCAACCTGATAGTAACAAGCTTAGCCACAGGAGCAAAAGTCTCATCATAATCAATGCCTTTGGTTTGTAAAAAACCTTTGGCAACAAGCCTAGCTTTATGCTTGCTTATTGATCCATCTTGATTATACTTCAACCTAAACACCCACTTGCAATCAAGAGGTATCTTTCCTTGAGGAAGATCCACAAGATCCCAAGTATGATTCTCAATAAGAGCATCATGCTCTACTTGCATAGCATCCATCCAACTTTTAGACTTACAACATCTTCATAGCATGTTGGCTCATCTAACATTGAAGTAAGAAAGGTGTAAGATGTGAAAGATGATGAGCCTTCCCTTTGATCACCTTGACCATCATAGGTGAGCCTCAATGGCTCGGATCTTGCCCTTGTAGATCTTCTTGGAGTTCTTGGAGTTCTTGGAATTCTTGCATCTTGAGGTGGATCCTCAAGTTCTTCTTCACTTGGAAGCTCCTCCTCCATCCTAGCATGATCCTTGGCATCAAGATGATTAGTAGCATTATCATCCAAATCACAAGCATGTCCTTCATCAAAAATAACATCCCTACTCACTATCACCTTGCTAGTGATGGGGTTGAAGACTCTATAACCTTTGCTATTCTCACCATATCCCACAAAGATGCCTTTGATGGATGTTGCATCATCCTTCCTTCTCTTATCCAAGGATTGGTGTACATAGCAAGTGGATCCAAAAACTTTGAGATCCTTGAGATTGGGCTTCTCTCCAAATAGAGCTTCAAATGGTGTGATTCCTCCAATGGCTTGGTTTGGCAATCTATTGCACAAATAGTTAGCACAAGTTATTGCTTCACCCCAAAATGGTTTGGATAGAGAAGCATCTAGCCTTAAGGCCTTAGCACACTCACAAAGAGATCTATTTCTTCTCTCACTCACTCCATTTTGTTGAGGGGTGTATGGACATGACAACTCCCTATTTATGCCATTAGAACTACAAAAGTCAATCAACTTATTGGAGATATATTCACCTCCATTATCACTCCTTAACACCTTAATCTTGGTACTAAGTTGATTTTCTACCAAAGTCTTGAACTTTACAAAAGAATCAAACACCATTGATTTGCTAGACAAGAGGTACATCCAACAAAATCTAGAATAGTCATCAATGAAGATTACATAGTACTTGGCACCACCGTTAGACTCATGTGAAAAACTATGAACATCCAAATGGATGAGTTCAAGAGGAGAGTTTTATCTTGATGTAGATCTTGAGAAGGGTAGTTTGTGAGCCTTTGAGAGGCTGCATGCTTCACATCTCTTCCCACACTTTGACAAATGCTTGGGGAGTCCAACTGCAAGCTCCTTTGCAACCGTAGATTCCATGGCTTTGTAGTTGGGGTGGCCCAACCTTTTGTGCCTTAGTTCCACCTTTGATAGCTCCACCTTTGCCAAGTTAACACTCTCCACTGCAATATTAGCATCAAGCTTAAACAATCTACCTTGCTTAAAGCCTTTGGCTATATATTCATCATTTCTAAGGATGGAACAAACTCCATGCTTAAATTGTACATCTAGGCCATTATCCATTAACTGGCCAACACTAAGCAAATTCTTGGTTAACTTAGGAACATAAAGAACATTATCAAGGTTCATCCTTTTGGATGATCCCACATACAAGGAAATTGTTCCTATTCCACTTATCTTACATTCTTGGCTACTTGCAGTATAGATTGATCTATGTAAGTCATTGTAAGAAAGTAAGGTGGAGAATATGTCCTTTTGATATGTCATGTGGGAACTTGCCCCACTATCAATCCACCAAGAATCATTGGTGTTGCTCTTGGATGATGGTGGTTTGTTGGAAACCATCAAGGATGACTCTTCATCCTCCTCCTCCTCCTGATGTGCAATGTTGCTTTGTTTGCTCTCTTGTGCCTTCTTCTTCTTGAGACATTCTGATGCAAAATGTCCTTTCTTTCCACAAAAAAAGCATTTGTACTTGGACTTGTCTTTGATCTTGCCCTTTGAGCTTGAAGCCTCATCCTTCTCCTTGGTCTCCTTGAAGTGCCTCTTCTTGCCATTGGTCTTCTTCTTGCTTTTGAATGAGAAATTAGCTTTCTCATCACCATCCTGCAGAGAAATAGCATTCATTCTTGCATTGGTATGCAACATCCTACACTCTTCAGCTACTAATACACTGTGTAGCTTTTCTATAGTAGGCAAAGTGTCTTGGATTGCAAAGCTTTGGACCAAATTTGTAAAGCCACTCCCTAGACCATTGAGGACAATCTGAACAAGCTCACTATCTTGAATCTTCTCTCCAATAGAAGCTAACTCCCTATTGAGAGACTTGATTCTAAGCACATAATCTTGTGCACTCTCATCACTCCTCTTCATGCTTTGTAGAATCTGCTTCCTAAGCATGAGAACCCTCGAAGTGTTACTAGACTCATAGATAGATTTTAAAGATTCCCAAGTGTCTTTAGCACTCTTACATGATGATACTTCCCTTAAAAGATCATTGCTTACATTCATCTTAATACAGTGAAGTGCAAGCCTAGACCTCTTCTTGTATCTCACTAATTCCTGTGCACCTAGAGGTTCATCTTCATCATCTATTAGAAACTCATAAAGATCCTGGAGCACCATTAGTGACTCCATCCTCACTTTCCAAATAGCATAATTGGTAGAATTTAACCTCTCACTAGCTTCTAGAAGGTAGGCTCCCATTGATCCCATCTTACTAGCAAGATTCTACACACAAGATATAGATTTGTTTGGACCTGAAACTCACAAAGGTTTTTAACTTGCAGTGTTTCACTCAAATGTTGACTTCTAATCCAACAGATGGATTTGTAATCATAGTTCTATCACTCCCTCACAAGCTGGAATGAAGATAAGATGAGATAAAAACTACACTCAAGCAAATTTTGCCAATCTTGGCTATTCTTGGACAAAAAACTGACTCTATCTCTCTCATTCACTTTGATGTACTTTCAAGACCTGGTTTCCACTTTAAGAAGGTCTGAAATCAGCCTAGATTAGTTAGTTTTCATGAAACAAATTCAAAACTAATCAATGGCAAGTGATCTTGGTAGCTTATTCTAGGATTTGCACCAAAAATTACATTAAACTGACACCAGATGAATTTTCTATGATCCAATGAATATGGGTTATTAAATGATGGTTCAGAGATTCCCACATGTGTGAACAGTATGGATTTTGATCCTGAAAAAGTTTGGGATCAAATCCCCTCACCAAAACCTGGATACCAGCTCGCCCTTCCAACACTAGCTTTTTGCACCAAAACCTGCTAAAACTGGATTAGATTCAAACACAGATCAATGGCCTTGTACTTGGCCCTGATACCATGTGAAAAGTACAGTACTAAGGACCATAAATGGATCTTTGAATGATCCACAAGATGATTGTATGCTTGTTAAACAATCTATCAGAAACTAGTCATCAGAAAACAAGATCTAGTTTAGCAACTTGATTGGAAACAAGTAGAGACAATCAAAGCATTGATCAAATAGTATAATCCAACTCCACACGTGTGGAAATAAGGCTGTAGTACGGCCTGTAGATAGTGTTTACAAAGTGCCAAAGCTGGGTTTCATTGGAAATCAAGAATAATCACCATACAATGAGAGGTAACTCGAGTTTCTCCTTGAGGCTCCAAAAAGTTTCTATCTTCTCACTATGGAGAATGGGAATAGTAAAACACACTTCCTTTGCAAAGTTAGGTGAAAATCCAGCATGTAATAAGGAAGTAGACTCCACTTTCTTGTCCTAATGTGAAAACCCTAGCCTAGATCCAAGAGTCATGCTTGGTAGGTGCATGGTAGGTACAAATCTCATCATAAATCATGGTCTAGATCCTACAAAGTAGGAATCACTACCAAATAGACACAACCACTCCTCTTGACTCGTGGTAACCTACTTTAGGTGTGTATGTACAAGTGGCACTTTGGCCATTCAAGTAACCAACAAACAATATTGACAAAATATACAATATTCTACATGGCTAGATTTGCCAATGTAGGCAATTTTTCACATTGGAGGGTAGAGAAACTCGGCCTTTTCAATAAATGTTCAATCTCACAGATGTTTTCAGCATCCCCTAGATGTGCTAAGACTTTGGTAGAAGGTTCTTTGGCAAGTTCATTAGAGGCGTCAATCATTTATTGTCTAATAAAGAGGAAGGTCAAATGTGCTTAACAACATCTCTAGCAGGTTTGCACAGGCACATACAAAAATATTAGTTTGATTTTTGTGAAAGATTCAACTAGTTTGATCATATTTGCTACATTTCTATATTTGGCAAATTGAGGCCAACTTTGTTTTAGACAATGTACGTAAAGTTTTAATCGTATATATCTCAGTATAGCTAAAATTTATGGTGTAGACACATGTGTTGGTGTTAGGGCAAATCCATGCCATTCTAACCCATGTGAGCATTGTCTAGAAAGGCAAGTCACGCACAGTACTATCCATACTCCTTTCCAGTCATATCTCACCAGAAACCTAGTATGATGGTTTAGACACCTACGTGGGCAAAGTAGGTTATTACCATGATTGAATAATGCGAATACGTAGGTATTAGGGCACATCTGTGTCGTCATACTAATTCTTGCACCCATTTGCTTACACAAAATGTATCGCTAACACTGCGGATTGAGCATATCCATGCTTTCCAAGAACGTCCAAGTCAGTCCATGGTAGGTCCATGGTAGGTTGGTTCACATTAAGGATAGGTTTATTTACGACTCATTAGGGAATGTAAAGATTTTTTTTATTAAGGTATTAGGGCAAATCCATGCCATACTAATTCTTATGTAAGAAATTATGTATCTTATGCATATCCATGCTATACCTAATTATGCTTTCAAAGTTTGAAAGTATAGTTTTATGGTAAGGTTTGTGTTATGATAACACATAAATAAATCAACATTCCCGTAGTGTAGAAAGAACCATCATTTAACAAACTAAGTCTAGAAAAGAATACGTCCTCTTTTTAAATGATTAAATTGTCAAAAATCGTATACATAACATATGTGGCTTATGCGTAACTTGAATTTATTCAAAAAAGCATACATGAATGATTGTCGACGTATTATCTTGAGAAAATGCCATGCTATTCCCATGAAATGTGTGTTTTCTTTAAGAAAAAGCAATACATTATGCCCTCATTATATATCGTATAGCATCCTTAACTTCGAATTGTAATTATAACACATACTTGTTCTCTTCTACCAAAGCAAGAATCTTATGTAATAATGTTTACCTTATACTTCAAGGTATAGTCAAATAACATACCTATATCGACTCTTTTCAATATATAGTTCAAATTAAAAAAAACTCATACCAGTGCTCAATGGACCAACAAAGAGACCCTGAAATCCCAGAGGATTATCCATACGAGGTCAAGTCCCCTGTCGCTGAACAAATCAGATGTCATAAGTTCTACCGAATGAGGACCGAACTCCAAGATCCATCCACAAACCCATTCGAGGGACAAGAACTTGATCGAGATGAGTCCTCATGAGCCAGAACCCATGTTCATGGTGTTGAAACATCCCATGCCAGAACCAAACTTAATGGAGTTTCTGCTACCCACCATGCTCATCTTGTGGGACGTACACCAAAACTCTCTATCAAATTTTGACGGTAGTTCGGACCCTCAAAGATTTTTGAAAATCTTTGAGAATGCATGTGATGCATATGGCGAAACATCTCCCGATGCTATGGTCCAACTGTTTCCAATGACCATGATCGCTAAAGCACGTGATTGGTTTTTCAACCTTGATCGTTGTTTACAGATCCTCTGATCCAGAGGACCTGTTGGTTTTTAAACTTGATTCTTTCTTACTTTTGCCCATCAGCAGAGACGGTGGGTTCTTCTTGAGATTGTCATTCTTGTTTTAAACCCAAGATCGGGCAAAAGAGAACAGATTCGTCATTGTAGTATAGTTTTTTTTGTCCTACCTGTCAGAGGACTACTCAGGGACGACTCTCTCTAACAGAGATTCAAGCCAAGAACGCTCATTCATAGATCAGAGTGCAGCCCATATGAACATTCAGTAGATTCTACAACTATCTAATCCTAAAAATGAACTGAATCAGAGCCTAAGCAATACTAAACTGAGCTACACTTGCATAAATTGACAAAACAAGAAACAAGAACTAATCTACAACATGTTAGAAGTCCAAGAATCAAGAAACCAACCAGTCTTTTGATTCTTGGACATCCCAAGAACATCAAGAACTAGATTGTGAAGAGATATGCAAGAACTACACCACAGATCCAGCCTATTTAGTTTACCTGAATGCTGGTTCCTACATTAATCCACAAACAAGAAAAGAAGCTAATCCACTCTAGGAAAGTAGCAAATCTAATCCACTCTACAGTCCACAACCACACACAAAAGGAGGGAAGGGCAAGATCATAAATGCATCACTCAAGAAACAAGCATGATCAAGGAGCTCAATGGATGCACCAAACTCATGAAGGCTTTTCACATTTCAGCATGGCGTTGATACAATTCACAAAAAGCTCCTCTTCACAAAGAGGGAGTCTCTTAAATAAGCAAGAGAGCTCCTTAGGTGGCATGCTTGTGTAATTTTCACATTTCACAAATTACAAGTGAAATAATGCTCTCCACTAGAGGTCACCATCAAAAGGTGGCTGACTCTACTTTTTTTAAGAGGGGTCTTCTTGCATTTATTACATTTGCTTAGAAATACTAGTTTCTACATGGTCATTCCATCTTCCGGGATTCACCACGAGGCTTACATAGTTCTTGCTTGCCATTCCTAACTAGCATTTCTTGGCTCTCATACTCGGCTCTCATTCTTCATTAGTCTCGTCTTCTCAAAGACCTCCTCGGTCTAAGGTGAGAGGTGCTCTTGAGTTGCTCTGTCCGAGTATCTTGGGGATTCGTCAGAATCAGCCAACATCATCCCACCCCTAATGTGTTGCAGGACACACTGCAACTCATATTGGACGATGTCGCTCCGCTTTGCATTGGCATCTTCGATCGTCACTTGGAAAAGTGTAGATCCTTGTTCGTTTACATAAAACCAAGTGCTTATTGTCACCAGTCTTTATCACAAAAACTGCTTTTCACGAATTGTCGTAGTTTAACCAGAATGTCTTATTGTTGCAATTGGTTGACATTCTCAAAATTGGAGAGCTCTCAGCAGCTTCACAACTTGCATGCTCGAGTGCTTTCCATGTGTCTCTTTGTTTTGTCACTTGTATCTGCCATTGAAGGTTTCATCTTTGGTCTCTTGGCAGATTCTAATTTCTGGGAGGTCTGTATCCTCCATTCACTTCTGGGTGTTTCCGTGGTTCTTCTCTCAGTTGAAGTTTCAATCTCAAGGAATACCTTCGTTTTGTAGGTTACACAAACTTTGGTTATAAGTCTCAAGGGGATGGACTCATCATCAAGAAATTGGTGGTAGGAACAGATCTGGATGGACGGTTTGATAACAGTAAGGAAATATGATGAAGGCTTAGTGGAAGGGTGAAGGAACTAATAGTTCTACAGTTGCAACCTTGGACCCTTGCAATGCCGAGCTTTGACCACTACTTGCTGGGTGAGGAGCTCACTTTATTTGCAGGTTCATGGTTGTCTTCATCTTTCTTTTTCTACAGCTCTTTCTTTTGACCCATTACTTTTGGATCTCTTTGGGCTTCATACGAGGGGATTCAACTATCATTTCTCCAGAGAGTTTCTTTTGATCAAGGTTGATCTGACTCATCTGTTGCTTAAGTTTTGTCCTTTCCTCCTCAACTTCTTGGATCTTTCTCTTTATTTGTTCTGGCTGCTTTGCCTGCTTCTTAGATCTTTGTTTGGCTGATCATCCATTGTAGGTGGCAGTTGGTCTCCGCAGGACATTTGCAATGATCTATCAACTGCTTTGGTAAGACTATCAAAACTGGGGATTTCCCAAAAGAACAGTAACTGGTGATAAACAAACAGAAGGAAGAAAGGGTGGTGGTGACAATAATAGATGTGTGAACGATAGGCATAAGAGTGGATGCAAATGTATGGCAAGAGGCCGATTGAAGAAGGAGACTGATTTTCCAATGCCTGTGTTTTTCTTTTCTAAAGGATCTTCGTCGTGACTAGGATACTTCTTCTGATCAAGTTGCTTTGGATTGTCCATCTATCTTCTTAGCCTTGTCATTGTCGACTTTGGGTTTGTGACCTTGGTTGTTGATCTTGTTGGTGTTGTTGTTGGCAACGTAACTACTCTAGTGGATCCAAGCAGATCCACTCTATCCCCCCCCAAAAAAATCGGTTGGTGGAGATGTTGGTACTGGTAACTGGTCATGCTCAAGATTGGATCGGCATGTGGAACACATAGTTGAAAACACATTGAACATGTGACTGGTGTAAAGATGAAACAAATTCTAACTAAATTTGTTTCGATCTTCCTTTAGTTGACTCGAAGATAAATATGGTAATGAGATGCAGAAATCAACTCTAATTCGACATGGATTCCGCATATGTTTCAAGAATCCTAAACTTCTGTACAAGGGAATCTGAAGATGGATAGATGAATGAAAATGTGTTTTGGAGATGCTCTATAGAAGACTCTCGTGCAGTAGCTATTCCTCATGCAAAAATCAATCACACAAAATAGGTGAAGAGAAATAAGGAAATAAACAAACGTGACAAAGAGTGAGAACTGTATAGCACTTGTCGAACAAAACTTGCATTCATCAGCATTGATAATTTACCTTGACAGTTGCAATATGCCATTGTTTTGTAGAGTTGATGAAACTTACTTTGACATGCCCTTGTCAAAACAAGGCAGGGTAGGTGACACAAAAATCTACTATCATTGATAGCAGATGTTGTAAGATATAGCTTGAGATGCAGGTGTGGTTGAGGTACTATGTCCTGAGGACCTCTCTGAACAAGAGATTTAGAACCAAATCTCTATCTGAATTTCCAAATCCGAGAATTATTGTGTATCAGCACATTGGAAAACTTATCAGCATGTGGAAAGACAAATAGATTTGAGGTTGTAGAAGTGGAGAAAAACTGTCAATTCCCTGTGGAGGTTGCTCTTGGTTGGACATTGTAGTAGATGATGGAATATCGGTTTCACTTTCTTTTGACAAGGACTCATTTCATAATGTCTTTTTTCATTATGGAGCTGGTGTATTGTGTGGTATTGTAGAAGTTTGCTAGAAACTTCTCAAGTGAGCAGCAGGTTGAGCGGGAGGGTGCTATAGTGCTCGTATGGTTGTCGTGAAGATCCTATCGGGATTCATAACTGACATGATGGGCAGGTAGGATCGTAGTTGGTTGTTTCGAACAGTCTTTGAAACTGTGTTTTCTGATACAGTTGGGACACTTATCATGGTACTTGGTCTTGACTGGACAATCAAACATGAAGTGGCCAGTTTCACCATAGATGAAACATCTGGTGTGCAATGGCCCTTGTATAACGGCATAGCCATCTTGTATGGCTAATGGTTCTGGACTTTCCGATGGGTATTCATGATAAGTCAAGGAATGTCCAGATTGTGACGGTTGTTCTTCATATTGTTGGACTGTATGTGCTTGGATAGGCGGATATGAAGGACAAGCATCAACAAGATGCGTAGCCCGGCAGTGTGGGCACCATATTATTTTTCGTCTATAAGGTACCTGTGCAGGGTTTGACTGACCAGGCATACTGCTTTGGATAGACTTCAGGGTAGCTTGAAACTCGTTGGTGAGTTTCTCCATCTATAGTTGGTGTTGCTTATTAAACAAATCCAACTAGGATTTCCAAAGCTGATCTCGGGTATCCTCGATCGGCTTCGACTCATGGAGAGGAGCACATGCTGCTCGTCTTTCCCTGGATTTGTCAACATCTGATCCTTCATCTTCTTCCTTGATGGCATCATACATAGCTAATTTGAGGCTCATATATTCATCATTGGATTTAAGCTCTCGTCTAATCCATCTTGAAAGGCCAACTAAAACCAAATGATGAGCATCTGTTCGGAGGGCTGTTCATGTACTTGACTTTTGAGGCGTTTGATACGCTTGATATAGTCTCGTACGTGCTCATCATTTGCCATCTTGATGTTACTCAATTTGACAAAAGGGCTTTCGATCAAGTGAAAGGACTTAAAATGCTTGATAAAGGATTCTTTTAGAATTGACCAGTCTGTCTTTTTGTCACGATCAAGGTTGAAAAACCAACCATGTGCTTTAGCGATCATGGTCATCGAAAACAGTTGGACCATAGCATCGGGAGATGTTTCGCCATACACATCACATGCATTCTCAAAGATTTGCAAAAATCTTTGAGGGTCCGAAGTACCGTCAAACTTTGGTAGATCTAGCTTGGGTGTACGTCTTTCAAAATGAGCTCCGTGGATAGCAGGAACTCCATTAGGGTTGGTTTTGACCTGTGAGGGCTCAGCACCAAAAAAATGGGGTCGTGCGTGTGAAAAATTGTCAACTAGTAGTATTTTCCTAACTTGAGATTTTGTAGGCCTATGGCCAAATAAAAGTTAGAGATAGGTTCATACATGTATGTAGAGGCCCAAAGTATGTGTACACTACTTTTGAGGTCACATTAATTAGAGGAGGTCGAGTGTGGAGCTCTTCTATTGGCTCATAATTTGGTGCATTCCTATTTGACCAAATTTCTAGGTAGATGGGTGAATCCTATTGGACCCCAATTTTAGCCTATCATAAGACAAGTGGCCAAGAGGCACTATGGCTGCTATAAATAGCCATCTCCACGAGTATGTACATATCTCATTTTCATTCTATTGAATGAATGTTATGCTCTTTGAAGATCCATCTTCTTCTCTCTCACTTTTTTGTTCATATCTTGCATTCTAGCCACTAGAATTGTGATTTCTTTGTTGCTATGGCTTCACACGTGTGAAATGCAGGTTGTAGGCTCTGAAGTACGGACAGGGACAGCAAGTTTCTGTTTGTGGAAGCTTATGATCAGATCTTGATGTTTAGTTGATGTTTAGTATGCTTAACATCACAATTTCTATCATTTTTTCAATCTAGATGTGCATAACTTCCATGGCCAAGATCTTTATGAAACTTTAGCATCTTTTGGATCTGAGTTTTTCACATGGTATCAGAGCATTAGGCGGCCAAATGTGCAGGTTTTGCCAGATTTAGAAGAGATTTGTGGGCGAGTTTGCTTTTGTAGCATTCCAATCAAGTTTCTAGCTAAAAATCTTGTTGATTTATGTGTAGAAATTGGATCTTTGTGATCAAAACATCATTTGTATGCATTTCAATTGAAGTAGGGCGAATTCCCTCTGTACTTATCAGAATAAGGAGACAAAATTTGTTTTGGAAAGAGGGAGATGCAAGATCCAACAAGATCCTATTAGTTTTCCATTCTAGCATATAGTTTTTTGATTCAATTTCTTGCTTCTTCATGTCAAAAACTTCAAAATTGATGTAACCCTCTGATTTTCAGTTTGCTGAATGATTCAAGAGTGTATTTCAATCTTAGGAGTGAGGGAAAAGCAAGTATATTGAGGTTTGGTCTTGGTTTGATCAAGAAATCATAAAACTAGTGGCTAAAATTGAGGAAAAAGTGAGGAAAAGAGAGAAAAAGTAAGGTTTTAGGTTCCAAATCTTTGTGATTTCTTCTTGTGTTTCATTTGTTGATTCAAGAGAGTGCTTAGTGCATTGGAACAGGTCAAAGATCAGAGATCAATCATTGCAACATGGCTACAAATGGAGGCTACATGTTGGAAAGCAATGATAGGCTTACCTCCCTCAACTATTCTACTTGGAAAGTAAGGATGGAGTCTTTGCTTGAGATGAATGAGTTGATGGATATTGTTGTAGGTGTGGAGGAGAGACCTTTGGCACCTCAAGAACAATTGAGGTATGACAAGAGGGCAAAGAAAGCCCTTCACATGATCAAGATGAATGTGACAAATGAGCTTATCAAAGAGGTTGGTAAGTGCACATCATCTAGTGAAGCTTGGGAAGCCTTGAAGAAGGTTTATGAATCCAAGTCTACTTCTAGAGTGTTGACTTTAAGAAGGCAAATCTTTTCTTGTATGCAAAAGAAGAGTGAGAGTGGACATGCTTTTGTTTTGAGAGTTAAAGCATTGAATGATGAGTTAGCATGCATTAATGATGGCATAAATAATGAGGAGCTTGTTCAAGTGATTCTCAATGGCTTGTTGGATGATCATGCTAATCTTGTTCAAAGTTATGCTATCCAAAAATGTTTACCAAGTGTTGGAGACTTGCAAGAGGTCTTGTTGGCTGAAGAATTCAGGTTGCAAGCAAGAGTGGGAGCATCTTCTACATCTCAAGGAGGAGAAGAGGAGGCAATGTTCTCTAAAGGCAAGTTCAAGGGCAAAGGTAAAAGCAATTGGTCTAAAGGGCAAGACCAAGGTGAGCACTCTACTTTTGGCAAAAAGAAGGATAGATCTAAGCTAAAATGTTTCTATTGTGGAGTCAAAGGGCATTTTGCTAGTGATTGTTTTAAGAAAAAGAGGGATCAAGGGGAAAAGCAAACCAATCTAACTATTGATGAGGGTGGGGATGAGCTTCTTTCAAATGATGCTTTTGTTATGTCATCTTGCTTGTTGGCTAATCATGGAGACATTGATCCTTGGTGGATTGATAGTGGAGCCACTTCTCATATGACATATCATAAAGAGTATTTTTCATCTTTAATGGCATTTGATGGTGATAGGAAGGTAATCTATACCGCAAATGATGGTGAGTGTGCAATCAAGGGGATTGGCACAATTCCTATTTCACTTTCTACAAATAGGAATATAGAATTGAAAGATGTTTTGCTCATTCCATCCATTACCAAGAACTTACTTAGTGTAAGCCAAATGCTTGACAAAGGATTCAAAGTTGAGTTTGATGGTGATGCTTGCTTGATCAAAAAGGGGTGTAGTATCATTGCAAAAGGGAAAAGGCAAGGGAAATTGTTCAAGCTTGATGCATGTGTTGTTGCTAACCAAGTTGGATGCATGGCAAATGAACAAATGTCAATTCAAGAGGTATGGCATAAAAGGATGGGACATCTCAACTACAAGGCCTTGGAGGTAATAGCCAAAAAGGAGGTAGTAAGGGGACTTCCCAAGTCTCTTACTTGCTTGAATCATGTTTGTGAAGAATGTGCTTTGTCTAAATCACATAGATTGCCATATACTAGATCTATATCTAGATCTAAGATGCCTTTTTCTCTCTTGCATTCGGATATTCATGGTGTTACTACAATTAGCAATGGAGGTGCTAAGATGTATGTAACTTTCATTGATGATTTTAGTAGATTTTGTTGGGTTTATCTACTAAAGAGCAAGGATGAGGTGTTTGATGTGTTTGTCAAGTTCAAAGTTGCTATTGAGACTCAATTTACAACCAAAATCAAATGCTTGAGGAGCGACAATGGTGGTGAATACATTTCTAACAAATTCAAAGCCTTTTGCGATGAGCATGGGATCAAGAGGGAGTACACATGTCCAAGAACACCACAACAAAATGGAGTGGCCGAGAGGAAGAATAGAACCTTGTGTGAGAGTGCAAAGGCAATGAGATTGAATGCTAATCTTCCTAAACCTTTTTGGAGTGATGCTTTGTTGTGTGCAAATTTCCTATGCAATAGATGGCCAAGTGTTGTATTGGAAGGAAAAACCCCTTTTGAAGCTTTGTTTGGTATGAAGCCTAATGTCAAGTTTCTAAGAACTTTTGGATGCATTTGCTACTTCAACATTACTCTTGATGATAGAACTAAGGAGGATCCATCTTCAAGAAAGGGCATTTTTGTTGGTTATAGTGAAGTAAGCAAAGCATATAGGATTTATGTTCCTTCAATCAAGAAAGTGTTCACAAGTAGGGATGTCATTTTTGATGAAAGTAACATTCCAAAAGTTGTTTCAAGTGATGATGGTGTTGTTGCAACTAATGTGCTTGATGACAATGGAGTTGATGACACATTGGATGTGGATGTTGAAGAAGCCTCTTCAAGTCAAATTCCAAGGAGAACTCCAAGGCATAAAGTGAAACCCTCAAGGCTCACTTATGATGGCAAAGGTAAGCAAGTGGTGGATGGATCCAACTATGCTTTCCTAACTTCTTTTGATGTACCTTCATGTGTAGATGAAGCAAGGCAAAAAGAGGAATGGATCCAAGCAATGGATCTTGAGTTTGAAGCACTTATGAAGAACAACACATGGAGATTGGTGGAGCTTCCAAAGGGCAAAAGTGCAATTGGATGCAAATGGATCTTCAAGGTAAAGACAAATCAAGATGGATCTATCAACAAGTTGAAGGCAAGGTTGGTGGCTAAAGGTTATGCTCAAGAGCATGGCATTGACTATGAGGAAACCTTTGCACCCGTGGCAAAGATGGTGAGCATAAGAGTAATCATTTCCCTTGCAACTCTTTATGGATGGGATCTTTGGCAATTAGACATTTCTAATGCTTTCTTGAATGGTGATCTTGAAGAGGAAGTCTACATGGAGCAACCCGAGAGCTATGTTTCTCATAGCAAGCCTAATCATGTGTGTTTTCTACAAAAAAGTTTGTATGGTCTTAAGCAAGCACCAAGGAGTTGGTATGCTAGGCTTAACTCTTTTCTACTTTCTCAAAACTTCACTATGAGTGAGTATGATCATTCACTTTACTTTAGAATTAGTGCTAATGATGTTACAATCCTTCTAATTTATGTGGATGACATTATTTTAAGTGGAGGGAACAAGGAAGATATAGAAGATATCAAGAAAGCACTAAAAAAGGAATTTGAAGTGCATGATCTTGGTCTTTTGAGCTATATCTTAGGAATAGAAGTAATTAGAACTTCTCAAATCACTTTTATTTCACAAGAGAAGTATGCTATTTCTATTCTCAATAGATTTCATATGGTAGATGCAAATCCTATTGATACACCTATGGAATCACATGTAAAGCTAACTATAAGAGGTAATGAAAGATCCTTCGAGGACATTACTCTCTATAGGAAGCTAATAGGTTCTCTTATATATCTAACCATCACAAGACCTGATTTATCTTATTGTGTTGGTAGATTAAGCCAATTCATGCAAGATCCTAGCATAGAACATTGGAAACTAGGAAAGAGGATCTTGAGATACATCTCGGGAACAAAAGATTTTGGCATTGTTTATAGAGGCTCATCACCTAACTTATTTGGTTTTTCAGATTCAGATTTTGCAGGAGACCTTATGGATAGAAAATCCATAAATGCACATGCTATTTTCATAGGTGATGGAGCTATCTCATGGATGTCGAAGAAACAAGCAACTATATCACTTTCTTCTAGTGAGGCCGAGTACAAAGCTTTGACATCATGCACAAAGGAGATGGTGTGGATCAAGAGGATGATTATGGAGCTTCATTTGCTGGATTTTTCAGAGAGTCCAATCATCTTTTGTGACAACCTTTCAGCCCAAAGTCTAGCAAGCAATCCGGTTTTCCATGCAAGGAGCAAACATATCGAGGTGGCTTACCATTTTGTGAGAGAACAAGTGTTGGCAAAAGAGATCAAGCTTGAACATGTCCCATCAAAGGAATGTGTGGCTGATATCTTTACCAAAGCATTGGGAAAGGACTTATTTTTCAAGCATAGAACAAGTCTTGGTGTACTTTCTAAATCTATGCTAAAACTAGTTGAAGAGGGAGTGTGAAAAATTGTCAACTAGTAGTATTTTCCTAACTTGAGATTTTGTAGGCCTATGGCCAAATAAAAGTTAGAGATAGGTTCATACATGTATGTAGAGGCCCAAAGTATGTGTACACTACTTTTGAGGTCACATTAATTAGAGGAGGTCGAGTGTGGAGCTCTTCTATTGGCTCATAATTTGGTGCATTCCTATTTGACCAAATTTCTAGGTAGATGGGTGAATCCTATTGGACCCCAATTTTAGCCTATCATAAGACAAGTGGCCAAGAGGCACTATGGCTGCTATAAATAGCCATCTCCACGAGTATGTACATATCTCATTTTCATTCTATTGAATGAATGTTATGCTCTTTGAAGATCCATCTTCTTCTCTCTCACTTTTTTGTTCATATCTTGCATTCTAGCCACTAGAATTGTGATTTCTTTGTTGCTATGGCTTCACACGTGTGAAATGCAGGTTGTAGGCTCTGAAGTACGGACAGGGACAGCAAGTTTCTGTTTGTGGAAGCTTATGATCAGATCTTGATGTTTAGTTGATGTTTAGTATGCTTAACATCACAATTTCTATCATTTTTTCAATCTAGATGTGCATAACTTCCATGGCCAAGATCTTTATGAAACTTTAGCATCTTTTGGATCTGAGTTTTTCACAGTGCGCATGAGGACTCGGCTCTATCAGGTGCTTGTCTCTCGAATGAGTTTGTTGATGTCTCTAGGAGTTCGGCTCTCATTCGGTAGAACCTATGACGTCTGATTTGTTCAGCTATAGGGGACTTGACCTCATATGGATAATCGTCTAGAATTTTTGGATCTTGTTGTTGGTCCATTGGGTACTGGTGTTTTTGAATTTGTTTTTTTTTTTGCAGTCCCTACAGTTTACGGTTTACGGTCTGGTGTGGTTTACGATTACAATGGGTTGATGTTACTTGCGGGTGTTTGTGGTTAGTGGTGATTTGTGGTCTGGTGCAGTCAGTCGCGGGTTTACGGTGTCCGTGTGTTGTGGTGAAGGTTGTCGATGGTAGTCGTAGGGCGAATAAGTGCGGTTGGATGCGGTTGGGCACTATGGCTTGTGAAAAAAGTGGATCTTGAATGGATCCAAACCTCCAAAATACTTGGCTAAGATCTTTCCACAACAAGCTACAAAAGCTAGAAATGGCAAAGCATCCTAATGCTACCTTTGATACACATGAACTTGACAAATCATTCAAGAGACAAAAGAAACTAATAAAAGGTACTTATGGCAGCCAGAAACAACAGCATACCAGCCCTACAATAGTAGTCTACCACTTTTGGAAACCTCTTAAGATCATACACAAAAGCTTGAAGACAATACACAAAGCAATGCTCTCAATGGAGGAAGAAACTATGACAATGATCTATTGATCTCTCTCAACAATACAATAAGTTTCTCCAACCTGTTCTCCACGAGTTTCAGCCTAATATAGGTGAGAGAGATGACTCTCTCTCCTCTCTTTAGAACTTAGGACCCAAATTTAGGACACCAATAGCCTAAAATAGCCAATTTTGGTATATATGTCCAAATAACATGATTTTGGTGTCATTTCGAAGGTCCTGAAGTTTGAGACTTCTTCAACATGAAATATATACTAAACTAAAAGTGTCTAGGCCTCTTTTACACGTGTAAAATGTTAGATCCAAAACTATGTACAGAAATTGCCAATTTAGGCCTCAAACTAGCTAGGAAATGTTGACAATTTTCACACTCCCTCTTCAACTTAACTTGCTAGTTTTACGACACTACTTTGCTCCAACCTAAGAATGATCTCCACCATGATAATAGATCTCTTCTCAAGTGTTCTAATATGTAGAATATTAAGTACAACATAATTGATATAGATAATAGTGTCCATATAGGATGCTTCACTATTTCTTACATCAATTTTACATAGAATGGTGAACAGGATACATGTAAAAGAACATAGAATCATAATGAGAGGATTCCTCAATGTATCCACCTTTGAATTCTTTGTAAAATAGCAACAAACAAGTTGCAAGTGAAAGTAACCAACAAGTGTTTGCATGCCTCCTCCACATTCCACTATGCTCATAGTGAATGCACCATGTATCTCCATGAATGAACCTCCATCACCACCTTGCCTTTGTAGATCTCCAATCCATGAAAGCCCTTGAGTGAGTGAATGCCAAAATGATGTGTTATCTGCTCCATTTGAATGAGAAAAACTTGAACTTGAAATACTTGAAGCATCTCCACAAGATTTGCATACAACCCTTGATCCTACATTGTCGACAATTTGCCAACACTAGGATGCTAGATCTTGAACTTTGCTCAAAAGTAAACATATTGACCACTTCAATATCTTTCAAGATTTGAATTAATGCATGTACTTAATCATAAGAACCAGCAATGATAACTATTCCATCTCCCAGATCCAAATGATGCAAAACTATGGAACTAGTGTCATTGCATTTTGACAATTCCAACACATTGACATGACAATGTCCATACATGAGATTAAACATTACTTGAACCTTCAAGAACCTGTAAAAAAAATATCCAAAATGCTTTGCCCATGTGGCTCCCCTTTGATGCTTTTGACTAGCTTCCAATTGCTACTTGCCTCTTGGTGTTGATGAAGCAATTCAAGATCAACATCTTGATCTTCCAATAAAACATCAAGGACTTTGCATTTATAAACATCTTCAGATCTGAACCTCTGAAGATACTCCCTCTCAAACACATGATTAACATCCCACAAGATCTCATCATTGCTTGATTTCAACCTTTCACTATAGTTAGTGAAAACAATGTCACCATCATAAACCAAAAGATAGATTTCTACAATTCTATCCAACATGAAGTAGAGTAGATGAAGTTGAGTATCAACCTAATCAAACCAGCTCATTTGAGCTCAAAACAGACCTCAATGAGCTCACCAATGAGATCTTCCTTGCCTTGGAGAAATTGTCACTTGAGTTGCTCCATGCAGTCTTCTTCATCCAACCTTTTGCCATCTTGATCATGCATGAACACTCCACCACAATCATAGCAACCTTTGAGTTGATGAAGAGATGTAAGATCCATGCCTTGAATCTTCCCAAGAGTCACTCTTCCTTTGCCCTTTCCTTCACAATACTCCCTCTTGATGATCACACCACAAAAGTTAGCAATCTCCCTCTTGATAGTTGCATCATAAGAAATGGAAGAGTCTCGAACATTAGAAGCCATGAAAAGAATACATAGTTCCTTCAACATAATAATGATTGAAGTACTTTTTCTTGTCAAACCTGGACTTCTAATCAATGATATAGGTAATGATAATGAACCCTCACTATCATTCACAAAAGCATCATTCAAAGTACATCCTACTTTGAACACTTCACATTCATCTCTCCCTTTTGACTTGAGATCTTCCTCACCAAGTCTCACGATAGAACCTTTTGATCTACTTTCTTTATGAATACATGTGACACCACTTGTTTCACAAATGACTTTTTTGGACTCATCACATAAAGATACAAAATAAACTTTTTCTTCAATCATGCTCAAAGCACCATCTTTTTTTAAATGAGTAAATAAGTCATTAGCAATAACCATTTCCAAAGAAGAGTTTTCATCACCTCCATTGATGAAGTTAGCTCTCTTCTTACCTTTTTCATTTTTGCACTTGCCATGTAGTTCCATTGAAGAGCCACCAAGACTTGGAAATCTATGAGTAGAAGAGTTCAAACATGATACTAATTTAGCACCACCAGACTCCATTTGACTAGTGGGTAGCACTAGTCCATCTTCAAGATCCAATGGATCCAAAACATTGATCATAGATTCACCAAAAGTTGCCAAGTTAGCACAACAATAACTATCTCCAAGAAGCTCATTGGATCTCAACCTAGATCTAGCATAAGGAAGTTCTTTAGACTTTGCATAAGATCTACCAATCTTATTGATGCTTTATAAACTCTAGCAAGTGATAAATACAAGCTTTAGAGGTGAATGAAAGAGCACACTTAGTGAATCACAAGACTAGCTTCACTAGCTTGTCAAATCTTGGTGTTTAGATGTAGATCTAAGATCACTTCACATGAGAATGTTCCTCAACCTATTAAGAACCTGAAAACACATTTGCATAATGGTTAAAACTTCTAACAAATTCTCCAATCAAATTACATTAGGAGAGCTACTTACATGCTCAACAAAGTACACCAAAATTTATGCAAAAGATTGTTGACAATTTGTTCACCCAAAAGGGGATCTTTCTTCCAAGTGGGAGCTTTGCTCAGCCTTTTGGAGAAATACAAAATCACTCAAAGAGTATTTGTCATCCACTTAAGGAGAAGGTTCATCCACTTAAGGAGAGTATTCATCCACAAAGGAGAGTGTTCATCCACAGAAGTGGAGATTGTCAACAATACATTGAACAAAACATTGTTAGTATTGAATATGCACAAGCCTCACAATCAACAAATGATTAGGTGTTATGATCCAATCCAAAATAGCTTCTTATCAGTCTCTGATCTTCAATAAACCTGAAATATGCTTTTGATCCACAAGTTCAGCTGACAAAACAAAGGTTAGTAAGATTTGATCAATAATGCAATGCATAATCACACTAGAACTTGATCAAACATCTGTGGGGTCGAAGATCTTTCATAGTATAGCCCTTCCGCCTGTCAACAAAGGTTAGATCACTGGATAGGTGCCTAACTATGCATAGATGCTACTTTTAGTTAATTTTCTACTTTCTCCCTTAGCTCTACTCGCCGCTATACTACTCCTCTTTAACTCTACTCCTCTACACTATCATTCATCATAGTTTGGTTGAAGGGAAGAAATGGAGAAGAAGAGATTGAGAAGAGAAGAGAAAGAGAGAGAGAAAGAGAGTGAGGGTGGAGGTTAGCTCAAATGCTCCTTATGCTTGCTAATGGAAAAACATTCACTATTGGCAAACAATAAACATGGAAATAGAAAGCAAGAGAAAACACAACCAAGAGCAATAGCAAGTAGTGAATAGCAAATGAGGATGCTTCTCTTCCAAAAATGGTAGAGTTTCCTCCTTCTCATTAAGCATGAAAATAGTGTACAAATGGTGCCTTTTTATAAAATGGGAAAGGCCCTTGCCCCTCAATCTTATTGGCTAATTTTCACAATGATCCTAACCATTCATCTTGGACCCAACTTGATCCAAGGGTCCACAAAAAGTACATTAGAAATCACAAGATTCATGTGAGTCCTAATTTGGACCCAACTCTAAAAAGTGATCTCTAAGTTTAAAAATGACATTGGGCCTCTAGTTTTATTTTAATTACAAGGCCCAAGTCAAGTTTATATTATTTACAACTTCAATTGCGTGCTCATTGGGCCATGGGCTTATACATGCAAGATGTCATGCCCTCGCAACACATTTTATTGGAGGATTTTATCTATTTACACTTTGTTGGGAATACCCCCAACAGGACCCACGGCCTGAAGTAGTCCGGTCCCTCGGCACTCTGCTGAATTAGTAGAGCGTTCTCTTGGACCGCTTCTGGTGGATGAGATATCCCGTAATGTCTTCCATGAAGTTGAGACGATCCAGTTTCTTCGAGTCCTTTGGCGTGTGGAAGGACTTGTGAACTCCTGTCAGCCATTCCTGATCCACCCATGCTTGGAATCATTTCGTCCAGGGATCGCCAAGAAATGCAGCTCGGTAATATACGCGAGCGATTGGCAGTTGGTCTTCGACTTTGTCGGAAGCGAGTATTTGGATCAAAAAATATGGAGGGAAGGAAATTATCCCATTTTGTTTCAATGCCCATTAAATATTCCAAGTCCCCGGTGTAAGTGGCTGTCGTGCGGACTGTGGGATCGGGGCAATTGATGTAGTGGCTGACGAATGCGGAGAGAGCCCTTCTGGCATCTACATCCATTGTCCGCCCACATTCAGATTTGATGATTGGCCAGTTGAAATTGTTGAGTGTGAACTCATCCAGAGGAGTGCCGCATTCCACCCATTTGGATCTTCTTGGACATGGCAGGAAATGCGCATTCACCTGTAATTGTCGTCACGTAAGCCCTGATGGTTGCAGGGTCTCTCTCAAATAACTGCTCCGGTTGTAGTTGGAGGGCGGGTAAGGCTTGCAGTTCTTTTCCCTTGATGGTCTGAGCTGAGAATGATAACTGCCAGCCGCCTCTTGATGACTCGTGAGGATATTTGGATAAAAATTCATTGATGTTCTCCTCCACGAATTTCGGTCTTTGGAAGGCACGGCTGGCAGATATCGTTCGTGACTCTCTGGATAATGTTGCTTGGCCCTGGCTAGTGGTTGCACCTTGGGTCTGGTCGCGCGTCTCAGCGGCCACATCTGTTTGCCCTTGGTCCTGGCCTTCGAACCCTTGATCTAGTTGAAATCCCCCTGCTGCCTGCTGGCTCTGATCTTGGCTGGTACTAGCCTATGCAGCGTCAAAATTAGGTGGCGATGGAATTACCATGAGGGAGGGCTGGGCCTTCATTTCCATGTAATTTCTGGCATCCCTTGAGGTCTTGTTTGGCCTAGGCGAGCTCTTGCGTTGCGCTTGTCCGATACTTATTGAACTATGTCTGGTAGCTATTCAGGGTTTGGCTATAAATTTGCACCTGACGCTATAGAAGATTCATCTTTGATTGAAAAAGTGGCCTTGTGTCTGGTGCAGATTGAGCTAACCAGACGAGCTTCTCATCTTGTAAGGCTTTAACCTCCGTCCCCAGGCACGTGTTCTCTGCTTCCAAAAGTGTAAGTTGCGTCTGGATAGGGGTAAGTCGTTGGGATACTTCAGTTTGAAACTCCCGCACCTTTGTGGAGGCCTCCGTCAGTGCTTTGGAGAGGCTTTGAATATATTTGTTTAGGCCCTCCTCCTTCTGTTGCAACTTGGCAATCTCTTAGTGCCCTGCTTGTTCATGTTGCTGAGCCAAAATCAACTCTTGCTGCAACTTGGTTAGGTCTGCTCGTAGCTGTGTATTACTTGTTGCCAACTGTAGTACCCTACTTTCCAGAATAGCTTTGGCTGCCACCGTATCCAGGATGTATTTTCCTAGGGTTTGGTACGCCGTCGTTAGATCCGTGGGAGCAGCTGGTACACTGGCACTAGCAGGGGCTTGTGTTGTATCAGCCTCGACGACTTGTGGAATTCCGTCGTCATTGTCTTCGATCAGGTTTTCATTTATCTTGATGCCATCTAGGGCAGTAGGGTCAGTGATGCTACAATAACTATTTGTACAAATGCATCATCAGGCAGCGGTTGGCTGCCCTCGGCAATCTTTGGCGAAGTGGGTGGGGTGTGAGAAACAATTGTGGAAACAGAGACAAGGACGATTTGTCCGAACGAGAGGATGGGAGGAACAGTGGAGAACTGAAGGGTGGTGTGGAGTATGGAAGAAGGTGAGGATGGAGCAGAAAGTGTCTGGCGTGGGGGTGAAAAATTGATAACTTGCATCCATGCCAGAGTGTCAGGGGACAGTTACAAATCAGAAGGGTTGAATGTGAGAGGAGCAACAGTGGTGGTAGGAGTAATGGAAGATGCGATGGTGATGGATGGAACAGCGGACACTAGAAGAGAAGTAGGAGTGGTATCAACAGAAGAAACGGAGATGGAGATAGAAACAGATGTGGATGGAATAGGAAGAGAGGTAGCGACAACAATAATTGGAGTGGGGGGTTGCACAGAAGAAGAAGTGGTGATGGTTGATGGAGTAGTTAGTGCGGCAGTACAGACACGTGGTCGGGTAACAGGTGGAGATGTAGATGTAGAGGCAGCACCACGCATTCGTTTGCTGGCCGTTGTGTTAATGACTGCAGGTTGGGATGTGGTAGATGCTTGAGATGGTGGGTAAAGGTTAGTATGTGGCACAAGGGTAGACAAGAGGGATGAGCATTGGAAACCGTGCACTTTTGTCTCGAGAAGTGCACAGACAAACTTACACAACATGGGGCCTGCTACGATTTGCTCACGGCTGTTGGGTTTGATGGAGTTTGTTAGTTCTCGAATAAGGAAGCTATGCCAATCGTATGGCACAATGGAGGGGTTAGGGAATTCCAGAAAGGATTTCACTATCTGACTCAGCAGCCTGGATTATGTCCTTGCAAAATGTTGAAATAACCAGAAAGTTATTCAACAGATGCGCAGCTGCCTGAATAACGGGTTCCGTGATAGCTTCTATCAAGTAACTATTGTTAGTCTGGATGGGGATTTCTGATGTGGTTTGGGTGACGAATGGTTTGATCAGACCTTTGGCGTGGCGATGGGAGATGGGCTGACGATCATCGGACATAATGCCAACAATGATCATCGAGTCGACATTAATCCTGACCTTGTACGTGGTACCTTGGTACAGGAAGTAGAAACGAGCCTTGTCCTCATCCCAAGTGGCATAAGCGTGAAGGGCGAGGCCCATTTTAATCTCAGAATGGAAGAGCATCGAGTAAAAACCCATTGCTTCAAGGAGGGGCCCGGTTGTCTGCAGTCATGGTTGGATCAAAGTGTTAGAGGGTAGAGGCCAAATCTGCGTGGCCTCGGGGATGTCACGCTGGATCACCTGTTTGGCGCCAGAGTCTTCAGAGGATGAGGAGACCATCTTGGCAATGATGATTAGTGGTCAAAAAAATCTAAAAAGTAGACAAAATGGTGGAAAATGGAAGGAAACAATAAAAAATTGAGAATAATGAGTGTTGAATGACAATGATTGTAGTTCAGAGTGCAGATCGGTGTTTGATATGAGCAGATGACAGCTGGTAGGAAATTTGGTTGAAAATCAAAAACTTGGTATTTTCAATGGAAATTTTGGCAGAGCTTCGCTAGCAAAGGTGACAAATGACTCGAATTCAGCCCTTATATAGCGGAATTTAGAGTGCGTATTAGGTAAAATTCACTTTTTCTTGTTTAGTTCCACCCAAATTCTGGCAGGCACCTTTTCACAAAATTATAAGACCTCAGGTAAGTCTGCGAGTGTTCAAAAGGTCATTTGACTGCTATGCGAAGGTTCGGCGGGGGTTTAGGGTATCTGCGAGGGTTCAACTCTCGCAGGAAGTGATCTCTCGCACAACTTATTCCTATGATTGAATTTTCAAGATCAGACCACGTAGGTAGGCTAATTTCACTGCTCTGATTTCATTTAGACACCTTGCGAGAGTTGGTAAGTTGATCTTGATGCTCTGCGAGGGTTCTGAAAATTTTGCTTCTGGGAACTCTCACATACACTAAAAAATGATGATTCCTCTATCAGGAACTCTCGCAGAGATTTTCATGGATGCATCTAGGTCAAATCTGGTGACTGTCCCATTTCAAGAGCTATCTCCTAGGGAATCTCAAAAAATCATTAAAAAAAATGTCCCTTTAGAGTGTTTTTTGACGAGATCTCGAGATTTTCTGATTTTTAACTTTTGTAAACTGGTAGTCAGCTTCATCCAGGCTTGATCTGACTGTTGGTAGTGCTCTAGAAGTTTTGATGGATTCTTGGTAGTAGATCCCTCAGTCAATCTGATGATCTGCTTTCGTTTTGACCCTATCAGGATCTGGATCCTCTTTGGATTCTGATGAATTTCCCCGATCCTGTCAGATCTGGCTGAATCTTGATGGATTTAGCTTGATTTGGCTTGATCTCCTTAGATCTAGCGGTGATGGCTGAGCAGATTAGCTTTTTGTAACATGTCACCCCCAATCTGGATCTGTCTTACTGTGGTGGCCAGTACTTGTGCAACCGGCTACCGTTGATGGGTGTGTCGAAGGGCATCCCATCAAGCTGTTCTAAGTTTACGGCCCCATGATTAAGAATTTCCTTGATCCTATAAGGACCTTTGCCTGTGAATTTTAACTTTCCCTTGATCGCCTTGGTTTTATACATCAGGACCAGATCTCCTGAACGAAGATCCTTCTTTTGTAATCTGCAATCATGCCAAGCCTTGCGTCTTTTCTTTTCAGTTGCCAGTGCATGCACAGCTAGTAAGCGTGTTTCACAGAGTTTATGCAGAGCTTTGTGACGTAGGTGTAGAGATTTGGACTCATTAAGACGTTGTGCGGCGGCAATCCTTAATGAAGGAACTAAAAACTCTACTGACATCACAGCATCCTGACCATATACCAATTGGAAGGGTGTTTGATCAGTGCTCCCTTTATATGTTGTCCTGAATGCCCACAGTGTAGCATGCAACTTGTGTTCCCAATCTGATCTGCTATCTTCAACTGTTTTCGTGAGCATGCTACACAAAATCTTATTGGATGATTCTGCTTGCCCATTACCACGAGGATAATAAGACGTACTGGTTCTGTGGATCACGAAGAATTCCTCCAACAGGACCTTGATGGTACGTTGATGAAATGGCTTCCGCAATCACTAACTAGTTCCATTGGGCACCCGAAGCGTACAATGATATTTTCATAAAAGAACTTGGCAGTGGTCCTAGCATCAGCTACTCTTACTGCCTTGGCTTCGACCCATTTGGTGAGGTAGTCTGTGGCTACGATTATGTATCGAGCCTGAGAACTCCTTGCTGCAGGGTGAATTGGACCAATATAATCTAGTCCCCATTTTTTGAACGGTGCTTGGGCTAAGACTGGGTGCAGTAGATCATAGTTCAATCTTGTTGGTCTCCTTGCCCTTTGGCACACATCGCACTTTTTCAAGTATTCCTCCGTGTCTTTATGAATCGTTGGCCACCAACATCCTGATTGTACGATCTTACAAACTGTAATGTCAGATGCAAAATGACCTCCACCCATGCCTTCATGTGAAAGCAAAATGATCTGGTAGCTTTCAAGATCAATTTCCGTTGTTCCGCCTTTGGTAGTGATTTGTTTGGTTGGCCCCACATTAGATATTCAAAAATGTTGGCATCCCATTCTGGTACTGTATCCACGTAAAATAAGACAGCATCTACCAGCTCATTGTCGGGTTGGGTTGCAATCTCCTTTCCCTTGATTCGTGACACGTGATCTGCCATGTAGTGTTGTTTTTCCTTGCGAACTACTATTCGAAAATCAAATTCCAACAACAACAGGAGCCATCTGGTGATTCTCCCGGTGTTGCAAGTTTTATTAATGAGATATAGCAAGGGTTGATGGTCCGTATAAAAAGCAAAATGTGTGGCCATCAAATAATGTCGAAACTTCTTAACCGCATAGATCATTGCCAGTGCTTCTCGCTTTGTTGTTGAATAATTCATTTTGGTATCACTGAGCTGTCGGCTTGCAAATCGGATTGGAAAATCCTTTTTGTGTTCACCTGGCTGGGTTAAGACTGTTTCAATTGCATACTTCGATGCGTCTGTATGCATGTGGAACTCAATGGACCAATTGGGTGGTCGTAGGATTGGTGCTGAGACCAATGCATCCCTAATCTTCTGGAAAGCCTTTAGAGCTTTCTCATTCCAATGTGGATTCGTTGTGAGCTTGTAAATTGGTCTGGCTAACTCCGCAAAATCAAGAATGAAGATCCTATAATAGTTAGCATGACCCATGAAAATGTAGACCTCGCGGATCGTCCCCAGTGGTGGTAGATCAACAATGATCCTGATCTTTGATAGATTTGTGGCGATCCCGTGTCTTGGCACTATATGGCCGAGTATCAAGCCATGCGTCACCCAGAATTGACATTTTTCTGGATTCAGGAAGATCTGGTATTCGCGGCATTTTTGTAACACCTTCTCCAAATTGGATAAGTGTTTTAAATCTGGTCCATGCACGCACAAATCGTCCAAGACAATTTCCAAAAATCTATGCAAATAATCTTTGAATGCCACCTGCATGACTTGCTGGAAAGTTCTTGGGGCATTGCAAAGTCCGAATGGCATCACTTTATAGGCATAAGTTTCCCATTCTGTGGCGAATGCTGTCTTGCGCTGGTCCTGGAGGGCTATTTTCACCTGGTTGAAGCCGCCGAAGCCGTCCAAAAAACTGTAGGCTTCATCGCCAGCTACTCTATCGAGGACACTATCCGTAAATGGTAAAGTAAAATGGTCCTTCTTGGTGACTGCATTAAGCGCCTTCAGGTTCACACAGATACGCATTTTGTCATTCTTCTTGGATACTATAACTATCGGCGATACCCATTTCGTGTGCTCGATTTCGTAAATGAAATCTGCATCCATAAGTTTCTACAACTCTTGCTTAATCAGTTCTGTATAATTCGGGTTGCAGCGGTAGTAACGGCTTACCTTGGGGACTGCTCCGTCCACCAATGGTATGGTGTGTTGGACTACTGTTGGCGGAATGCCCTTTAGATCACTATAGCTCCAGGCAAAACAGTCTTCATATTCCACCAACAAGGATCATAGTCTCTTGAACTACGTGGGTGTTAACTACTCTCCCACATGCAGTATCCTTTCTTCTTCTCCTGGTTCCGTATTGCAGAAGTTTGCTAGAAACTTCTTGAGTGAGCAGCAAGTTGAGCGGTTGGGTGCTATGGTGCTCATGTGGTTGTCATGAGGATCCTATCGGGATTCATAACTGACGTGATGGGCAGGTAGGATCGTAGTTGGTTGTTTTGGACAGTCTTTGAAACTGTGTTTTTTGATACAGTCAGGACACTCAGCATGGTACTTGGTCTTGACTGGACAATCAACCATGAAGTGGCCAGTTTCACCACCGATGAAACATGTGGTGCTCAATGGCCCTTGTATAATAGCATAGCCATCTTGTATGGCTAGTGGTTCTAGACTTTCTGGTGGATATTCATGATAAGTCAAGGAATGTCCAGAATGTGATGGTTGTGCTTCATATTGTTGGACTGTATGTGCTTGGATAGGCGGATATGAAGGACAAGCATCAACAAGATGCGTAGCCCGGTAGTGTGGGCACCATATTGTTTTTCGTCTATTAGGTACCTGTGCAGGGTTTGACTGATCAGGCATACTGCTTTGGATAGACTTCAGGGTAGCTTGAAACTCATTGGTGAGTTTCTCCATCTGTAGTTGATGTTGCTTATTAAGCAACTCCAACTGGGATTTCCAAAGCTGATCTTGGGTGTCCTTGATCGGCTTTGACTCATGGACAAGAGCACGTGGTGCTCATCTTTCCCTGGATTCGTCAACATCTAATCCCTCGTCTTCTTCTTTGATGGCGTCAGACATAGCTCATTTGAGGCTCATATATTCGTCATTGGATTTAAGCTCGCGTCTAATCCATCTTGGAAGGCCGACTAAGAACCAGATGATGAGCATCTGTTTGGAGGGCTGTTCTTGTACTTGACTTTTGAGGCGTTTGAAACTCTCGATATAGTCTCGTACGCATTCATCTTTTGTCATTTTGATGTTATTCAATTTGACAAAAGGACTCTCTATCAAACAAAAGGGCTTAAAACGCTTGACAAATGACTCTTTTAAAATTGACCAGTCTGTTTTATCTTCACGATTGTTGGCTGATTCTGACAAATCCCCAAGATACTCGGACAGAGCAACACAAGAGCACCTCTCACCTTAGACTGAGGAGGTCTCTGAGAAGACGAGACTAATGAAAACTAAGAGCCGAGTATGAGAGCCGAGAAATGCTAGTTAGGAATGGCAAGCAAGAACTGTGTAAGCCTCGTGGTGAATCCCGGAAGATGGAATGATCATGTAGGAACTAGTATTTCTAAGTAAATGTAATATGCAAGTAGACCTATCTTAAAGAAAGTAGAGTGAGCCACCTTTTGATGGTGACCTAGAGCATTATTCCACTTGTAGTTTGTGAAATGTGAAAATTCACTAGGATGCCACCTAAGGAGCTCTCTTGCTTATTTAAGAGACTCCCTCTTTGTGAAGAGGAGCTTTTTGTGAATTGTATCAACTCCATGCTAAAATGAGAAGAGCCTTCACGAGTTTGGTGCATCCATTGAGCTCCTTGATCATGCTTGTTTCTTGAGTGATGCATTTATGATCTTGCCCTTCCCTCCTTTTGTGTGTGGCTGTGGACTGTAGAGTGGATTAGATTTGCTGCTTTCCTAGAGTGGATTAGCTTCTTTTTTTTATTTGTGGATTAATGTAGGAACCAACATTCAGGTAAACTAAATAGGCTGGATCTGTGGTGTAATTCTTGCATATCTCTTTACAATCCAGTTCTTGATGTTCTTGGGATGTCCAAGAATCAAAAGACTGGTTGGTTTCTTGATTCTTGGACTTCTAACATGCTGTAGATTAGTTCTTGTTTCTTGTTTTGTCAATTTATGCAAGTGTAGCTCAGTTTAGTAATGCTTAGGCTCTTATTCAGTTCGTTTTTAGGAGTAGATAGCTATAGAATCTGCTGAATGTTCATATGGGCTGCACTCTGATCTGTGAATGAGCATTCTTGGCTTGCATCTCTGTTAGAATGTAAGTGCGTTCAAGAGAGTTCATCCCTGAGTAGTCCTTTGACAGGCAGGACAAAAAAACTATACTACAATAACCAATCTGTTCCCTTCGGCCTGATCTTGGGTTAAAACAAGAATGATAATCTCAAGAAGAATCCACCGTCTCTACTGATAGGCAAAAGTAAGAAAGAATCAAGTTTAAAAACCAACAGATCCTCTGGATCAGAGAATTTGTAAACATTTGGCACCGTTGCCCATTGAACTCCAACACCTTCTACATCAGAAACCCGCAACCTTGTCCACGCTCCGCCCGTCCCCTCACGATCACATCTCAACTGGAGCCCCCCCTGTGTTGAAATCTCAACTGGAGAGCTCGTGTCCTATCTCAGCCAACGTATTTTATTGAATCTCAACTGACACACTCTCTCTCAGATCTCAACTGATGGTCATTCATTACATCTCGACCGACGGTAATCTATTGAAATCTCGACAAACGATTTCCACTCATATCTCAACTGACTGTACTCCATCAGATCTCAACCAACGGCCTCATTCCAATCTCGACCGACGGCCATGCGTTAGATCTCAACCGAAGCCTTTTTTCTGAAACCTTGATCGATGCCCATCAGTTAGATCTCAACTGATGGAAGTCGCTTCCAATCTCAACCGACACACACTGTCCAATCTCAACTGACAACCAATGTTAGATCTCGACCGACGCCATCAATCAGATCTCGATCGACACCCTCAGTTAGATCTCGACCAACGCTATCAGTTAGCTCTCGACCGACGCCTCCTATCTTAGATCTCGACCGACGCCATCAGTCATATCTCGACCGATGCTATCAGTCATATCTCAACCGACGCTCTCAGTTAGATCTCGACCAATGCTATCAGTCAAATCTTGACCGACACTCTCAGTTAGATCTCGACCGATGCTATCAGTCAACTCTCAATCGACGCCTCCTGTGTTAGATCTCGATTGATGGTTTTTGAACAGATCTCGACCGACGGGTCCCTATCAGATCTCGACCGAAGGAATTCAATCAAATGTCAACCAAAGCAATCAGGTCCACCACAACTGACCACCCTATCACCACCTTACGACGGCCCACAGACCCTTCCACTGCAACCTATCACCATCTTAGCCAGACCACATCCATGCCAAACAACAAACACACCAGCCATCAAATACCACACACAGCATCGCTTCCGCATTTTCTTTGCATCTGTCACCCTCTACCTTCGTTTACATCTGTTCACATGGTATCAGATCTAGTTGGCTGTTACTTTTAGTAAGGTTTCCATTTATGGTGATATTTGGATGTTGTTGGGGGTATTCCCAACAAAGTGTAAAAAAATAAAATCCTCCAATAAAATGTGTTGAGAGGGCATGACATCCTGCGTGTATAAGCCCATGGTCCAACGAGCATGCAATTGAAGCTGTAAATAGAATAAACTTGACTTGGGCCTTGTAATTAAAATAAAACTAGAGGCCCAATGTCATTTTTAAACTTAGAGATCACTTTTTAGAGTTGGGTCCAAATTGGGACTCGCATGAATCTTGTGATTTCTAGTGTACTTTTTGTGGACCCTTGGATCAAGTTGGGTCCAAGATGAATGGTTAGGATCATTGTGAATATTAGCCAATAAGATTGAGGGGCAAGGGCCTTCCCCATTTTATAAAAAGGCACCATTTGTACACTTTTTCCATGCTTAATGAGAAGGAGAAAACTCTACCATTTTTGGAAGAGAAGCATCCTCATTTGCTATTCACTACTTGCTATTGCTCTTGGTTGTGTTTTCTCTTGCTTTCTATTTCCATGTTTATTGTTTGCCAATAGTGAATGTTTTTCTATTAGCAAGCATAAGGAGCATTTGAGCTAACCTCCACCCTCACTCTCTTTCTCTCTCTTTCTCTTCTCTTCTCAATCTCTTCTTCTCCATTCCTTCCCTTCAACCAAACTATGATGAATGATAGTGTAGAGGAGTAGAGTTAAAGAGGAGTAGTATAGTGGTGAGTAGAGTTAAGGGAGAAAGTAGAAAATTAACTAAAAGTAGCATCTATGCATAGTTAAGCACCTATCCATACTACAAAAGATCTTCAACCCCACAGTGGCGTCGTTGCCGGGGATAGGTTTTCACTAACTAGTTTAGTTGCATTTTTAGCTATTTTCTTGCTTTTTAGAGTAGTTTAGGTAGATTTTTGGGAGTTTAGAGTTAGTTTTCTATATTTTTTTTGTGTTTGGACTGTTCACAGCTAGCGGAGGAGGTGTGAGAGGGTAGAGGAGGCCCTGAACAACCTCTAAGGGCTTGAAACCCAAACCAATCATCCAAAAAACTCAAACACACCAATCTGCATTTTGGAGGGAAAAAGAGCCAAAAAAAACTCATCAGATTTTTATATCTCCAAAATCAGTGGGAATTAACCCTTGCATGACTGGCAGCAGCTCTAGGGTATTGTCCCAGACCTGCATAGAAGCCTGCAAGAGTAGTTCCAAGCACATTGTAAAAATCAGAGAAAAATCATAAAAAAATTCAAAAAACCCTTGAAAAATTCCAAAAAAATTCAAATCTTCATAAGAACTCTCGCAGAGCCCTCTAAAGTTCCATCTTAGTGAGACCAGGACACAGAGAAGCTTGCGAGAGTTAGTTTGATGATTAAGTGCCTGTGAGAGAGTTCCCAGTGAAAAAAAGACGGGAAAGTACCAGTGAACCCTCGCAGACAGTGAAATTTTCAGCTCCAGTGGTCAAGAACTCTCGCAGAGGATTCTGAAGTTCCATCTCAGTAAGACCAGGACACAGAAGAGCTTGCGAGAGTTAGTTTGATTCTAATGAGCAGAATATTAGATTTAAGTGCTAAAAAGTCACTAAAAAGTGAATACCCAGCAAATCCTTCCATCAGTTCCTTCACCCTATCACCAAGCCTTCATGATGTTTCCTCACTGTTACCAAACCATCCATCCAAAACTGTTCCTACCACCAATTTTTTATGAATCCATCCCCTTGAGACTGATAATCAAAGTTCGTGCAACCTGCAAATCAAAGTTTTTCCTTGAGACTGGAACTTCAACTGAGAGAATAACCACGGAAACACCCAGAGGCAAATGGAGGATATAGACCTCCCAGAAAATAGAATCTGCCAAAAAACCAAAGATGAAACTGTCAATGGTAGATACAAGTGACAAAACAAAGAGACACATGGAAAGCACTCGAGCATGTAGGTTGTGAAGTTGCTGAGAGCTCTCCAATTTTGAGAATGTCAACCAATTGTAGCAATAAGACATTCTGGTTAAACTGCGACAATTCGTAAAAAATGGTTTTTGTGATAAAGACTAGCGACAATAAGCACTTGGTTTTATGTAAGCGAGCGAGGATCTACACTTTTCCAAGTGACGATCGAAGATGCCAATGCAAAGCGGAGCAACATCGTCCAATATGAGTTGCAGTGTGTCCTGCAACACATTAGGGGTGGGATGATGTTGGCTGATTCTGACGAATCCCCAAGGAACTCGGACAGAGCAACTCAAGAGCACCCCTCACCTTAGACCGAGGAGGTCTTTGAGACGACAAGACGAATGAAGATTGAGAGCTGAGAAATGCCAGTTAGGAATGACAAACAAGAACTGTGTAAGCCTCATGGTGAATCCCGAAAGATGGAATGACCATGTAGGAACCAGTATTTCTAGGCAAATGTATTAAATGCAAGTAGACCCCTCTTAAAGAAAGTAGAGTGAGCCATCTTTTGATGGTGACCTCTAGTGGAGAGTATTATTCCACTTGTAATTTGTGAAATGTGGAAATTACACTAGGATGCCACCTAAGGAGCCCTCTTGCTTATCTAAGAGACTCCCTCTTTGTGAAGAGGAGCTTTTCGTGAATTGTATCAACTCCATGCTGAAATGAGAAGAGCCTTCACGAGTTTGGTGCATCCATTGAGCTCCTTGATCATGCTTGTCTCTTGAGTGATGCATTTGTGATCTTGCCCTTCCCTCCTTTTGTGTGTGGTTGTGGACTGTAGAGTGGATTAGATTTGTTGCTTTTGTAGAGTGGATTAGTTTTTTTTCTTGTTTGTGGAATAATGTAGGAACCAACATTCAGGTAACTAAATAGGCTGAATCTGTGGTGTAGTTCTTGCATATCTCTTTACAATCTAGTTCTTGATGTTCTTGGGATGTCCAAGAATCAAAAGACTGGTTGGTTTCTTGATTCTTGGACTTCTAAAATGCTAAAGTTTAGTTCTTGTTTCTTGTTTTGTCAATTTATGCAAGTGCAGCTCAGTTTGGTAATGCTTAGGATCTGATTCAGTTCGTTTTTAGAGTAGGTAGCTATAGAATCTACTGAATGTTCATTTGGGCTGCAATTTGATCTGTGAATGAGTGTTCTTGGCTTGCATCTATGTATGAATGTAAGTGCGTTCAAGAGTGACGACCCTGAGTTGTCCTCTGACAGGCATGACAAAAATATACTACAATGAAAATTTGTCCCTTCTGCTTGGTTTGGCATTGTAAGATCAAGAAGACTTCTAATGAATGTCATGAAGCCTGGTAACAGGCAAAATACCAAGCCGTAGAAGTTGTAAGCAAGAAGTAAAAGAACCACAAACCAGCAAATCCTCTAGAGTAGGGGATCTGCCAACATTTGCTGATGACATGGACTACTACCTAAAGTTCGTGAACTGCAAGATGGATACAAAGAGTTTAGACTCTTATATCTAGGAATTCATGGACCTATGGAATAGGGTTCCATCATTCGATGTGAAGTTGGCATTACGACAGTTTGTGCTAGGTCTGCCAGCCGACTATTAGAACGAATGCAGGCGAAATGTGCTTCAAAACCTCGAGGATGCATTTCGGATTTCGAAAGCATATGATCCTACAGTGGTGGCATCCATGAAGCAATTTGCGCTAATTACAACCACTTTAAAAACCAAGAAGGACAAGAAGCGCGGTCTAGACCAAGTAAAATACTTTGATGAAAAAGATAAAGCAGCATCGGAATCCAAGAAACCGAAGAGAAAGAGATTCAAAGAATCTATGTTCCGAAAAAAGGCTAAAAGAGAGAACTTATGTTTTGTCTGTAAGAAGCCTGGACATATGATGAAATTTTGTCCAGAAAGGAAGAAAAGTTCTGCTCACATGATTGAAATCCCAGAAGGCAATGGTAAGACTTTGGAAATTAACCTGACTGATTGTGAGTGTGAATGTTCTTTTAGTACTACTTCTTTCTTGCCTAATGAACTTTTCCGTATAATTGGCACAGTTAAAGATCAAGAAGTGAGTATTTATTGGACAGTGGTTCAACTCATAATTTTATTAATTCTCTAGCAAATGCTGAACGCCATAAGGCTGGTGGTTTGTTGCATCCGTTAGATATCCCATATAAGAAATGGGAAAGCATATCTATGGATTTTGTAGTTGGACTTCGAAAGACCCAATGACAAAATGATTCTATTTGGGTTGTAGTGAATCAGTTAACTAAGTTAGTTGTATTCATACTAGTCAAGTCAACTATAAAGGCTTTTGATTTAGCCCAGATCTTTGTTGAAAGATTATTTCGATTGTATGGTTTGCCAAGTGACATTGTTAGTGATAGAGATCCTAAGTTCACAGGTCACTTTTGGTCAGCATTATTCCATAAACTGGAAACTTCTTTGAGTTTAAGTTCTTCTAATCATCCTGAATCAGATGGCCAGACAGAGAGGACTAGTCAAACTATGGAAGATATTTTGAGGACGTATGTTTCTCACAAGCAATCTCATTGGGAAGATTATCTCCCACTGGTTGAGTTTGCATATAATAGTAGAAAACATTATGCTACAGGTTACAGTCCTTTTATGCTTATATAAGGTTTTCAACCTAGATCTCCTAAATTTGTTGAGACGAAGTCTGTTAAGATCCAGAAGATTGCTGATTTTTTGCATGATATGCAAGAAATATTGCAAGTGGCTAAGGATAGTATCCGAAGTGCTCAGGATAGAGCTAAACACTATACCGATCTTAAGAGATCTCCAAGAGATTTTAAAGTTGATGACTTTCAGGATTGTACGTAGAATTGGTTCTTTGGCGTAGAACTCGATCTTTAAAGAAAATCGACTGCACACCCAGTATTTCATGTAAGTCGTTTGAAACTAAGTTTACATGATGGTGATACAGTTGGATCAGATGAGGATTTATCCCATTTGGAAGATTTGTCACTTAGTGTACCTTTGGAACCTGAGAAAGTGCTCAGAACGAGAGATAAACAATTGAGAAATCGTTC
Organism: Diphasiastrum complanatum; assembly: GCA_029204225.1. Taxonomy (NCBI): domain Eukaryota; kingdom Viridiplantae; phylum Streptophyta; class Lycopodiopsida; order Lycopodiales; family Lycopodiaceae; genus Diphasiastrum; species Diphasiastrum complanatum. The sequence continues at coordinate 58,177,118 of CM055100.1, read as the reverse complement.
TATCTCTGGATGCTTAACTCGGTGGAAGGGTCATACTGAGGATGATGATTCGTGGGAGAGAGTTGATAGCATAAAGATGAATTTTTTGAATTTTAGTTTTTAAGGATAGAAACAATTTAAGGAGGGAAGAATGCTATGTCCATGACCAATATATAGGATACAATATACTCCTAGTCTTGGATACACGGTACTCCAGTGAAACAAGCCGTTAGTTATGCCACATCATACTGGACGTGACCTGAAAGTAACTAGTATCCTTGTGAGGCACATAACACACTAAATGGAGTTTAGACAAGGTAGACAATGTATGCATGTGTAGAGTTATCAATAACATTTCTATGAATAGTTGGTCCATGCATAGGACTCTATTCTAGGTGAATCTATTGTAAAAATTACAGCAAATAAGGATCCTAAAACAATTGAAATGATGAGGGAAACAATAGATTATGATTTCATAAGATTAGCACAAGTTGAACCATCAAAATCCATCAAAAATCTATGCTTGAACCTCACTAAATGGCCCAAATCCTTGAAGAAGGATTCACACGTGTGAAAGTACGGCCTCCCACAGTCTGAGTACTGTACACCAGACCTACATTCAATCCTATAATCATTAGTAATCACAAGTACTCAAACAATTATGAACATAGAGAGCAATTGCACCATTATGAGAGAAAAAACATGAAATTGCTTGATTGATTTTGGTGAGATATCATCACCTATATATACATGATCCATCACGGTTTTGGACAGGTATGAGTAGCCCTAAACCTATCCCTAATGCTAATTTTGGTGGATCTTTCATCCCTACCAAGTTAGGGTTGGAATCTTGGAGATCCCTCAACAATGCAAAAATTACCAAAGTATCTAAGCATAATTTGGACTCATTCCAAAGGTTCCAACACTTAGGTCTACTTGAGAACATCCTTATGAATGGAATCCTATGCTATTTGGCACGTGTGACAAGCCACATCATGACCATCTAACTATTTACAAGTCATATGACCAAAACTAGTCAAGCTAGAATTGTGAATTTTTAACACTCCTCCTCACTATCTAGCTTGGTTCAATCATTGCTTTACTAATCACTCCAAGTGATGATTTGAACTTCATAAAAGGTGTCTTTTGAAGTGGTTTAGTAAGTAGATCAGCTACACATTCATTGCTTGGAACATGCTCCAAAGCAATCTCCTTGGCTTGCACCATTTCTCTCACAAAGTGATGGCATATCTCAATGTGCTTAGATCTTGCATGGAAGATTGGGTTAGATGCAAGGTGTTGGGTTGATATATTGTCATTGTAGATGATTGGTGTCTCCTCTGAATCCATGATCTTTAGTTCCACCAATAATCTCTTGATCCAAAGTACCTCCTTTGTAGTGGTTGTCAAAGCTTTGTACTCGGCCTCGGTTGAAGATAGAGATATAGTTTCTTGCTTTTTTGAAAGCCATGAAACCACACCTTCTCCTATGAAAGTTGAATAGGCACTTGTTAATCTCCTATCCCTCTTGTCCCCTGCAAAATCTGAATCACTAAATGCATGAAGGTTAATCACATCTCCTCTATATAGAATCCCAAAATCCAGTGTACCCGAGATGTATCTTAAATCTTCTTAGCCTTTTTCCAATGGATATTCAATGGCTTTTGCATGGATTGGCTCAACCTACATACACTAAAGCTAAGATCTGGTCTAGTTATAGTGATCCACATTAAGGAACCTATAAGTTGCCTAAACAAAGTGATGTCCATGAAGGATCTTTCATCATCTTCATTTGGCACTTTTACATCTTGCTCCATTGGTGTGTCAACACTTTTGCATACTTCCATCTTAAACTTCTTCAAAAGACTTTGAGCATAGTTTACTTGACTTATAAAGATAAAATCAGACCCTCTAAGTACTTCTATGCCTAAGATGAAGTGAAGACACCCTAGATCTACCATCTTGAACTCTAAGGATAGATCTATCTTGATTTTTTCAATACCATCAACACTATTTCCACTAATCATGATGTCATCTACATAAATGAGTAAAAGTACAATACCAACATCATCAAATTTAATGTAAAGAGTGGGATCATATTCACTTTGAACAAAAGAAAGTGAAATAAGATAGCAATGTAGTCTTGAATTCCAAGATCTCGAGGCTTGCTTCAAGCCATAGATGCTTCTTTGGAGATGGCATACTTTGTTCTCCATTCCATGCTTGATGAACCCTTGTGGCTGCTCCATATAGATATCCTCTTCCAAAAAACCATTCAAGAAAGCATTAGAGACATCCATTTGACATAGAATCCATCCAAAATGTGATGCAAGTGCAATGATTAGCCTTATTGTGACCATCTTGGCCACGGGTGCAAAAGTTTTCTCATAGTCTATCCCTCTCTCTTGAGCAAAACCTTTTGCAACTAATCTTGCTTTATGTTTGTTAACACTCCCATTTGCATTCAACTTAAGCTTGAAGACCCACTTGCATCCTATTACATTCCTTTGAGGTCTCTCAACAAGCAACCAAGTTTCATTCTCTATCAAGGCATCATACTCATCCAACATAGCTTTATACCATTCTCTGGAGTTCAATGCATCTTCAACATTAGATGGTTCTTCAAAACTAGATAAAGCATAAGAAGTGGATGAGATACCCTCAACTTGCTGTCCTTTGCCTTGATATGTGAGCCTTGATGGCTCCACTTTTGCCCTTGAAGATCTCCTTGGTGTGATAGGTGGGTTTGGTGCTTGCTCCTCCATGAGCTCCTCCTCAAAACCAAGATCTTGCTCCTCGGCCATCTTCTCCTTGATTGTTGGAGCACTTAAGCCTTATTCAAGCATATGCATATGATGTTCATCAAAGATGACATCCCTTGAAACAACAAATTTGTTCAATGATGGGAGGTAGACTTTGTAGCCCTTGCTTGAGCTTGCATATCCAAGCATGATCCCTCTTGTGGAAGATGGATCCTCCTTGGTTCTTGTTTCCAATGGCACATGCACATAACATATACACCCAAAAACTTTCAAGTGATTAAGATTGGGCTTCTTTCCATACAACATCTCATAAGGAGTTTTGCCTTTAATTGCTTTGCAAGACACCCTATTCATCAAGTAGTTTGCACATACAAGAGACTCACCCCAAAAGGATTTGGGCAAACAAGCATCTAATCTTAAAGCCTTAGAACATTCACATAATGTTCTATTCCTTCTTTCAGCAACTCCATTTTGTTGAGGAGTGTAAGGACAAGAAGTCTCTTTCTTGATCCCTTCCTCCTCACAAAAGGCCTTGAACTCATTGGAGATGAATTCTCCACCATTGTCACTTCTAAGAATCTTGATGCTATGATTATGATGCTTTTCCACAAACAACTTGAACTTTACAAAAGTATCAAATACTTGAGACTTGAAGGAAAGTAAGAACACCCAACAATATCTTGAGTAGTCATCAATGAAGGTTAAAAACATGGATGACCCTCCATTAGATTTGGTGCTAGCAATGTGCACATCCGAGTGTATGAGTTCAAGAGGATGAGATGACTTTGTGATGGAGTTAGAAAACACCTTCTTATGTGCCTTGGATAAGGCACAAGCTTCACAAACCTTGTCTTTCTTCCCAATAGACCTTGGTAGGCCTAAAGCATACTCCTCCTTGATCATAGCCTCCATGGAACCCGAGTTGACATGTCCAAGTCTTTTGTGCCATAAAGTAAAGGTAGATATCTTGCTCTTCTCGGCCAACATGACAACATTAGTATCCACAAATGCATCCAGCTTATAAAGTTTGCCAAGTCTAGTGCCCTTAGCCACTATCTTACCCTTCTTCTTGATGAAACATTCATTTGAAGCAAAGTCAACATTGAAACCATTGTCTACCATTTGGCCGACACTTAGTAGATTCTTTGTTATTGTAGGAATGTACAAAACACCTTCTATGTTGATCTTTTTGGAAGATCCTAAGCAAAGGGGAATGCTACCAGCTCCTTCAATCTTACAAGCTTCATCATTTGCTATATAGATAGACTTTATAGGTCCATCATAAGATAAGAGAGAAGAGAAAAACTTCCTTTTACTAGTCATGTGTGAACTAGCACCCGAGTCAATCCACCAAGGATCTTCTCCTTTGAAGCTTGTTGAAGAAAATATGGAAATCATGAAAGAGTTCTCATGTGAACTCTCCTTCTCCTCCTCCTCTTCGCTCATGTTGGCTTGGCTTTGATCTTGCTTCCTCTTGAAGCATTCCGAGGCATAATGCCCCATCTTGCTACAATAGTAGCACTTCACCTTTGATTTGTCCTTCTTGACTTTGGTGGTTGATGGAGATGCCTTTGAGGGTCCTTCTTGATCCTCAAGATTTTTAGACTTCTTGAATGTTGATCCTTTGCCTTTGGACTTGCCTTTGCCTTTGGTGAAGAGAGCTTGGTCATCTCCACCTTGGATGGAAAGCCTATCCATCATCTCTTGCATTTGGCTCCTTCTTGATTCCTCGGCCATGAGTGTGCCTTGGAGTTCTTCAAGTATGGGTAGCTTACCCAAAATTGCATATCCCTAAACCAAATTGTCAAATTCAAAGCTTAGTCCATTCAATATGAGTTGAACAACCTCTTCATCCTTGATAGGGTCACCTATAAAGGCTAGCTCTTTGTTCAATTCCTTTACTCTTAGGACAAAAGTATGTGCACTCTCTCTTTTCTTTTGATAGCTTCTATAAATTTGATTCTTCAAAGCTAACATTCTAGTTTGGCTCTTGGATTCATAGACCTTTTGCAAAGTCTCCCAAGCATCTTGAGCTGAAGTGCAATCTCCTACCTCTCTTAAGAGTTCATTTGCAACATTCATTTTTATGCAATGTAGTGCAAAATTGCACCTCTTGATGTATTTGGCTTTTTCTTGAGGATGAATAGGTTCACCCTCCTTACCATTTACAATTTCCATCAGATCTTGCATGATCATGATAGATTCCATTCTAACTTTCCATATGGAATAGTTAGTTTTGTTGAGCCTTTCATTAGTATCCAAAAGATATGCATTTATAGATGCCATCTAGTCTCCTAATCAAGGACTTGACACAAATGAATGTTACTTCTATTGATTTTATTGAAGGTCTACCTTATCCCACTTCTTAGGGACCTGAAAAGATCAGTAATAGACTTCCTATAAAGATCTAAGAATGATCTCTAACAAAATCAAATCATAGAATACTAGAAACAATGCACTTGCTTGATTGAAGTAGACAATACTAGTAGAATTGCCCCTCTTTCTATAAAGAACATTAAAGCTTCCAAATGATCTGATCAAAAGTGAATTTCAGCAACCTAATATACTTCCAAAATCACTTGTAAAAGATCTAAATGGAACTTAATGAGGATGCAACAAAATCTACTATCCAATCACAAGCAAAAAATGATCAAAATTGATGAAAAATTGATCTAATTTGGTGCATAAGTCAAGCAATGGTTGGACTGAACCTAAATCACTTTAGGAGGTGTCTACTACACCTTAGAACAGCCTTGAAGAGTCCCCAAAACTCTGATCTTCCCTCTCCTTGAATGCTAGAAAGCCTCCTCTATGAAATCACCTCCAAAACTTGCTTAGAAATCAATGCTTGGAGCAAGCAAAACTTGCTATCTTGGTAATGTGAATTGAATTCAACTTTGCCTCTGGTTTTAGACACCTAAACACCTGCAAATGAAGTCACACAACACCAATCTCCAATGTATTTGACTCACTTTGAGTTCTAGAATCAATACTAGATGCTAAGATCCAATCTACACAAGATTTAGATCAAAAATTGTGATCAAATTGAATGAAAACCAAGGATTTAGCTCATTTCAGCCTTTAGGCTCTGATACCATGTAAAAATTACAGCAAATAAGGATCCTAAAACACTTGAAATGATGAGGGAAACAATAGATTATGATTTCATAAGATTAGCACAAGTTGAACCATCAAAATCCATCAAAAATCTATGCTTGAACCTCACTAAATGGCCCAAATCCTTGAAGAAGGATTCACACGTGTGAAAGTACGGCCTCCCACAGTCTGAGTACTGTACACCAGACCTACATTCAATCCTATAATCATTAGTAATCACAAGTACTCAAACAATTATGAACATAGAGAGCAATTGCACCATTATGAGAGAAAAAACATGAAATTGCTTGATTGATTTTGGTGAGATATCATCACCTATATATACATGATCCATCACGGTTTTGGGCAGGTATGAGTAGCCCTAAACCTATCCCTAATGCTAATTTTGGTGGATCTTTCATCCCTACCAAGTTAGGATTGGAATCTTGGAGATCCCTCAACAATGGAAAAATTACCAAAAATAGCTCCTATTTTTTCTCCCTTGTATCTAAGCATAATTTGGACTCATTCCAAAGGTTCTACCACTTAGGTCTACTTGAGAACATCCTTATGAATGGAATCCTATGCTATTTGGCACGTGTGACAAGCCACATCATGACCATCTAGCTATTTACAAGTCATATGACCAAAACTAGTCAAGCTAGAATTGTGAATTTTTAACATCTATGTATAGTAAACATAGGGCTATGCATGGCTATGTGCCCAGGATGCTTTTGGATCTATATAATGGGTCCAAACTCGTCCTACTCCTCATCATGGTTCTTGATTCATTGCCAGGATCTCACTCTACTTTCATGCTTCTTGTTCCTTGGCTTGGGGGTGAGGCTTCTAGAGATTGATTGGATGCTTATACTTGGTTAGGTGGTTTCTCCACAGTGTGTTATCCTTTTGTGTTTAGGATTTGTAAGCATGATCTAAGGAGCTTCCCTTATAGAACCGCCTTGTTCTTAAGGCTAATAGCTCCTTTTGGGCCTACAAAGCTTACAATGGATATTCTGATGTTGTACTAGTAGTACATGACCCCCCTACTTAAACATTTTTGTCTTCAAAATGAAGATGCTTGTCTGATCAGCTGGATCGCCTTGGTTGAGTAGTCAAGATTGATGAGGATGTGTCGTCCACAAAATTATTGTCTCATTACAAATTCAAAACTGTCGAATTGAATCCATTTTGTTAGCTTCAGACTGTAATCCTTGTTCCCATGAAACCATGATGAGGAGTAGGCCGAGTTTGGACCCATTACAAAATGAGCGATTTTTGATTTTTCTCTAATTTTTTGGATTCCAACTAGATGCTTAAATGATCTACTACCTCTTCTTCCTTGCCCATCAATCTCAGGTGATTACAAGCAAGAAATCCACTCAAAATTATAAAATTCACCAAAGTCTAACGCTAAAAGTGCAAAACTAACCCTATCATGCAAAAACCTCTATGCTTAAATGCAATATAACACCCATTTAAGCATTATAAACATGCTGAAAATGAAAATAATGGTGGTATTCCCTGGCAACGATGCCAAAATTGTAGGGAATTTCCTGTTCACCTTCGATCCTAAACCTAATTTATGATCTAAGCTTGGTATATACTGATACTGATATAATGCCCCAACATGCACCAACCAAAGATAAGATTTGCATTGGGCCACAGATGTAAAAATGAACAACATCTAGAACAAGTTTTGCTATATGCTTATGACTTGAAATAAATGGAATCCTGGTATGCTTTTTTGATAATTCAACTCTAACAAACTAGGAGTTCGATTATCTTATTTAGAAGAGATTATCTTATTTTGCTTATTGATAACAAATTTGTCCAAACTTTAGATACATACATAACACTAGATAGTAGTTTGAATTGATCATTCTGAAAACTTAATCTTACAATGCCTTCACCTTCGATAGTGTGTATACTATTCTCAATAATGAATTCTATCCAAAGTCAAAGTGCAGTCATCACACATGTGGAACAAGCAAGGAAGGGGTAAAGTTTATTCCTCTAGTCATCTTTCATTGTTATTTGTGTTACTCTCTCTTCTTGTGAGATATAGCTTGATTGTAGATGTATTTTTCTTTGGCATATCTATAGGATTTGTGGAGCACTTGGCCTACTTGAAGAAGGTTTGGATTATGTTCATAGATTCGCCAATATTTATTAGGGTTGAATCTATCTACATTAGTAATTTGATGATTTATGCTATATTGAAAGTGCTCACTGTGAGAGATTTCAACTAGTTTAGTCTAGTTTAGTCATATTTTGGTAAATTGTCAATAAGAGGCCAAAACTCATTTTAGACTTAGAGATAAACTTTTTGAAGTTATATTAGTTTAAAATACATTCAATAAACACTTTTTGAAAGTGTGGGAAAGTTGGTAGTCGAGTTTGAGAGAGATTCAAATTTGAACTTTGGGTACATTGAATCTAGACACAAAAATAGTATGGTTTATATTTTGGAGGGAAAACCAAGTGGCCAAATAGAATTTGGACACTCTATAAAAGGATGTAACTTGTGGAGAGACACATCTTCCCTCTTCTCTCTCTCATTTCATCATTATACATGGTCCTCTTTGGGTTCTACTACTCATTGGTGCACTATCTTGGTGTTATCTTGCAATCTTGTGTGTAGAATGATCATTTATTGCTCTTTTCTGTTTCACACGTGTGAAATATAGTAGGGTACTATAATTGTACGGACATCAAACATATTTTATGTTTTGGTTCATGTTTGATCAATATCTCTTAGAGTTTGCATCTCATTTTGTATGCAGATGCTGATTTTTTTACATTGGCAGGATTGTTGATTTGCTCCTTTTGTAACCAAAGATCAGGGACATAGATTGGATCTTGAATGGTCTAAAATCCTTGACATGGTATCAGAGCTATTGTGTTTCAGATTATGAAAGGATCAGCCATCTTTATCAAGGATTTGGAGGAGTTACCAATGCTAGAGCATGCTAGATTGATCTCTACTCAAAAATCAGCATTTTTGCATGTGTAAAATTGATCTTTTGTAGGTCAAAACTCAATATAGGGTTATATACTTGATCAATTTCGATTTCACACTTGGCTTACTGGATTTAGATGATTTTTGGTGCATTAGGAAGGTCTCATTGGAGTCTACAAGAAGATATATCAAGTTTTTAGAAATTGCATGTAGAATTTGAGATATTCAATTTTTTGTGATTTTGTCAAAACCCTAATTTTGATTGGATATCTAGTTTGTGAGGTTACTGAACCTCATTTGAGTGTATTTCAATCTTAGGAAGTGGCAAGAAACACTAGATTGAGGATATATCATAGGTTGATCAAGATTTCACTATTCTATGTGTTGTTTTTCTAGTTAGAAGTGCTAGAATAGATTTGAGAGGTTCCATATCTTTGTGATTTCTTCTTGAATTCATTTTTTGACATTCAAGAGAGTGCTTTGTGCATTGGAACAGGTTGAAAGAGAAGATCAGGTCACTTCAACATGGCTACAAGTGGAGGCTTTATGTTGGAGAGCAATGATAGGCTTACCTCAATCAGCTATTATATTTGGAAGGTGAGGATGGAGTCCTTATTGGAGATGAATGAGTTGATGGAAATTGTTGCAGGTGTGGAGGAGAGGCCTCAAGCACCTCAAGATCAAATGAGGTATGACAAGAGAGCTAAAAGAGCTCTACACATGATTAAGATGAATGTTACCAATGAACTTCTCAAGGAAGTTGGTAAGTGCACATCATCTTTGGAGGCTTGAGAAGCTTTGAAGAAGCCTTATGAATCCAAGTCTACATCAAGAGTGCTTACTCTTAGGAGGCAAATCTTTCAAAGTTTGCAAAAGAAGAAAGAGTGTACTCATGCTTTTGTTTTGAGGGTTAAAGCATTCAATGATGAGTTAGCATGTATTGATGAAAGCATTAAGGAGGTAGAACTTGTTCAAGTTATACTTAATGGCTTGTTGGATGATCACGCTAATCTTGTTCAAAGTTTTGCTATTCAAAAGACTTTGCCAAGTATTGTGGATTTGCAAGAGATCTTGGTGAATGAGGAGTATAGGCTTCAATCAAGAGGAGGTGGATCTACATCAACATCTCATTATGAAGAGGAGGCTATGTTCATCAAAGGCAAGTTCAAGGGAAAAGGCAAAGGCAAGTGGTCTAAAGGGCAAGATCAAGAAAGTCTAAGTTGAGATGCTTTTATTGTGGAATCAAAGGGCATTTTGCAAATGAATGTTTGAAGAAGCAAAGAGATGAAGGTATCAAGCAGATCACTTTACTACTAATGATGAGAATATAGGTGGTGGTGATTCTCTTTTGATGTGTTCTTCAAGTCCAATATCAAGTGAAGGTGACAAAGATTCATGGTGGATTGATAGTGGAGCCAGTTCACACAAGACTAGTCACAAGGAGTTCTTTACTTCTTTGGTCACTTATGACGGAGCCAAGAAAGCAATTCACATGGCCAATGGTGGTGAGTGTGTGATTGAAGGTATTGGTTCAATTCCTATTTGTCTCTCTACTAATAGGAAAGCAAGGCCTGATGGTGTTCTTTACATTCCTTCACTTTCAAAGAATTTGCTAAGTGTTGGTCAAATGATAGAGAAAGGATACATGGTAAAGTTTGGTGGTGATGCTTGTTTCATTACAAAGGAAGAAATCTTGGTTGATAGGAAAAATAGACAAGGTAGACTTTTCAAGCTTGATGCTTTTGTTATGGCTAACAAAAAGGATGGAATGGAAAAGGAAATTGGTCTCAACTTTCCAAAGTTACCTTTTAGCATCAATAAGATTGGTGGATCTTATGCAAAGTCTAAAAAGCTTTCTTATGCTAGATCTAGGTCGAGATCTAATATGCTTCTTGGAGATGTTCATCTTTGTGCTAACTTGGCTAGTCTTGAGGATAATGATGGTGTTTCCATGGTTCTTCATGGCAAGTGCAAGCCTGCAAAAGGTAAGGAAAAAGCTAACTTCATCAATAAAGGTGAAGGTTCTTCCTTGAAAAAGCTTGTTGTTAATAGTTTCTTTGATCATATGGAAAAAGATGTTGCTAGGTGCATGCATGAAGGAGCTGGTTCTTCAATCAAGAGGAGGTGGATCTACATCAACATCTCATCATGAAGAGAAGGCTAGTTCATCAAAGGCAAGTTCAAGGGCAAAGGCAAAGGCAGGTGGTATAAAGGGCAAGATCAAGGTGAGACTTCCTCTTTTGGAAAAAAGAAAGATAAGTCTAAGTTGAAATGATTTTACTGTGGAATCAAAGGGCATTTTGCAAATGAATGTTTGAAGACGCAAAGAGATGAAGGTAACAAGCAAATCAACTTTACTACTAATGATGAGGATGTAGGTGGTGGTGATTCTCTTTTGATGTGTTTTTCAAGTTCAATATCAAGTGAAGGTGACAAACATTCATGGTGGATTGATAGTGGAGCTAGTTCACACAAGACTAGTCACAAGGAGTTCTTTACTTCTTTGGTCACTTATGATGGAGCCAAGAAAGCAATTCACATGACCAATGTTGGTGAGTGTGTGATTGAAGGTATTGGTTCAATTCCTATTTGTCTCTCTACTAATAGGAAAGCAAGGCTTGATGGTGTTCTTTACATTCCTTCACTTTCAAAGAATTTGCTAAGTGTTGGTCAAATGATAGAGAAAGGATACATGGTAAAGTTTGGTGGTGATGCTTGTTTCATTACAAAGGAAGAAATCTTGGTTGCTAGGGGCAATAGACAAGGTAGACTTTTCAAGCTTGATGCTTTTGTTATGGCTAACAAAAAGGATGGAATGGAAAAGGAAATTGGTCTCAACTTTCCAAAGTTACCTTTTAGCATCAATAAGATTGGTGGATCTTATGCAAAGTCTAAAAAGCTTCCTTATGCTAGATCTAGGTTGAGATCTAATATGCTTCTTGGAGATGTTCATCTTTGTGCTAACTTGACTAGTCTTGAGGATAATGATGGTGTTTCAATGGTTCTTCGTGGCAACAAGTGCAAGCATGCAAAAGGTAAGGAAAAAAACTAACTTCATCAATGAAGGTGAAGGTTCTTCCTTGAAAAAGCTTGTTTTTAATGATTTCTTTGATCATATGGAAAAAGATGTTGCTAGTGCATGCATGAAGGAGGTGGTTCTTCCACATTCTTTTGTGATGAGTCCAAGAAAGTCATTTTTGCAGCAAGTGGAGTCACATGTCTTCATAAGAGAGTAGATCAAATGGTTCTATCAAGAGACTTGGTGAGGGAGATAGTCACAAGTCAAGAAGAAGAGAAGTATGTGAAGTGTTCAAAGTAGGATGTACTTTGAATGATGTCATTGTGAATGATAGTGAGGAAGAATGATTATCATATGAGTCATTACCTAAAATATTGAGTAGAAAGTTCTTGGTTGAAAAAAGAGAGTACTTCAATCATCCTTATGTTGAAGGTACTAGTAATTTCTTACATGGCTTCTAATGTCTTTGAGGTTTCTACTTCTTATGATGCAATCATTAAGAGGGAGTCTTATGAAGGAAAGAGCCTTGGGAAGATCCAAGGCATGGATCTCACATCTCTTCATTGTTAAAATTGAAAAACAATCCATATTGATTTCCTGGCTTGCTACAAATGTTGTACCATGCAAGTATGTAGCTCATTAATGAAAAATGCCAAGTTTGGCCTACATAAAACTCAAGCCACATGGTTATGTATTATCTAGTTTGATAAATGCAACTTGCATATAGTTTGTAGACATAGAATTAGCATGATTATGCTTGTAGAAACTCGTGGCAACTCACATGCATTAATTGTAAGTGATCCATAGTGACATGCAAGGCATGCACAAAGTTTAATGGACACATGCATGATGATTTGGACATTTCTAGTTAGAACTAGTACACTTGTAAAAAGTTGGTAGAATTTCATGCATAACAAGTGACAAATGTCACATAGACTCTAGATGTCATTTTGGAGTGGATAGATATGGTTCTACCTCGAGCTACCTCAATTTCCATAAATATGTGTAGCTCTCCACACAATCAATAATGAAGAACCAAAGTTTTGTAGCTATCTCATGCCATTTTGGATCTAAATAAATATTGCTTGTTATCTCTCTAGCTCTCTCTACTTCATGTTGGATGGAAAGTTTGGAATCTATCTTTTGATTTATGATGGTGACATTGGTGACATTGTTTTCACTAACCTTTGTGAAAATTTGAGATCAAGCATTGACGAGATCTTGTTGGTTCTAGATCATATGTTTGAGAGGGAGTATTTTCAGAGGTTCAGGTCTGAAGATATTCATATCTTTCATATCTTTGATGATCAAGAGAAAGGTAAGCAAGTGGAAGTGACTCACTTTGCTTTACTCACATGTTTTGGAGAATCTTTTTGTGTAGATGATGCTATGCAAGTGGATATTGGTTCTCATGGTTTTCATACTAAAAAATCAAGTAATGGATATGGAAAACAAAGTTTGTACAACGACTTTGATGTTCAAGAGGAAGATCAAGAGGTTGGTCTCAAAGGGCTTCAACAACACAAAAGGAAAGGTGGCAATTTGGAACTAGTCAAGAGCATCAAAGGAAGGTTATTTGGCAAAGATGTTTTGGATCTATTTTTTCAGCTTATTGAAGACTCAAGTAAGCTCAAAGGAGCAGCAAGGAAGTGTTGTTCAAGTTTACTTTACTTGTTCTATCTCATGTTTGAGCTATTTCATGTGGATGTGTGCAAATTGTCAAGATATGGACAAACTAGCTACATTGTCTTGCAATATCTTACTTTTGGAGTTGTACTCGCATTCTTGGCTGGTTTTTTTGATGGAAATGAAGCTATTGGAGGTTCATTATGTCACTCATTCATGGACAAGTCATCAAGTGTTGATGATATCTTGTGGCAAGATGGAGATGGAGGCTCAATTATGGAGTTTTATGGTGGAGACGTATGAAGAAAGGACAAAGTTGGAGGAGACAAGCAAGCAAAGGGTCATCACTCACATTTATTATTTGGTTGCTGTAATTTTCTAGAGAGTTCAAAGTTTGAAGCATGGAGGAATCATTTCATTCACATTCTATTTGGTTTTTCATATTCTAGTTATATCTTGATCTGTAAATTTAATGTAAGAAATAGTGAGGCATTTAATTTGGACACTATTCTCTATATCAATTATGAAAGATACTTTAGGACTTTAGAAAGGAAATCTATACTTGGGATGGAGATCATTCTTAAGTTGGATCAAAGTTCTATTGTCAAAACTATGCCAAAACTAGTTGAAGAGAGAGTGTGCGAGCCAAGTGGCCAAATAGGGTTTGGACACTCTATAAAAGGATGTAACTTGTGGAGAGACACATCTTCTCTCTTATCTCTCTCATTTCATCATTATACATGGTTCTCTTTGGATTCTACTATAGTAGGGTATTGTAATTGTACAAACAGCAAACATATTTTATATTTTGGTTCATGTTTGATCAATATCTCTTAGAGTTTGCATCTCATTTTGTATGTAGATGCTGATTTTTCTACATTGGCAGGATTGTTGGTTTGCTCCTTTTGTAACCAAAGATCAGGGACATGGATTGGATCTTGAATGGTCTGAAATCCTTCACACTCTTGCCTAATATTTTCTTGTTTGTGTTTTGTAGAATCACTTAGGTTAATGGATCTTTCAAAGTAAAAGAAGACTTTTCATTTTCTTTCATGGATGTTTGTTTGACTTTCTATGAAATACAATATATGACTACAAACATATTAACAAAGATATTAAATTCTAAGAATTATCTTAAATTTTGTGTGATGTTGAATTTGAAAATCCAAGCATTATTGGATTTAGATTAAGGGGGAGTGTTGATTTTTTACCTTCCAGATTCTAAAATACCTAAATTAGTCTCCAAAATTTGAGGCACGTGCTTTAACATTGATTTTTCACAAACTTTTTCGACCAACCTAAACACATTGTCTTGTCTTTGTAAGGCAAGACAATAGATGATTCTCATCTTGGCTACTCTAATAGTAACTACTCTTATGGAGTGGGTTTTGACAATTTGCGAGTAAATTATTTGTGAGATTTGTGAGTTTATGGATTTTAATGTGAGCAAACATGTTCCTTGTGAGAACTTCAATGTGAGACAACTTTGGAAGCCACATTGGTTGTCTCCACCCTATACTACAAATAATTCTCTCGATATCTCTTGATATGTATCATGACAATCTCTAGCACATCTTTCTTCTATGGTATTTTGTCCATTTTTTTTTTAATCACATATTAAAATTAGTTTTTCATTTTCTAGTACCACCAAAGGCTTGGAGGCCATAGCATGGGCCACTATCATGTGAATCATTCACAACCATTCAACTTTCTCATGTAAAACAAATTGTACAGTGTCTATGTGATAATGCAAGTACCAAACTATGTAGTCTATATGACAGTACATATATCAAACCATCATCGTCATAAACAATATCCACTTTTAAGATATTAAATCGTAATTTTGTAAAATACATAATAGGTTTAATCACTATGTATATCAATACAAATATGGCCAACCCATATCCCTTAGAGTTTGGATTACAAGGCTCCAAAATGTCACTAAGCAATGGTTGGGGTTTAACCCTACACTTTCCTAGCCATAATAAAGAACTCTATCTAATTCACCTCCATTTTTACATTGTTTGGGTAAATCCCAAATTTCCACAATAAAAAAGTCTTTGTAGTTGAACTTATCTTATTGCATGTTATCTAAAAAATATAGTAAGATGATCGAGGAGGGCTGAGATTGTAGGAGTAATGGGTGTGTATATTAAGTTAGTTCAATATTGTTTACTACTTTCCTAATGTTGACATTGAACCTAGTGAGAGGTCATCACTAGTAATAGCTAGGAATCAACGTAATTAATATTTTAGTTTAATTTTTTTTTTGCTAATATAAAGTGTGTGATGCTATTCCAGTGTCATCCTTTCCTCCTTTGTATGTGTGTAGAACATGTGTTGTGATTATGCAAATTGCTTGAGTGGTAGTGAAAAGTATTGTATTGAGATCTTGATTATGAAACAAGTCTAATTTCAATCTTCAGAGGCCCTTTTTGCCTAGTTCCTTGTTGTAGGTATCAAGCTCGCTACAGTTGCTCTATAATACATAGCTACAAAGGGATTGTCATTTTTGGCCACCTCCCAACCATTAAATGTCCTGTGTTAACAATGATTAACAAGAATATGCAAATATGGTTTTATATTCTTTTAATTACTTAGAAGAGATATAATTAGGGGTGTGGAGTGCTAGATTGTGATTCGCCTTGTACTTTTGCCCTTAGATGTCACTACATAGTTTACACTGCTCGAGCTTTACTTCCTCCGCTTGTACAGCCTTTTGTGCCTCCCTTTGAATCTTTGGTCAGTGACTAGCTTTTAGAAGACTATCATGGAGCATCTTCACTCTTATTTCTTTGGTCAACTTATCGGTGATTCACCTTTTGATGTAGTTCTGGCTCGTTTTCTTTCATGTGCTGGTCCAGGTGCAGGGGCTTGGTTGATGGATGCACGTCCTTCCACTCTTGCAACTCAACAATGACTTGTTTATAACTGCCCTTAGAACCAGATTGGGACTTCCACATCCAATGTTAATTGTCTCTCTAAGTGTTCATGTGGGCATGTATTGGATTCCTTGGGTACTCATCTTATGCGGTGCCTCTCAGGTGGAGAACGTATTGTCTCACATGATTCCATTCGTGATGCCCTTGCTGCTATTGCTCATGATAATGGTTTTCATGTTGTTCGAGAACAAACACACATTTTACTAGGGCCTTCTTTGCAATCTTCTCGATGTCGAGTTGACCTTGTTCTCTCGTGTGAGGGAATTCGCATTGCTGATCCCTCTCGTCAAGACCTCCTTCGTCGTTCTTCCACCACGCAAGGGGCCGCTGCATCTCACGCAGCTCAAGAAAAGGAGCTTATAGTGGAACACCAGGGACAAAGCATTACCTTCCGTCATTGTTTCTTTCTACTGTCAGCGTATTTCTATTGCATTACAACGTTCACAGCACTTTCAATTCTTTGACGAGCTCAATTTGCAGGAGCGACTGCTTCAAAGCTTACTGCATTACCTATTAGTGGATCTATTTTAGTTAGTGATTTACATAAAGCAATTGGTTTTCAGTAATTAATTTACTATTTTTAATTTTACTAAACTTTTGGTTAGCTTAATTCATTTTTGCCATTATGCGATATCATTTTATATAGTTTAATCTTCTTGTATGGTCATGGATTTTCTCATCATTTATTAATAAAAGCAGGGATAATTATTATTACATAGTGGTTGGGATTCAAGCTAGCACTTTTCACATGCCAATCAACAACTCTACCCATACATCCCAATGCAATGACATCTAATCAATGAATGCTCTCCATACGAAGAAGAGCATGGAGAGCATTCATTGGGCTATGTGATTTGTGAGGAGGGTTCATTAGTCTAAGTCCAAACCATTCTCAAGTGTGCTAATGGGTGCATGTAAGGGCATGGCAACTGCACAAACCCTTTCCCCTTGAGAAACAATGCATATAGATAGATGTAGCAAATCAGAAGAAGATACCATCAAAATCAATCTTTGCTTGTAAATACATGGGAATAATGTTTGAGGAAAATGATTTGGGTTGTTCTCAATTGTTCAATCAACCACCTTCTTCTTCTTCTTCATCATCATCATCATCATCGTCATCTTTTTCTTCAACCACAAGCTCATCTTTGACTCATCCTGTATCTCCATTTGTTTTGTTGGAGCTGCGTCTGCGTGTGTGTGATGAGGAGGATGATAACATCAATTTTGCTGCTGCTGCTGCTTCTGCTGCCGAGTGTTGTGGTGATAATGGTATTGTTTTGGTTGAGGCTTGCGCAATGGTTGCACCGGATTGGCCTCACATCTACACCCAAATTTGCAGCAGCAATTCTAGACTTTTGCGTATTCGTGCAGAGAGAGCTGTGTTAGTTTTCTCACATCCCCCTCCCCTTTTTTTTAAACCTTATTTCGTCCTTGATGCTGATTTTATTTCATTGGTGGCCATGCCAGGCTTGCTGAGCAGTCAACCTATTTTCGCTCCCTCTTCGGTAACTTCAGGTATGAAACGAGATTTACTTAAGCTCAATGAAGTGCCACATATGAAACGAGATTTTTTATAAAAATTCAATGAAGTTTCAGGTATGAAAAAAAAAGCATTTTCAATGGCGCAGGTTCAAATTCTTATTATTGCGGAAGCAGGATACATGGGATCCTCGTACTCCAATCTTGGCTTGGCCTTCTTGATTGATAGTCTATATACTGTGCATATTGATTCTAGTGCAATAATGTGCCACTAAAAAAATAGAAGGAAACTGCCATAAACTAACTTCAGAGTTGTAGGAGAAGATTTCAATTCAAGATGCTCAAAATGCAAGATTCATATTCCCAACTTCCTAAACTTTTAGCTCATGAAAAGGGCTGTAGATCATACCTAGGTCTGATCGTAGTTACAGCTAGATTCAAGTCAATCCTAACTTTTATCTTAAATGTTTGATACATTTTTTCAAAAAGCACTCAAACTTTTGAATTTTTTGATTTGAATTTCAAATTAGTCCATTTTTTTTTTAAAAGTTCTGAATCTGAACTTATTTCCAGCATTTTCTATGTAATTGCTAATTTGTCCTGACCTTTGGACAAGTCTTGCTATTTTAAAATGTGACCCATAAAAAGTTTGGAATTTAAGAGTTTAATTTTGGTGGTATGAATTTAATAATTTCAAAGAGATAGCAGTTTCAAGAGACTTCGTGCGTTAATTTTTGTGGGAAAGACCATAAATGACATCTAGTCTAGATCCATAAGATGTAGTTGCTCATTAAGATCCATAACACTTTATAATGGTCTCTACAATTTGTTATGTGCTTGACCAATTTTTTTAATCAATTTCTGATTTTGTCTTTGTTTTTCTAACATGAAGCAACACTGGTGACCTTGACAAAATCTATGCAGGGAATCAATCGATGAGGTTCTTGTCATCAATTGGGACATTGCAATGTTTTGCGGTATTCTACAATTTATTCATGGGGGTAACTTCAACATGGACATAACGAATATCACAACAACGTTACAGGTAGGTATTTTAAAGTTGTGAAGAATGGCCAAGGCTTAGTAGGCAACATTGAGCTAAAATTTTCAGGTTTTATTTTTTGTGATCTTATGACCCAAGTATTTCACTTTTTCTAAGGCCATTCTAGCGAGGTTTGTAATCTCGTAGCTCCTCTTTCATTTTTATAACTTGTATCTCGCTTTGCAACTCATGGATTCTTACATGGAAATTTTGGTTCTGTCCATGTATTAAGTAGTAATGCAAGAAATTTCATAATTTTGTAGTCTGGGCAAGAAATGTCATATCAAGTATGAACCTGGAACATAACGTGTTTGATGTTTTGTGGTAAGAAACAAGTAATGTAGTTTTGAACCAACTACCTCAAAATTATATCAGATTATATTGCCTTCAATGTCTCTTGGTGATTTCTTGTTGTATTTTTACAATTTAAAGTGAATTGGAATTTCTGTTAGTGAAGGTGCATATGCACTAGTTTTTGAGAAGAGCAAGAAGTTTAGAAGTAGGCGAATAACTTTGTACAAGGAGGATGCACAACTCAAGCTATGTACATACCAGTACATAAGATAGTTCTACACAACAGGAACCTATGCAAGTTGTGTTGCTTCATGAAAGTTAACAATGAAGAACAAGTCTTAATTCTTCTGTGGGGTAATTTTAAGGAGTCTATGACTTATTAGACAAACTAGGTTTCGTAGAATTTTCTAAGATTCGTTTGATTTGACCAATTCACTTTTGCCAATTTTTGGGTCTAAAGACAAGTGAAGAGCATGAAGTTTAACTATTTTTGGCTCTAAAGACAAGTGAAGAGCATGAAGTTTAAATATTTTTGCTTTGGAACAACAGACAAACTAATGGAGTGCATTCTTGAAATGTTAGAGGGGAGTCACGTTGGTCACCAAGATAGGAACCTTTGATTTTCTAAAGATCAAGTGAAGTAGTGCTGTCATTTTCTTGGACTTATCTCTATCATGAACACAATCATAGAAAAGCATCACACGATAACGTATACAGACATTAAATCTCGAAGAAAGTAATCCCCTATTGAAGCGATGGTACAATCAACATATCATTGCTATGCAAGTCCTACAAAGCAGCAATACTAAGCATCTCGTAGAATGATACTCATGACATCAAGACCATCAACTATAGAATGACTACTGGAGATCTTACTTAACATTGTGCTAGATGCCCTTAAGGGAATCTTTTGGGAACTACTACATTAGGGATGACATGTAGGCGCATCTATTAACAGAGTCTACGAGTCTCTAGAAGGCACTAAAAAGCATATTATTGCCACTAATAAATGGGTCCTTGAATAATTATTGCGACAATGCACCCTAGTGTATTACCGTTGGTATGAATATAACACTCCTCTACCAAGAAAAGCATTGATCTCAATGTTGACAACATTTAGAAGACATGCATTGCCCCTGGTAATCTATGTTTATAGTTGTGGATAAAGAGATGACAAGGATAGAATGGAGAAATGTGCACCAACATGGTCAAAAGCCCAAGGTATCCATAAGTCCCATGAATGGGAAGTTGTAGGAAATCAAAGTGCCAAGATCCTTCTAACATTCAATCTCCATATACAAGAAGAAGAAGAAGAGGAAGAAGAAGAAGAAGAGGGAGAGGGTTAGGCGCCCTCAAGGAGAGAGAAAGTTGTAGCAATGCTTGCAAATGAACAATGAGTACATATAAATAGGCCTTCCAAAGGCCTAGACTCTTCCAAACTCTAAGTTCTAGAACCTTCCAAACCCACTACTAATTATAGGGCACCCCCAAAAGTCAAGATAGGGTCCCTTAACATAATTCGACTTTACTTGGACCCACGAGTTACCACTAGACCAAAATTGGGTCCAACTTAACTAAAACTATCTTAACATGGTCTAAATAATAAACCTAACCCATGGTTACACAAGTCTTGACCTTTTTGGTCAAAGTAACCTATGGGAAACTAACATTATCATTTATTATTTCTAACGCCCTCCTTAAATGATAATGTAAAAAACATAACATGACATGAAGTATGAAATTGCAACAAAAATGCAAATTGTTGCATGCTGCCCAAAACTCCATGTAGCTGAAAAAGAAAAGATGTAGCTTGCTATCCAAGCTTAATGCCACCAAAAAAACTTCAGCTTGAAGTAGTCGAAGTAGCCGAAATCTCAGCCCCAATCATGCCCGATGTAGAAGAGATGTAGAATACGAAGTGCGGTAGCATCAAGTTGAAGAGTGAAGACAAGCATGCTCCATCCAAAGTAGGTAACCAAAAAACCAGCCACAAGCCGAAATATGGAATTGCAATCCATCAATGGTTCCCACATGATTCCATAAGTCTTCTTACCACAAGAAACATAATGAAGAGTATGATACTCTTTTACCATCACATCCTCCCAAATCTTACTATCAATGATCTGCTCACCAACACTAGGTAAGACAACACCGTCATCATAAGAAGTAAGCATCAAAACAAGGAAATCAGCATAAGGTACTGATTTTGGTGAGGCATGTGTGTTTCCTCCAAGGTAAATTGATGCTTTGTTATCCCGCAAACACTCGAACAGCCAACAAGAGGCTGTAGCAAACTGTCCAACAACCACAAAATCACCAACACTTTGCTGTCCAAAGTGTTCCAAATGTGGACCTTGCTATCCAAAAACCTTCCACAGGCCGTTCCCGATGCATAATAGGATGCTCACGATGTAACATAGGCTGAAAATGATCAATAAACCATGGCTGAATATGTTGTCCACCATCTTCAAGAAAAAAAACAGTGGCTTGCCACTTTGAACACCCAAAAAATCTAGCAATACGCCACTTTGAACCAATGTACTAATTGACATGATTTTTTCCCCTCCGCCATTCGTACAAAACGGTTTCAAAGAATGCTTGATTTTAGCCTTTTCCAAAACATTAACTTGAGAAGCTTGCTCATAAAGTTCTTCACTAATGCATCCATCATTTGCAACAAATGGCTCAAGAGAAGAAGAATGCTCTACAATACCAACATTCCGTTTCAAACTTGTACTTGTAGAAAGACAATGATCAAACTTTGCATGCCTTTGCTCTTCTACCTTCAAAGAGGATGAAGTAGAGAGGAGAAAGCATGATGATGAATCCTTTATTCGGTATATCTTTAGAAGTGTTTCCCAAGCACTTTTAGAGGTCTTGCAAAATCTCAAATGATATAAGATAGATTTTGTTACCGATAAAATCTTGATCATCACGTCGATGCAAAACCTAAGCTTGCAACTCCAAGAAGAATAGTTGGTGCCATCCAACATATCTGCCCGAACAAGTATGAATTGCTCCCAAATCTCTTGCCATAAGAACCAGCCAAGAAGATAAACTTTTTCAAACCCTAAATGTGCCCTAAAAGACACGAAAACCAGCAAGTATCAAATCTAAAAAATTAGCACCGGAATGTGTCGAAATCACACATTAGATGGATGTGGGAACTCGCGCCTTGTGTGCTGAATATTTCAGCCTGAAATTGCATTACAAACTCAAAAACCAGTAAGCAAAGAATTAGGTTAGCCTCCAACAAAGCTTTTTCCGGAACCCTTCTTTCTTGCCAAAAAGTGTGAACAATACACACACGGATAGGGATGTTGCAAACACCCTACAAATGGTAATATGCTGTCCAATTTTCAGCCTCGAAATGTGATCGGATCATCACAAAAAATTAGCGCCTTTTTCCACACCTGGAAACAAGCAAAAAGAAGCGGATCTTCACTTTGTAAAATCAGTAAGCGTGTTGATTTTTCAGCCAAATCAGAAGATAAAAATTGCTTGTAGATGGGCGTCCTCCTGCAAAGGAGCAAATCTGAAAAATAGGGCAGTAGCGGACCAACGGAAGTAGGATAAACCTACACGGATGTGGGCGACCTAAAAGCAGCCCCGAAGAAGATAATTAATGGTGCCTTCCTGCAACCTAAAAAATCAGCAAACAACCAACTGATTTTTGGGCGCCCAAAATCCTATTATCTCCTTTGATGTGTGGCACCCTCCTGCAAAACGGAAAAGAGTCAAAACTGAACGGATCTTCACTCCAAAAAATCAGCAAAGGTGTTGAATTTTTGTGATCCCTAAGTGAAGACGATCACTTTTGGTAAGGCGCCCTAAATCAAGCATAGAAGATCCATGGCTCTGATACCATGTAGGAAATCAAAGTGCCAAGATCCTTCTAACATTCAATCTCCATATACAAGAAGAAGAAGAAGAGGAAGAAGAAGAAGAAGAGGGAGAGGGTTAGGCGCCCTCAAGGAGAGAGAAAGTAGTAGCAATGCTTGAAAGGGAATGAATTACAAATGAACAATGAGTACATATAAATAGGCCTTCCAAGGGCCTAGACTCTTCCAAACTCGAAGTTCTAGAACCTTTTAAACCCATTACTAATTATAGGGCACCCCCAAAAGTCAAGATAGGGTCCCTTAACATAATTAGACTTTAGTTGGACCCACGAGTTGCCACTAGACCAAAATTGGGTCCAACTTAACTAAAATTATCTTAACATGGTCTAAATAATAAACCTAACCCATGGTTACACAGGTCTCGACCTTTTGATTCAAAGTAACGTATGGGAAACTAACATTATCATTTATTATTTCTAACAGAAGTAACAATGGCACACGGTACCTAGAAAGCACGTATCGCGAGAAGATCATCATGCTAAGAGATCCATAAGGTCCAGGGAAGCAACGCATTATCTAAAAAGACATGATGCATGAAAGCAGTAGTAGCAAATCTAGAAATAGTAGAGGCCCCAATGGAGAAACTGTAGCCGAAGTACTCGTCTAGAAGGACTTCATATGGACATACCAAGCCATCATAGGATGCAAGATGGAGAATCTGATGACCCATCGGAACTAGCCGCAAGTGCAATCCCAAAGTACACACCAGGTGCACAAGTGAGGAATAGAAGAACAAGAAAAGTGCAACCACATACCAAGGGCAGGGAGACTGCAAGCTATACACAAGAGCTAGGAATGCCAAATATCAAGAGGTAAAAATGAATCAATAGCAGTAAGCTGCCCAAATGTGACAAAAAAACAGCAAGTGATAGGTGGTGAAGAAGCTACCAAAATGTCCACCGAATAGTGTGCCAAGTAAGAAGAAATGTTGCCCAGTGGTAGTAGAAAAGCCAACGAACAATAGGTGGTGAAGAGGTTGCCAAAAAGTGAGTGAAGTAGGGCATTGGACAGCCAATAACTGGATGTGCAAAAAGCTAGCCACTCAATGTGGGGAGTAGGGCGTTGGACAACCACAAAGAAAATTTGCAAATGGGCTGAAGGTGGTGAAGTAGGGCACGACTTCAAATTGTCTTGAGAATGAGACATCTGTTTAGCAAACCAAAACAAAATCTTTTAGAACAGAAAACAAAATATTCCAATTTGACTTTTCAAAACCTTCACTTTTAAAAGGTTAGAAACGGATACAAAATGGATCTTAAGAATCAAGGAACGATAGGAAAGAACAAGATCCAATCACATATGCAAAAAGAACAACTAAAAAATATAGCTCAGGCAGATCTCCAACTAAGATCTCCAAAATAGTACAACTCCCCTACAAGAAGCCGAAGATTCAAATGATCAAAACTAGCAAATGACCAGCCTTAGTTGGCTACTTATAGTGGACAAACCCTACCTCCTTTCATATTGATTTGGAGGGAAAGTGAAATTCAAAAATTAGGGCCAAAAATAGAAAACCATGTAAAATAGTATTTCTAGGCCCGTCACAAATATAAACTGCGTGTCCACTAATATTGGCGAAAGTAGAGAAGTATGGACTATAATGCGTGTCCATAACAAAGTATATGTGCGTATTGTACTTGAGAATACCTATTTTTAGAAGCTTATGATTGGCTCTTCAAGGAAGACACACACAATTTCGACATATGCCATGGAGGCAGATATGCTGAAACGGAATGGTAAGTACTATGTGCTAGACATGGATGGATTTTATGCTAAG
>CM055100.1:57962344-58142235 GCA_029204225.1 Diphasiastrum complanatum | reverse complement strand
ACTGGGTTAAGTGCACCAAATAACCTTAGTAACCAGGGAATACACAGTAGATTCATACAAGATTAAATCGTGCACATATGTGAATAATCTCACTATGACCCAGTACATAAACACATTTTTTATCTGGTAGATTCCTCCAGAACCCACATATGTTACTCACATATCTCACTGAGATCTTGTAACTCAGCTACAAAAGATTTTCTATTCCTCACGAGTAAATAACATATCTGAGAAATCTTTGAGACGAATAACATTCAATCCCAACAATTTTCCAATCCAACTTACCTCTAATTACATAATTTTATCCACTCAATCAACCCCTCTCTGATCCTAGTACTCAAACTAAGATTAGGTTGATCCAGTACAGAACTCTCAAACTTAACTTCTGATCACAGAACTCTCAGACTTAACTTCTGATCAAACTTACTTCTATTCCAACCAAAATGGAATTAGTAACCTTTGACCATTTACCGTTCTACTTATAGAGAATGATTCAATTTTCAAACATGCTCTAGATCCAGATTGCCCCTCCAATCCCTAGAGAATTTTCTCTTATTCGAAAAGTTTCAATTAGGTATCTTACTCTGAATCTATCTGAAGTTACTTTCAGATCAAATCTCATTTCTATACCACAGTTGGTTCTCTTCCGAAACTATGCAATCTACAGATTTCCAATAGAATTTTATTCCACCATTTCACTGCTCCTTTTAAAGAAATTATAAATTTCAATAAAAGTTAATTGGAAAGATGATATATGAAAATATCTAAATCCAAGAAAAGTCAGTAATAAAATGCATTCCAATAAAGGATTCACTCTATTACAAACATGACTTTTCTTTCAAATATTTTCAACCCGATTGATAGTACAATCATTTCATTGAAACGTATTTATGCAAAAAGAGATATTCTAGGTTTAAGAAACTGAAACATGTTAATCTTAGAATTTATCTGAATTCTAAGTCTATTCGCACAAGTAGTAATTTATATGACATAACAGTCTTTCAGAAGAATAACTTCATGCTGGAAAGAATCATATAAACCAGTCTGATGTCTTATATTCGAGAAATTACTAAGAAGTAAAAAATTAATTAAGAAAGCGAGAAATAGATTTGAGGGTCTCTGATTTTGTAAATAATGAGATACCTCATTGGGATCTACATTAAACCTCAAAATTTTCCAAAATACCTCACATTTGATCAAATGGTTTTATTTTTTTCATATCGCGACTAGGTACGGAAACACACCATTAATCATCAGATCTTTAAAGTCCTAGAATTCCCTTTCCAAAATTATTGATGTCGCATACCATCAGCTTTTTCTTCCATAAAATCCTTAACCGCCTTATCTGATATTCTAGAGATCCACTGATCTTCTAGCTGTCCTATAATTACTATAGGATATTATCTCTTGTTCCCAAATACTAGAGAATCCATTTATTTGGATGGCTGACATGCCTATCAGATGGATACCACAAATCCACACCTGAATCTATGATTTAGACAGAAGAATTAACATGGTCCAACACTACATTTTGATCCTTACAGGTTAATGATAAGCTTCAAATTCCCCTGGATCCAAGAGCATCAACTCTAGGGACAAGCTTCTATCGTCTAACAGATCCAATGTAATCCATATATTAGATTCTACCTCTAACATCACAATTGACATCCAAAACTGTGGATAACTCAATGGTCACAAAGATATTAGTTATGAATTCAACTAAATAAATTCTACCCAGGAAATTAATATCCGATATTAAGCAATTATTTACTGGGATTGCTAAAATCCTAATTGCAAAATACATTTCTCGATCACATTTACTACCCCTGATGTCCACTCTTCTTCTCTTCTTAGAATTTTCAGTTCTTTGAAAATCTTTAAGCTAAGGTATCAAGAAGACGTAATGACATTAGTAAATGTAAAAAAATTAATTACTGTAGGAAAAAAGTTTGAAACGGTTTCATCTCTATCCTATACCTGGGTAGAAATATCGATATACAAACCACCATAGGATTTTAACTGGACATGAAATCAGTTTTACTTTTGATCAATTCTTATTATTACGATTTTTTCAAAAAAATTGGACTGTCCCCCCTTTTTACTTACTGGCTTAAGAATTACTTCATTAGAATTATCTATGATTAATGGAAAATAAGATTTGGATTCGAGTACTTTCTCCACTGTATTCACCCCAAATAAAATTGTTGAATAAAGAAATACCTCCAAATACAATGAATTTTTCACCATTAATTATTTAATAAGTATCTCAAAAGCTTTTGTTCAATTTTAATGACCTAAATCATCAAAACCACAATAACCAACTGATCGGTGTTCCACCGATTTGAAGAGGAGAAAATCGAAAATACACAATTTAACTCCATTTACTGGGAGTACCAATACTCCAGAGTTAAATGGTCTAAATAGCATCGTACCAAGGAATCAAATTCCTAAACTGGTTATATGCCTAAGAACCGTACCACTAGTAAATGTAAAAAAATTAATTATTGTAGGAAAAAAGTTTGAAACAGTTTCATCTCTATCCTATACCTGGGTAGAAATATCGATATACAAGCCACCATAGGATTTTAACTGGACATGAAATCAGTTTTACTTTTGATCAGTTCCTATTATTACGATTTTTCCAAAAAAAATTGGACTATTCTCTCTTTTTACTTATTGGCTTAAGAATTACTTCATTAGAATTATCTATGATTAATGGGAAATAAGATTTGGATTTGGGTACTTTCTCCATTGTATTCACCCCAAATAATATTGTTGAATAAAGAAATACCTTCAAATACAATGAATTTTTCACCATTAATTATTTAATAAGTATCTCAAAAGCTTTTGTTCAATTTTAATGACCTAAATCATCAAAACCACAATAACCAACCGATCGGTGTTCCACCGATTTGAAAAGGAGAAAATCGAAAAAACATAATTTAACTCCATTTACTGGGATTACCAATACTCCAGAGTTAAATGGTCTAAATAGCATTGTACCAAGGAATCAAATTCCTAAACTGGGTATATGCCTAAGAACCGTACCATTCCCTTTGTTTCGTCAAGATCGGCTTCGACAAAATTTTCACTAGAAACCGATTAATACTGCCTGACCACGAATAGAATGGTACTAAGATTCCACACAAATTCTGGGCTTACCGACAGATGTCGTTGTAAGCGAACTAAACAGCAGATAAGGCCTTAATACATGCATATTGTTCCTAAGGAAATCCCTATTTTGGGAAACAATATCAAAACCAAGATTTAAATTTTGAAAACTAAGCACCAGGAATCCAAAATTCCACTGACTGGGTGCTAGTAACTTGAGTTCGAAAATCTCATTTAGAACCATCATCAAAGTTACAACTTGTTAAAAATTTGATACCCCAATGGTCATCCGGCATGTATTTAGAATCCTTAAGCCTCATTCTCAATTCCCAAAATTGGTAAATTTTGAAGCCCCTTGCATGAGGGTCGAGCCCCTCGTCACTCCCCTTCACATGCAATCACTCCCCTTCACATGCAAAACTTACATGCCTAAGGTAACATACCTTCAAGGTTATGCATAACCTAGGTCTCCATACCGTAAATGCATAAGGGAACCCCGAAAACGCCACTTCAAAAAAAGCTTTCAGCCGCAACCTTCCTCGTGAAAGAGAGAGAGAGAGAGAGAGAGTTATCATGCAGGAGCAGGGTTGGATCGCGCTCTTCTTCTGCCATATCTGCAGCTCACTCATCGTCAGTCTCCATCTGTGGAAAACAGAGGGCATGCATTTACTGCTGGAATGGATCTTCTAGATGCACGTTTTACCTCAAACCACTCGGGTTTTAGCTTACTCTGAAAACCTCAGGCATGGCTGTGCCGCCTTTCACAGCACCAATCATCCTTCCCCTGGCACGCAATAGCCATCAAGACACCCAATCGCTGTCATCGAGGGAACCACGAGGTGCAACCCAGGTTCAAATCTCCCAATGCTTTCAGACCATGAAGAAATGGATCAACCAGAAGAGCGAAGCTACTGGTGAAGCTATTGTTCTTCCCATCAACAACGATTTCCAATGGCAAAAGAAATCAGGCTGAACCAAAAAGGAAAACAGCAAACAAATTTTAAAAAGATCCAAACGACCCACAGCGATCATCTCAAGTCTCTGTATCGATCAGAAATCATCCTGCTAGGCATTCCATGGCCTTAAATCATCTGGTTTGTCAGAAAGGCTAGTGTTACAAAACTGGTGCCATTTGTCAGGATACCAGATTTCTATCAAGATACAGATCAGGACAGCTTTAATGTCCAGAGGACTGGGATAAACGTCATCAGGTTTACCACTCTCAAATCCTCACAGAGGCAACGGCCCAGGAAAATGTTTCTCAGGGGTCTCTAACTGCATGTTCTTTAAACAGCTCCAAACAATTATGAATTACTAACATCTTAGTATCACCAAAATTGCTTCCATAGGGGATTGTTTTGTCCACAAACATGGAGTTCAATTGTCATTACCCAAGCACTCTGCTAAGAACCAGCAAAACTAAATAACAACCCGAATTCTGTCCACAATCATGCATCCTAGCCGGAGGATTCAGAACATAAAAGGTTTCAAATCCTCACATGCACTTACCGGAATCCAATTATTTTCATTTTCAGTTCATACTTCTAGATAAATTGATTCACCATCAATTTGTCAATGAACAAAATTCCATAACCAGATTCAGGACAATTTTGGATTCATGCAAATCATTTAGTCTTTTAACCTAGCAGAATTTAACAATAAAACAAGTAACCAGATCCATCAAAGCAGATCATTCACCTCAATTGGAAGATTCCTCAAGAAACAGGGAATCACAAATGAATTCAAGCTAATTCCCAGCATCTTTACCAAAATCAACCATGTAGAAGTGCACTCTACCAGTTTAGAAAGGTGTGCTGACCACCGGAATTAGTGAATCCAATTCCATTGAGAAAAATAGCACTCAACCGGGATGTTACTCCAAGTGCTCCTAGCTTCCAATCCGCTGTAGAGTGTGCCTCCTCTCCTATCCAAGACCGCATCTTAGTCAAGCTCTGATACCAATGTTAAGACCCTCAAGGATAACCCCTAAGATGAGGATAAGAGAACACAATAGGAGAGACTATGGAGCTTAACCGCCCAACCAATCCTAGATCAAACCTGGATCTAGTCCCCAAGCCATGCCATGTGAAGCAAGAGGAGAAGAGATAAACTGGTAACCTAAACCCAATATGTCGACGGGAGAATCCCCACCTCATTATATAGAGAATAGAGTCATGTGCATGTAACCATGCAATCCCCATGCAGGTCAACTATAAATAGATCACATGCAGTCCTCCTACCTATATACGTCACACAGACATGCAGTACTCCATATATCTCAATTAGAGTGTCTAGGTCCTCTTAAGGTAAATAGTCACAAACAGGCCTTGACATGGAATTAAATCATGGCGTGACCAATAATCTCGAGTACTGGAGGGCCGGTCTACCATATTAAGACTATTTCAGGTCCTTAACCGAATGGCCATAACACTTCGCATAAGACAAGGCCACTTCTTTTTATCATGATGGAACAACACCCACTTCCGCATTACACCATGAGATACAGAAAAAACACATAACAATTACGCCCTTCTCTCAAAGAAAGCTGCATAATCCACATTTTCTAACAGCATTTTTTTTCTTACATGCACAAATGTAGAAAAATACTTTGCTCTGCAGACATGAATTTTTCTACTTTTAAACCCTTGCATACACAAACTGTTGGCAACATCAAACTTTTTTCTTCTCAAACCACTATTGTTGCCAACCAGAACTTTGCTTACTCAAGAAAACACCTCTTAAGAAATTTGCTCACAGCCAAAGATTGTTCCTCCATTACAATGCACCATACACTCTCTTCCAAGAAAAGTTCTCCTTTGAAAAACTATTTTCCTCTCTCTCAAAAACCTGCTCATGCTGCCTAGATAGGAAATCTCATTTTTGTCATGCTTTTACTCCCAAATGCATTTTCATTCATGTTGTCTACATTCTTAAACTTCGACACACATTCACAGTCATTGGAGAAGACATCAAAAGCTCCTCCATGATCTTCTTCTTGCTACTCTACAAGTGTTGAACAAAAATCTACTCTCATAATCCACACAGATCTCTCTGTCCCTAGCAGTACATTCCCCAAAAACACAAACATATTTCAGCCCACATCAAGGCATCCTCACCACTCTACTCTTAGCAAACACATAATTCTTGTTCGTGTTCCTGGGTTGCACAATCTTAACTCCAACTTCCAATGGATTAAAACCAAGATGTGGCTAGCTTTCTTAAACTAGAGCATATGCTAAAGGTGCTGTAAATGTACAAACTGAAAAATTGCAACAATTATGGCATGGCTTGAGGAGGTTGATTTGGAAATTACAAAGTCACCCTTTTGAAAAATGTCATCCTCACTCTTGTAGAGCATATGTTAAAGAATAAACAAAATAACAAGGGAATATGGTAATATCTAAAACTACATAGCCACAACAAGATCCCCGGACTGCTCCTCTAACACATGTGTGGGCAAATACAACAATGAACTCAATTGGCCTCATCTGTATGGAGTCCCATACATCAATTGGATGACCATCAAATGGAACAGAAGTACTAGATCTAGGCACGACATGAGAAACATGCTATAGCCATACTTGAAGAATAATAGCAGGAAGATAAAGAAACATCTCAATACTAGCCAAAATGTCATAATCATAAGCATGGAAAATTGATAAGTCATAGGATTCAGCTTCTTAATAATGCAGCAAGGACAACAATATCATGGATCATGCGTCTT
The DNA here is from genome assembly GCA_029204225.1 of Diphasiastrum complanatum. Taxonomy (NCBI): domain Eukaryota; kingdom Viridiplantae; phylum Streptophyta; class Lycopodiopsida; order Lycopodiales; family Lycopodiaceae; genus Diphasiastrum; species Diphasiastrum complanatum. The sequence continues at coordinate 58,135,400 of CM055100.1, read as the reverse complement.
TGTCTGAGATGGACACCAAACAAACATTCGCAGACGTATAACATCATTATGAATTGGAGTGGTGCCAAAAGATAGTAGAACATTTGGTAACACAAAGCCTTGAGCATTGAGCATCATTTTGTTTTTGTCAAACTGCAGTAAAGTAGAGCTCTGGAATCATCACATCTGCGCTTCCAAATTTTGCACGCCATTACAAGTTGGATATTGGTTCTCGGACTTAAATGCATAGAAGCACACTCAAATAAGTTATCCAAGGACTCTGTGTATCCAACTTCCACAACAACATTCGGATTGTCAGAATTTGGCCTTGGGTGACGATGTTTTAAACACAAACTCTCATCTGGCTCTCTGATGTAGTGTTGCCCTGGAGTTATGATGTCTCGTCCAACTAATGATTGAACATGAGGGCTTCTCCAAGGGCTGATTGAATCATCTACATTGTCCATCATTTCCGGGTGTCCAGATTGTAGAGCTTGTATGCCTTGTGATCTGGGGATTAGCCAATGAAAATTGATTTTTTGCTTGTGTCGTCCAGCTTCTTTCTTAGATCAGCAGAGATTTGAGCGTAAGCTATGCATCCAAACACTCAAATATGCTTGAGTGATGGTTTCGATCTTCTCCATACCTCCTTTGTAATAGATCAATTTTGTAGATAGGCAGCTGTAGTAACAACTTTTGCCCACAATTTCTTTGGAAGAGAGGCATGGGCAAACATGCTCTTTGCACTTTCAATAAGTGTCCAATTCTTCCTCTCTGCTACACCATTGGACTGAGGTGAGTAACAGGTTGTGTATTGTTGTTGTATTCCATTTGCCATGCAGAACTCCTTGAATTCGGTGGAGATGAATTCTCCCTCTCCATCAGTACCTAGAGCTGATTTTCTACATATGCTTTGAACTGTTTGAAGAACTTGAATGCCTTGGATTTGTTCTTCAGAAAATAAGGGACAACTCTTTGAGAAAAGTCATCAATGAATGTTAGAAAATAGAGGGCTCCGTCTGTGGAAGCAGTCTGCATTGGGCCGCAAATGTCATTGTATCTGAGATCTAGCAAATATCTAGAAGTATGAACTGAATAAAAAATGAATGTACTTCTAGCATGTTTGCTAATAATACAACTTTCACATGGAGAATTTGATTTGCTAATGGAAGGAAGATCTTGCACTAGATTCTGATTCGACATTTGATGGATACTATTGAAATTTAGATGGCCTACTCTAAAATGCCAAAGCGTATCAGTTGATTTAAAGTAGATGTGTGAAGAGCTTGACTATTTGAAGAATAGCAATGACTAATCTTGTAAAGATAGCCACATCTTATCTCGAAGCTAAAACTTTTTGAGACTTGTCAATAATAGTGCAGCCCTCTGTATCAAATTCGACCCTATGACCAAAATCACTGATCCTGCTTATTGAGAGCAGATTTTTGGTCAAATTTGGAATGTGAAAAACATTGGACAACAACTTTACTTCACCTTTCTAAAATTCGACTCCGACTGTTTCTTCACCCTTGATGAAATGAGATGAGTTGTCTCCAAGTTGCACAACTCTAGAATGGGTGAATGATTTGTAGCTTTGGAACCAGTCTCGATGGGTTGAAATTGCCATGACCCAATTTTCATAGGCATAAGGTAGACTCGATAATAGAGTCATCACTACATCGGAATCTTCAATGACTGAGCCGGTTCCAATCATCTACTCCCTAAGATTTTTGAAAGTGCTGAGATTACTCGAAACACTATCTGCATCATACATTCTCAGAGTGAAGAACTTCTTCCTCAAATGAAATTTGAAAGTCACATCTCTGATATCGTAGAGGGTTGTTAGGATGTCCCAAGCAGACGTGGGTCGGATTTTCTGACCGACATTATCGAAAATATATATGTATCAAATTTTATAGATCTGACTCAAATTTTATAGAATTTTTCGAGTCGTCCGGTATAAAAAAATAACGACTAGATTTGAGTCGATCAAGGGTTGGAAAAATTCGATTCCGAATTTCGATCTTTTGCTCAAAAAGTCGAGCCTTCTTTTTTTGGTTTTTCTGGTATAAGTATATATAGCTTTCAGGATGCTCATTACTGAATGGATTTGGGCTTGAGCATTGAAATCCAACAAAGACATGACAAGTGGACAAATGGATCCATGACATGCGACAGGTCTCCCACACCTCACGAGTCTCAAAAATTTGGATCCATACAAATAATGTAAATCTTTAAGGCATTAATAACAACAAAGAATTCCTTATCTTAGGCAGAATACCACCTATGAGCATGATTTAACTATTGCTTTCAAATGCAACCGGTCTACAATCATGATACAAGGTTGCCCCTTACAGCGTATTTGCTAACATCCGTCTCAAGAACAAAAGGTTTGTTAGGATCGACTATGTGTAAAATCGAAGATGTAGACACATAATATTTCAAAGACCCAAAACTTGGATTCATCTCTTCAGTCCACACCACTGTTGGGTTGAACTTACTATGCCGGCTAGTTTTCTTTACCCCAATGAGGACATTCGTCAAGGGCAATGCTAAAATAGCGCAGTCCTTAAAAAAATCAATTTCTAAGCATCGATCCAAAACTATATGACCCAACTAGACTAGTCTTTTTGCACCATGTAATTGGTCCATTCATTCATCCGTTTGTGCTAAGAAGCATATGTTTTTAATGGTCATTTTGTTTCATTTCTTGAAGTCTACGACCGTCTTTCTTATCAACTAATGGTATAGGAGGCCCCCAAGGAGATTTACTAGGTTGGATGTGTCCCATCGCTGCCTCGCTACTCCTCCTCCACACTTATTCTATAAGGATAAAGTGAGACAAGAGAACTTCCCAAAAGAAGTTCCATACCATGGTCAACACCCCGTGAGGGTGGAAGACCCTCAGGTAACTGTTATGGAAATATATCATCAATTTCATGCCTAAGTTTCCTAAAGATTTCACCTTCCGATGAATGAAAAGCCATATGTGTCTATACTTTTTTTTTATTGTGAATGATTCTTATGAGCATTGTTCTTTCCTATCATTTTAGAGTTTATGTCTCAAAATTATGATAGAGTATTCTTTGTTTGTTAACGAACAATGTCTTACATGAATGATATGATACATAAATCTGCTTAATAAAGTCATATTGAAGCAATGACAATCTCCATTTTTTTAGTACAATTTCACATTATCAAGCAAATTTGTGGTAGAGAATACAAACGTTGAGGTTTGTGCTATGTTGTATCTTGAACGGTTTAACCATGAATGGAACAATGATGTGAAACATGGGAATATGAAATGAGAAGATTTTATTGTGTAATTGATCGTTGAATCGATTCATGACAATATTGATGATATAGTTGAACAAATGCAAACAACAAATCAATTGGAAATTATCATATCATCTATCTCCAACTTGTTTCATTACACATTTCAAATGATATTATTGGATGACTAATCTACAAAATCTATTGATGACCATACTGATGTCTTTTTACTATACCGGACCACTTAACTTTGTATTATTTATAATTGATCATTTTTATGGGGAACTATAGGTAAATATTTACATTTATGATTGAATGAGCCCAACATAATCCAAAATTTTGGCATCTTTTCCAGGGATGAGAGATTAATTGATAAAGTCCATTGGAACCTCATTGATGTATTATTGTGAGCCAGTGCTATCGAGCAGAAAAGTAGAAACATAATCATGTTAGGAAGTGCTCATAAAAGACCACAAGACATACTCACACCTATGAGATTTCTTGGATGGGTCAGCTATTTCAAAAGATTTATTTGGGAATGTACAACTTTAGTTATGCCATTTACTTTGTTCATAGGGAGAGTTTGAATGGACTGTTGAACATCAACAAAGTTGTGACATTATCATTACCATATGATTCCACAATCTTAACAATAAAAGCAGTACAAAATCATAAATAAGAAAACTTTGTAAAAGAACCAAGTGTAGCATCCAAAAAAAACTTTTCTATGCCTTGTATTCATGTCTTTTCTACTTCAACAAAACAATATTGTCACAATAACTAGTGTGCAATATTTATGACTAATCCAAATACAAGGATTAGTATAAGTGCCCAAAAAATAGAAAAGACGAGTAGTTTTTTGGAATTGCTGATATTTGCAAGGGGAAGGTGAAGTTACTTCATCTCTTGTCAATATAGGAGTTGACATGTGTTGAATGCTCTTCAGTAATATCAAAATTTTCTTTATCAAGACCAATGCAAAGTGGCATTTACCTCCATCCAAAAACCTAATGACCATTTCTTAAATCTAAACATATGGAGCGATGAAAGTCTAAGCATGCAGCTAATCTAAGTTGCAATCATCAGCTCAAGGTAATATTTGGCTCATCCAAAAATGTGATCCTCTAATGTTGGCCACTTGTGTAGTGCTCATCATGGATGAGCCCCCATAGAGGGTCGTCAAGAAGTCGACGTGGATTGCTATTTTGCCCACATGGGATTTGTGGACTTGCTCATCCTAAAACATTTGTGCTCATATCAAAAGTGCTCATCGTTGAACAACCATGCTCATCCCATCCAATTTTCCTCATCTTGGAACACCGATGCTCATTCAATCTCAATCCCTCTCATTCTGGATGAGCAACAACCTGTAAACCTTCATGTGGGCAGGCCCATATGACTTTGGGGACCTTTTTTGTCCATATGCCCCGCCCCTGATCGAATAATAAGCTTCCTTGTCTCTTAACCGCACCAGTATAGTGCTAACCCGCTACCTCCAGATTCTGCCACGTCCGTTTTCAGACCACAGAACAGCTGACAAGTGGCAAAGTCACACGTGGCTGACATCCAACTAAGCGGGCTAGCCCGTCTCTCTCGGAGTCTCCTCTCTCTCTCTCTCTCTCTCTCTCTCTCTCTCTCTCACTCTCTCGATCTTTCTGTGCGTTGGATCGTCAGAAACCCTAATCAGTTTTCTGAACAATCTCAAAACTGAGAAAGATGGTGATGATTATTATTATGAGCTGAAGAATTGGCGGAAAGATCGGCTACGGTGGCGCCGTTGAGGAAAAATGTGGAAGTTGGGATCTGCAGGTTGCTGCAGATCCCTTTGGCGTTTGCAGCAGGATTCAAACGCTCCTGCCTATTCCGCAACGTTTTTATTATTGAATCTGGCTATGGAACATCATCAAAATCAGTGTCACTGGTGTCTGATGATTGTACTTCCATTGGAACAGATGCGGATAGCTCGATGACCTCGAAACCCTTGTTGCATAACGATTTGGTTTCGTGTAACAAAACTCACACGGCTTCATCTAGTAAGCTTTTGGATGGTGATTACAGGCGAGCTTGTGGAAGGCTGTATCAAAGTCAGGTAAGTCAACAACTTATCCTAGGTTCTGGTAACATTTGGTGGCAGTTTAGAGGTCAATTAGTTTCTTCTCTCAGTCTGTGCCTGATTTTTACTGTCATCCAATATGCTATTATTATCCATCATATGCCGTTCTTATTCATAAATGATCCATACTATCACATTATCATCTGCAATATAGTACATAGATACGCGTTGCCTGCGTATGGAACAAGTTATGAAATCAATCGAAAAAACCCATATTAAGCCCGATTTAGGTTTCATTAGCTACGGCTGCCAGTAGGAGGAGAGAGGGATGAATGGGAGAGCAACATTGATCCATTTAGGATTTATCTACTCCCTTAGTTTATTAAGTTTCTGTATGGTGCAATGTTGGTTTAGTGGATTCATCGACTCCCTTCCTATTTATGTCTTTCTTTCCCTGAATGACTCAAACCAATGCGTACAACACTCTCATTCTCTCTTTACTGTTTCTCGGAGACGTTGCGCTCCCATTGATACCACATACTTGAGATGTACTTTTTTGTTGTACATGCCTTTGGGCATGGAAAAGACTCTTATAAAGCGCGCGCGCTCTCTCTCTCTCTCTCTCTCTCAACTGACATTCTGTGGAGTTTTTGTGTCGTCGCCCTAAAATTCACACCATGAACTTCAATCTGTTTTATGTCAACAAACTCTCTTTCTTGAAATGAAAAACCTGTTTTGATTCCAGGTAGGCATCTCTCCCACAATTGGAAACATTCACCAAATAGAAGTTTGAGGGCATGCAGTTGACACCTGGCCAAAACCATAATTAGCAACACTTCACTTATGGTCAAGATAAGTCAATGGTCAACATAAGTCAAAACCAAATTTAGCAATACTTCACTTGCGGTCAAGATAAGGCAATGGTCAATATAAGTCAAAACCATAATTAGCAATACTTATGGTCAAGATAAGTCGAACCCTAATTTTGGAGGGATGAATCAAAACGTAGGAATCGCGTTTTAACCATCATAGCCTACATTCTCTCTCCCACATGCATAGGGCATGGAGAGTGTTTGCACTCCAACCCAACTCCCTTGGGTCCCAAACCTAACTTGAGACTGGACGATGACTGGGCCTGTTGACTTGACCGGTGACTTGTGAACCTACATGGTTGCCATGTGTCGTAATCTAGGACGTGCGCATGGCTTGGAGTCTCCCACCTTGGAGGTATACAAGGGAAGGAGGACTCATTCGCCATCCATTCTATCTACCTAGGAGAAGGTGGATGGAGGGCGGTGTGCACAGCCAAGATGAGTGCTTGAGGCAGGACTCGGGAGATGGCTGAGAGCCTAGGCAGTGGTATGGGACACTCTCTAGGATGGAAGTCGGATCTTGCTTGTCGACGGTCATAGGCCAGGGCACGGAGGGTGGTGGGGCCTATGGCAGGGTGGAACGTGAATTGTTCGGTCTCTTGTGGTTAACCGGCACCTGGAGATATGCGGTATGAAAGAGTCCAACATATGGCATCAGAGCCACTGTATACTGAAAGCAGGTGTGTTGATGGTTTTCTCGTATAGTAATGATCTCTTTCGAAATTCTTAGTTATGAGGGAAAGGTGTTTTTCACATTTTGTATCCTTCTAACATCTATTTTCGATGGTTTTTTTTGGAGTAAAAAAAAAAAAAAACAGAATGGACCCCTCCGTGTGCTGCCACGTGGTACTGTCCTGCAGTGGACGGCAACAACCAGCGGACAGGACTTCCGCGAGGGAGCTGTTCCATGAGGCCCTTAAAAAAAAAAAACCAGTTCCGCTGGACAACGGCGGTTTGGTATTTGTCCGCAGCAGTTGGAGGGGAAAACCAGCGAAAGGGGGGGGGGGGGTGATGTCCTGGCTTCCAACTGGCAAGAAATCTGGCAGGTGGTCCAGGTCAAATGCATAGGTGGCATAGTGATGCCACTTGGCGGTTTATGATCAAGTATGAAAGGGAGGCATGCCGCTCCTTTGCTAAGTTTCATGAGAAGAGAGGGTGGAGGTGGTGGTGCATCTCTTCCTTTGCTGTCTTTTTATCCTTATGGCAGCCATGGACAATACCATTCGGATAGTCAGGAGCCAGCAAGTTTGAGTTGTATTTACTTCCTTGAGTTGTTTGTGATCTCTTCCAACTCCTTTCTCTCTTAATTCACAACTCTTGCTCTTGAATAATGGATCCTAATCCTACCAAACAGCCTATGATGAGGTTACAGCATCTACCTCTACCATGGATTCCGAATCGTTATTGCTTGCAATCAATAATCTGAAACAATAGATTGTTGATTTGCAATCTAAACACTCTCGGGATCAGCATGATTTGAAGGAGTTGACACAATTAAGACAAATATTGTTCACCCCCCCTAAGATTTTTGCTGGGGAAAAGAAGGATAGAACCCTTGAAGTGGTCTTGCCGTGGATTGATCAGTGGAACTTGCACTTCTCCATGCATGATTCATCCGACGACAACAAGATCAATCTAGCCGTCATGTACCTGCGAGGTAAATCTTTTACGTGGTGGCAAGATTTAAGGGTTAAGCCTGAAGCACCTAAGAATTGGGAAGACTTTTGTAAGGCCTTTAAGGCGGCCTTTCTTCCCATCAAGGTTACACCCCGATTCGAACAGGTTGATTCGAACCGGCCGGTTCGAACCGATTCTTTGAGGTTCGAACCGGTAGGCCAGGTTTGAATCGGAAATCGTTCGAACCTGTCCTTTCCATTTTTCAAAAAAACAATAATTTTCTCTGATGTACAAGTCATAATACATATATTCACTGTACAGATACTTAATAGCTAAACAATTTCCTCTAAATTTACAGATATTAGGATAATCAGATCTCTTGTGACCTATCACCTGTAGGCCGTCGTATACAGTATTAAAACATAATGACCCAAGTTTAAGAGAACTGCAGTAAGACTAAGTAAGTTGTAACCCTATCCTGGCCCCTGGGTACAAGGATCTGCTTGCTAAGGAGACTGTGGAGTTGGAACTTGGAACTTTCAACTTGCCACTTGGAACTTAGGTTCTAGGGTTCCTGGTGTAGGACTCAGGAGTATAACTGAAATTTGAGCTCTGAGCTGAAAATAGTGACTAGTCACGACTCACTAGTCTCAGTTTGAACTTTGAACTTTGACATGGAATCTATGGATAATGGTAGCTAAGTAGAGTCCTTGGTCTAGACCGTAGGTACTGTACTAGGACGGTAGGACCGTAGATTGTAATTTGTAATTTTGTTTCAAAGTTGAAAGTTGAAGTTCAAACTTTTTTTCAAATTGCAAGGTCGAGATCGGACTCCGGAGAAAAGAATAAACAAGAAGGTTATGACAATGTTAGAGTCTCTTTGAGAAAGCCAAAAAAATGTACGTTAGAAACTTAGATTCATCATTCAACATTGAACATTCTATATGTAACATAAATCATAATACATTAAGTACCAAAATCAAAATTGTAAAACCATTAGTAATTACTGAAAAGTGAATCCTGATATTAGATAATCCGAAATAGTCTGACAGTAAACAGACTACAGACTACAGTAACCAGTTAACAACTTAACTTTTGGAATCAGAAATTAGAATCCATAATATATCATGATTCATAACAATGAACATAATAGTAAATACATATGCCAGGTGCCTCATGAGTCCGGTCACCAATGTAATGCCACATGTAACATGTCTGATGATAAATCATGATGTGTAAACAGCTCAAGAGTCAATGCGCATCTAGTCACTAGTGACATCTACAGACTACAATCTACAATGTACAATGAGCACTCTAAGCTCTCCTACGCCTGAGTCTCCTCCTACTCGCTGGTGCTGTGGAGCCTGCTGTGGTCTCTCGAGTGGCAGCCGTGAAATCCTCATCGGAGACAGAGGTATGATGCCCCTCATCCGCATCCCCGCCCTCCTCGGACTCCTCATCCACATACTCCTCCTCTGAGGACTTTGACCCTGACGATGCCTTAGACTCAGACTCGTCCTCGTCGTCAAGGCTGTGAGCACGGGAGCTGCTACCCTCTCCTGCCCTCCTCCTACGCTTTGCTCGAGTGACAGGTCCTGCACAGTGCACACAAGGAGGGACAAACATATTATTGCCTGCAGATTAGTAAATTACAATAATTAGTTTAAACTTTGAAAATTTAATTCAAGACCTTAGACAATCCTAATTTCTCACCTGCACTCTGCATGGCCTCCTCATGGAGGAATGCGTACACGTCCTCCTCTGATTGGTCTCGGTGGCAACTCTGGAACCTTTGCCACATTGATTAGATTGGGATTAACCTACGCACATGTCACAATGCACATTGAAATCAAGACAAAATTTGGAGGGCCGACAAAAGTAAAATTTAGCTACAGTCTATTATGATCTATTTAGTATCTACTAACTGGGTCTTGGGATCGCATGCTAGAAATTATAACTTATGGCTTACAAGTTACTTGGATAGGCTCTGCGGTGGTCTTGGAGTCTACCCAAAAGTCTCAGGTTGGCATGTACGTACACCAACCTCTCCAACTGTGCAGATGAGAGTTGATTCCTCTTCTTCGTGTGAATCAGGGAATGGACACTCCAGTTTCTCTCACAAGCGACTGCAGTGCAGTCCTGTGAGAGAATCCTGATGGCAAGGCAACGCAATTTGGGGACATCAACCCCAAACTTCGACCACCATGACACGTGACGCAGCTGGTCTGAATTACAGTTCAAGGGGCAGTTAGTACTAGCAAGTTGCAACCAAGTTCCAACAATATGATTGACTAATTGTGCAGTAAAATGTGAAGTAATTGAAGTTTAAACTGTAATGGACCATGGTCAGTTTATTGCCAAAAGCGCCGGGCCAGTGGCGAACTCCAAGGTCGCCTGCCTGAAAATCTGGAGCTTATCCAGCAGGTTATCTTGCTCGCGTACATCAGGATAAACTCGGGAGATATAGGCATTCCAGCCATCCTTGAGCTCCCTATCTGTGTACTGCTCCCCATTCCTCCAAATTGGATGGAGTATGTGGGCCATGGCATGCAGGGGCTTATGAAACCACTCCCACCTGCTCAACCAAAGGAGCCGGACCTCCACAAGCCTGCAAGAATCAAGATTGAAGACACATTAATAATTATACTATATAGTACATACTACATACTACATACTACATTTGAAATTTGAATCTTGAATCTTGAATCATGAATGTTGAATGATAACTGATTCAATGATGATTCAAATTTCAAACATTAGTTACAAGTTACAACTTAGAAGTTTCGAGTTAGTACTTACTACCAACTAGTTACTAGTAACTACTAAGTACTAACTAGTAAGGCTCAAGTAATAAACGTCAGCGATATACCTCTCTGGGCTTGTCATGCAAAGGCTCAACTGCTCGCCCAGCCTGTCCATGAACTCGTACAAGAGGCCCAATGTGCAGCCCTCTCGATCTGTAAGGCGCAGGACAGTGTAGATGGGCTGTAGGCCCACGACAATGGATCTAGCCTCATCCCAAAATGGTGAATACATAACGGTTCGCTCGAATCTCTTACTCTTGGGCGCCTGTGATGGCCCCCACTGCTCCCAGTCAATGACAACAACCATCTGCTTCAAGCCCTGATGAACTTTCAGCAGTCGTTCGAGGACCAGGAACATAAATGCAAACCTGCACAGGGCACAAGTGACAAGTTCTAACTTCTGACAACACAATACATGCATGAAATATGATGCATTGCATTGAACATTCAAGAGTAGGACCTAGGTAGTAGGTACATACTACATTGAACATTCAGTGCTCGCAAAGTAAACTACAATAGCCATTACTTAGTTACTAGTAACTATACTTACCAACAGAAGCGCACACAAATTTGAGTTGCAACTTGCATACCTGGTGGGGGCAGGTCTCAAGACATCCAAGGTGGACTGTCTTCTGAACATGGCCATGACCCTAGGCTTCTTGGTGATGAATCTCACCAAGAACTGTGCGGTACGTACCACCTCCGCAATCCATGGAATCTTGGCCACATCCTCGACCAACAAGTTCAGGCAGTGTGCAGCACAAGGTGTCCAAAAGATGTGGGGGTAGGTCTCATTAACGAGCCTACCCATGGAGAGGCAGTTTGATGCATTGTTTGTGAGCACCTGCACAACCATACAATGCAATGTGCATGACTTTGGAATTCCGAATTCAAGTGAACCATAATCCATTGTTAATCAATCGCCATTGAACAATGATCATTCAACATTAACATTTACAAATTACCACTTAACATTATAGTAATAAGTATAGTATATATACATGCACAACGTGCTGTGGTCCCACCTCCTCAATGGTAGCTCGAATGTGGAGAACATGTACTCGCCCGTGACTGCCTCCCCAGAGGTGTCAATGGATCTGAGAAACATCGTCGCCATGCACGAAGACACCGGGATATTCAATATGTGGCACCTCCTCGTATCGCTCCAACCATCAGATATGATGGTGCAACCATACCTAGTTCACAGGTGACAAGTCACAAGTCACGACTCACATTGCAGTGTTGCTCAAGACAAGATCCGAGATCGTAATTCAAATTTCATGGCAAATTTCAATGATGAATGATCATTTGAAAATTGACCATTATGATTCATGATTTAACATAAATAGCTATTAACAAGCAATAAGTATGCAATGCCCCCACAATGTATGAAAACTTAATGTACATACTACATATCAATGATCAATCATCATAGAGTCTTTAAAGTTTACAGTGCATAAATTTAAAAGGATAGTAGTACGTACGGGGCCCATGCCTTCCTGAGAGGCTCTAGCTTCTGGTCAACCGAAGCCCGCTCATCAAGAAGTCCCTTCGTCCTCAGGTGCGCACAAGATGGCCCCGACCACACCTTCCCAATTGCACTCACTGCACTCATCGCCCTCCTCCATGCTGGGGTCCTAGCCAGATGAAATTGCAGATCGCAGATGTAGAACAGCTGTCGAACTGCAACCTTTGCCTCTGCAATGGCTATGGGAGCGAAGGTGGACACATAGTACTCCCTACCCCCCAGCTGTGTAGTGCGGCCCCGTCTACCTCTCCCTCTCTCAGGTGGATGATGATGTGCCGGTATGGTCACGGCTGGAGGTGGTGTCGAGGTTCCTGCACCAGAAGGCGGGTCAGGCCGGGTACTAGGCCCTGCCTCATCTGCAGCTCTGTCCTCTGAGCCATGGGAAGCGAGGGGTGAGTTGATGGCAACTGGGGGGCGTGATGTGGTGGCCTCTGGCTGTGTCGCCATCACTGCATCTCGATCTGCCAAAAAAGACAATTTACAATACAATTCATAAATTAGAATTTAGATGATCTCAGATCAATGATCGTTGAACTTGAAACTTCAAACTTGATCAATGTGTTTTACATTACTTAACTTTTTCCATTTGTTCCGCAAGTATTGAGTTATGTGTTTCCTAAAACGACTCAACATAATTAGATATAATGTGATTTAATGGAATTATATATTTGCCTATGCGCTACAAATACACACAAGTCGAGACACCTATCATCTTCAAAAGATTCAAATATATCTTTGGTCCATTCATAAAGCTCTCTTAAGTGTGGTGCCCCTCTACATCCTAATGGATGACAAAGATCCCCCAAGTGTTTGATTTTCTTACAAAATGGTATTTGACGTGGTGCCCCTCTACATCCTAATGGATGACAAAGATCCCCCAAGTGTTTGATTTTCTTACAAAATGGTATTTGACGTGGGTTCGAAATGTTGCAACAAAGTTCATTTCTATCTGAAATGGTTGAGGCAGCTTGGCTAACTACAAAAGGATTGAATGGGATTAACGTAAGCTATGGACATAGAATATACAAATTGATCTCATGAACTTGTTGAGAATCTAGAAAAACATCATGATCTATCAAGCTTTCCCTATGGGCAACGAATACCCTACATAGGCAAGATTTTAAGCAACATGAAATGTTTAGCCAACTTGAACTTAACACATCTAGCTACAGACAACATGTAGGGATAGCAAGATGGAGGAACCTGGAAAAAACGGTAAAGCTCTTTGCATATTGAAATTTGTACTCTTGCTTGTTCTCTGAAAGGAGGCTATGGTAAGTGGGCCTTGAATGCTTTATTTACAGCTACCTCGAGATTCTTGTCCCTGCATCTGGTGTGCTATCTTATACATTGCTCCCCAATATAGGATAATGATTTCCTTCTATAGCTCCAATGCATTGATTAAAGCAATGATCTCATGCAATTCATCCAGTAGAGTGTTGTTGGAGTTTTTTTCTTGATTGATCAATAAGAGCAAAGTTAGTGACAATGTCCTGTTGAAGATGGATAACCATATATCCATTGGTTTCGCTTGTGATGAAAGAAATGTTTGGTACACTTGTTGATGATCCAAATTAGTGATCCAAGTCAAAAAATGTGTCTTCCATATTGGCCACATCCTAGTGATATTCACATCACTATAATGTTCAAATAGCTCATTATGGTACTGGCATTCATCTTCACTTTGGTTATCCCAAGGATTATAAACACGACGATCCTCGAAGATGACGTTGTTATATACACTTTGATAGTTGGTATTACTGTTGTCTCTAGGAACTTGGCAGAACCCGAGAGCATGAAGAGAGAGAGAGAGAGAGAGAGAGAGAGAGAGAGAGAGAGAGAGAGAGAGAGAGAGAGAGAGAGAGAGAGAGAGAGATGGTGTTTGTGTGTGTGTGTGTGTGTGTGAAAATTGTGTGTTGATTTGTGTGCATTCAGTTCTATGTGTGTGGTGATCTGTGTGTGAGAGAGAGAGAGAGGAAGAGACAGAGAGTGTGAGGGACAAAGAGAGGGACGATTTGTGTGTGTGCACAGTGTGTGTGTGAGTTTAGGATTTAGGTTTAAGGGTGCTTGGGTTTGGTGGGAGAGAGAGATTGGATTTGTGTGCTTCTGTGTGTGCGTGAGAGAGAGAGAGAGAGAGAGAGAGAGAGAGAGAGAGAGAGAGAGAGAGAGAGAGAGAGAGAGAGAGAGAGATGGTTGCTCGTCTCATTTGGGATGAGGTGGAGGTGATGCCCGACAAAAAGTGGCGTTGCCCTTTTTGTCGAAAGCAGTTCACAGGGAACGCCTCTCGGGTTCGAGCACATCTGGGGGGGTTGCGAGTCCGACCCACGGGGGGACGCTACGGGATCGGAATTTGTATGGTCATCCCCGCTGCGGAGAGGGCTCGCATTATGGAGACATTTTGAGATAGCTGCTGAGCCCGACGAGCTGTCCACAGATGCCGCAGACTCTATTTCTACTGGTGCACCCACTGCCACCGCCCCTGCCACTGGTACACCCACCGCCCCCACCGTCGCATCTGCACCCGCCACCGCCGTTGCATCCTCCCCCGCCCCCGCCATCGCATCCGCCTCCGCCTCCGCCAGTACTCCCCATGGATCCACAGCCTCCACTACTGCACCTACGCCTTTGCCATCACCGTCAGATCTGCACGGCCCGTCCACATCCTCCGCTTCCGCACCTGCACCTATGCCACCACCTCCAGATCTGCATCGTCCACCGCATCCTCCCAGCCATCCACATCCCGAGGCACGAGACAAATGTCCATGCCGGGATCTTTGAGAGAGGGGCAACACAGAGAGGCCACCAGGGCCATAGCACAGATGTTCTATGACCTGAACCTCCCCTTTATCATGGCATCATCCCGCATCTTTTGAGAGGCTATCTCGAAAGTTGCAGTCTGCGGGCCCGCCGATGCACTACGAGGCCCTTTGCTCCAGGACCGGGTTGCATCAGTCAGAGAGAGATTGGCCGCACTGCACGAGGCTTGGGATAGATACGGCTGTTCCATCATGGCTGATGGGTGGACTGATCGTCGCAGACGTCCACTCATCAACGTGGTTGTTTCGAGTTGTTACGGTTCCATGTTCTTGCGCAGCATCGACGCCTCCGAGGCAGGGAGAGTGCATTCGGCTGAGTACATTTACGGCATCATTCGCGCGGCGATAGAGGAGGTCGGGCCACAACGCGTTGTCCAGGTATAATATTCTTTCATTAGTTGCTTGCTCATTTGCTGCTTGATGTTGATACAATAGTTCTGCGTAGTTTTCAATCGATTGCAATGTGTTTCTGAGCTGTGAACTGATCGTGTGAACGTATCGCGAAAGGTTGTGACGGACAATGCGTCCAACTGCCGCAGTATGGGGGAGCTTCTTATGGCAGACTACCCCTCCATTGTCTCGACTCCATGTGCCGCACACTCACTGGACCTCTTCCTGCATTCCATCGGGCGCTTGCCTTGGGTCAGTGACATTCTCACGAGGGCACTTGCGGTTGTGGACTTCGTCACACGCAAGTGCCGCATGACGGCCCTTTTCCGCACATTCAGCAGGTAAGCTGCCACTTATTTTTTGAGTATATACCAGGCAATGTTCACTACCCTTCCATCTGGACATTTGGCCAGGAAGCCTTGCAAGAAAGCAATGGTCAACAATGTCTTTCCAGTGCATGCAGACGAAAGGAGTGGTTGCGTCGCCCTTACGTACTCCCGGATTTTACCACGCCATTGATTGCTCCTTTTTCGACTCCACGTCAAACGTTTTTTGGTGAGCTTTCAGAGACAACACCCATTGGTTTTTGATCAGTGGATCAGAAACCACTGGGTGCTGTCTCTGTCGGCTCAAAACGTTTCACGTGGATTCGAAAACAGAGCAATTGGTGATGTGGCAAGATTCGGGAACACGTACTGGCGTCAAAACCACTGAGACCATCTCCATGCACTGAAAAGACATTTTTGACCATTGCTTTCTTACGAAGTTTCGTGGCTAAACATCCAGATGAAAGGGTATTGATCATTGTCTGATCTATGTTGCTTCCTTGGGTGTCTGAGTTCAGGAAATGGCTATTGAAGCCCATAAAATTTCCTTTCAAACTGTGTTCTTATTGCAAAACATGCTTTAACTGGCTTTCATTCACACCGTCCCTGTCATATACCAAGCAACTTCAATACTTATGGCACACTTCAGACTTATGGAGCTGGAACTTTCGCCCTGGCTAATTGAAGGCCTGTCCTCCTTGTCATGATCAGAATCTTGCTCAATAGTATCTTTGGTATTCTCCTTTTGGTCGTTTGTTCCCCAAACCCTAAACCCTAAACCGAACAAAAGGCCAACATTTTGGCGCGTTTTGAGGTGTTTGTGTGGTGTGCGTCCTCGATTCTGTAGCGTGATGAAAACAACTGCAGCAAAACTGCTGCTAATAGTGGTGAATGGTCGTCAAAACCGTGCCATTCACTACAGGGAGTGAATGGTCACCAGAAGAGTGGATGGTCATCATAACTGTGTCGTTCACTATCGAGAACCAGAAGACCTACCGGATGGCCTGACGACAAGGGACCCTTTCCCGGACCATGTTGTTTTTGCGGTGAAGTTAATTCCAATCCGTTGCGTTTCCTCGCCCTCGCCAGCTCGGGCAGGGGGGAGCAGGTCCAAGGACCGTGAGGGCACGTAGTTGCAGCTCCGGTAGTCGCCCCCTTATCTCTCGCTGGCTCTCGTGAAATCCGGCTTCTAGCTTCCGTTCGTTGTGTCGGCGGACATCTACCAGGACATGCTCCGACTAGTTGCCCACGTGACGTTGTACCACTCCAAACCCTAAATCTATCTCATCACATAGGCCATGGTACTGTGTAGAATGCATCAATGGTCCGGGAACATAGTCCACAAGTTCGTGATTCCGATACGAACCACAGGGATCGAGCCTGGCTCGATTCGGGTATCGTTCGGTCAAAATGGCCCTTCGACTGGAGCGACCCTCGGGTGCCGTCTATTTCGGCCAGTGGACAACCTCGATATGAACCTGTGGGAACAAACATGACGAGGAAACGACCGACGGTCGGCCCGCAACGTCCGTCCGAAGTTCGACGTTAAACAAGGCTTCAGGGACACTTTGTCCGCTCGGGACCTAAAAATTGGGAGATGTTTCGGAGCCCCCGTGCTGGTACGCAAAATTTCGACATCGTATTGTAGCGTGTTGAAGTAGTGCCATAACTAATAAGCAAGCTGTTGAAGTTCATCCGGGAAGAAACCGATCTCATCAACCGAGTCACAGTAGTGTATAGCTTGTCACTCTTCTGGTGAGCCCTAATTTCCCCCAGAGACTTCTGGTCCTGAGAGCTTGTCACTCTTCTGGTGAGCGTTCACCTCTCCCCAATCCTCTGGAGAGCACTCACTTCTTTGAGACAGTCACTGATGCACCCTAAACCCTAAACCAGCAATATGTTTGCCATACAAACCATCATCTTCACTCGAAACCACTCTCAGATCTTTCTTTGCCGCGTTTTTGGAGCTTAGTTCCCAATGAAGGTTCGTAATAATTTATGAACTGCTCATTAGCCATGGTTGTTTGATATCTCAGTTATGAGAGGCATGGCCAGTGGTTAGGTCTGTTGCAAATTTTTTTGGTACCGTTTTCCTATTTTTTAACAGGAGGGGGCAGGTGGGTGCCAGACACCCTCTGATAACTAATTCCGGGGGAAAAATAGGGGCCCTAAATTGCTTTTATTTTGCTTTTGGGATGGGGGACAGTGCAGGCAGGTGCCTGTATTTTTTATTTTTGGAAAAAAAACAGACGCGTCCGGACGCAGACGCACCCCTGGCGCGTCTGCGTCCAGACGCGCGTCCGCGTCCGCCATCCGCTTCCTTAGGTCCCAAACTTGTGGTGAAGGCCTTCTTGCATGATGATGCCTATGACTCCACTTGAGTTTGGTAGACCCCTATGCACATGTGCATGGGGGAGTACTAGTTAGATTTCCACCTATTAATATTAGATTAGAGGCCAATTAGGGGATGATTAGGATCTGATTTTCCAGATCTGGTACTGCTGATTGGGGTGGCCAGCAAGTAGAATTCATTTACTTTTTGATTCATTGATTTAGCATATAGTAGAGTTCACAGACTTGAACTAGGATCAGAATTTGAGATTATTTTTTCATTTCTACATGCATGACAATTGCATGTCAAGATTCCATATTGCATGTTTCATTCCTAGTTGTGTTAGGCTCAAGCAGTCCTTGAAATCAACATTACTAGGGTCCTGGGCTTATTGTTTTAAGTTATTCTAAGCATCATCATTCCGCAACAAGGAAGACGTTAAGAAGACGGCCTTCCGAATCCGTTTTGGACATTATGAGTGCTTGGTTATGTCGTTTGGGTTAACCAATGCACCCGCCACGTTCATGATGCTCATGAACGATGTCCTGCATGATTATGTGGGCAAGTTTGTTGTCAATTTTATTGACGACATATTGGTCTATAGTAACACGGTGGTGGAGCATGAGGTTCATCTCCAGACCGTATTTGGCAAGCTACAAGAAACAGTCTTGTATGCCAATGCTCAAAAGACTGAGTTGTGTAAGACTCGTGTCGAGTATTTGGGTCACATAGTGACGACAGAGGGTATTTCTGTTGACCTTGCCAAGGTGGATGTGATCAAGAAGTGGCCAAGGCCGGCCGATATTCGTTAATTGCAGTTTTTCTTAGAGTTCTACTGATGGCTCGTTATGAACTATTCCAAGACGAATCAGTTGCGGAATAACAACACTGTGGTTTGTTGGGATGCTGAGGCTCATCATAGTTTTGACAACTTGAAGTTGGCTGCTGCCACAACTCCAATACTCAAGATCGTTGATGCCCATAAACCTTTTGACCTAGAGACGGATGCTAGTGGCATTGTCGTGGGGGCAGTGTTGAGTTAGGAAGGTAAACCAGTAACCTTTGAAAGTAAGAAATCGACGCCAGCGCAATAGAAATATTCCACACATGAGCAGGAGTTGTATGCAGTCATACATGCACTCAAGGTGTGGTGACATTATCTGTATGGCGCCGAATCTTATGTGTATACTAACCATCATGCTTTGAAGTATTTCTGCACTCGGCCAGATTTGAAGGGCCGCCAAGCTCAGTGGGTCGAGCTGAAATTCGCTTCCGAAGAGGGAAGGAAAATGTGGTTGTTGATGCACTATCTTGGATACAACATCAGATGAGCTTTACTATAGTTGACAGTGATCTCATGGAGGAGATCAAGAGAGCTCAGCAGAGCGACGCATATTGTCAGCGTGTGGCCTGATGCGTGCAATGTAGCCGACCAAGCGGAAGAGTCAGTCAAGGCCGCTTCCGTAGAGGCACACACCAGCACATATCTAACATACACCGTGAAGGATGGTATGTTGTTGAGAAACGAAAAGGTTTTGGTGCTAGACATGAAGGATCTTCGTTGTAAGATACTCCATGAATGCCATGATAGTCCCTGCGCAGGGCATCCAAGTATTGATAAGACTAGTGAGCTAGTCAGAAGGCATTATTTCTGGCCACGATTGCAGCGAGAAGTCAAAGAGTACGTCCAGCGTTGCACGGCTTGTTACGTGAACAAGGCCGAGCGGGTAAGTCCTCCAGGCTTGCTTCATCCACTGGAGATTCCTACAAAATGGTGGGAAAGTATCTCCATGGATTTCATTATTGGGCTACCCAGGACCCAGATGAGATTGAATTTCGTTATGGTAGTGGTAGACAGATTTTCCAAGATGGCTCACTTCATTCCATTTGAGCTCAATTATGGTTTCAGGCCGCTGATGGCACAAGATAACTTGTCTAGGGCTATAGCCAGGGAAAAGAGTTATAGTCGTAAGAACCGTACCTATCAGGAATTTGAGAAAGGAGATTGGGTGTATTTACTAGTCCCTTTGAAGTCGAAGGTGCTACGCATAGGAAAGTGCGCCAAGTTATCTCCTAGGTGTTGTGGGCCATCGTTGATTATTAAAAAGGTTAGCCAAGTAACTTACAAGCTACAACTATCTGTGGGATGCAAGGTGCATCCAGTGTTTCATGTCAGCACGATGAAGAAATGTTTGCACGATGGTGATAGCCTGGTGGAAGGTCTAGTATCTCTGGAGGAGAAAGACACCACAAGTTATGGGCCAGAAAGAGTCTTAGATCGGAGGGAGCGACGATTGAGGAATCGTCTCCTCCAAGAGTATCTAGTGGCTTGGAAAGGGCATCCTTTATCTACCTGGGAGACTCCCCAGGCGCTACACAAGTCATACCCAGAGTTTGTCATCGAGGATCGATGACTTGCCAGAAGAGGGAAGGATTGTTAGACATCAGTTGTGCTCTATCACCATCTCGGCAAGACCAGTCCTTCCCTTGTATAGCTCCAAGTTGGGAGACTCCAAGCCATGCGCACGTCCTAGATTACGACACGTGGCAACCATGCAAGTTCACGAGTCACCGGTCAAGTCAACAGGACCAGTCATCATCCAGTCTCAAGTTAGGTTTGGGACCCAAGGGAGTTGGGTCTCTAACGTTCCCTCCTCCTTAAAAGAGGAGTCTTTTAAGGAAGAAAATCTGGGAACCTCAATCTAAGGACACGTTCCTTTTCCCAAGTATCATCGTCTTCGGAGCTTCCTTTCCAACCAACCAGGTACTCAGTTACCTGCCGGTTTCTAAGCCCACGTTCACGTACATCAACAATGGCCTGTGGTTCCGAAGGTACAAAGGATGTCAGGTCCTCAAGCTGAACTAGATCCTCTTGAAGGATTGTCATCTTTTCCACCAAGTCGTTCCTTTAAACGACTAATGTGAAAAACTGGATGAACCTTAACACCGCGAGGGAGTTCTAGTTGATAGGCATTCTGATGGAGTTTCCTTACAATACGGAAAGGCCCAGCATAACGAGGTGATAACTTGTGAAAAATTGTCAACTAGTAGTATTTTCCTAACTTGAGATTTTGTAGGCCTATGGCCAAATAAAAGTTAGAGATAGGTTCATACATGTATGTAGAGGCCCAAAGTATGTGTACACTACTTTTGAGGTCACATTAATTAGAGGAGGTCGAGTGTGGAGCTCTTCTATTGGCTCATAATTTGGTGCATTCCTATTTGACCAAATTTCTAGGTATATGGGTGAATCCTATTGGACCCCAATTTTAGCCTATCATAAGACAAGTGGCCAAGAGGCACTATGGCTGCTATAAATAGCCATCTCCACGAGTATGTACATATCTCATTTTCATTCTATTGAATGAATGTTATGCTCTTTGAAGGTCCATCTTCTTCTCTCTCACTTTTTTGTTCATATCTTGCATTCTAGCCACTAGAATTGTGATTTCTTTGTTGCTATGGCTTCACACGTGTGAAATGCAGGTTGTAGGCTCTGAAGTACGGACAGGGACAGCAAGTTTCTGTTTGTGGAAGCTTATGATCAGATTTTGATGTTTAGTTGATGTTTAGTATGCTTAACATCACAATTTCTATCATTTTTTCAATCTAGATGTGCATAACTTCCATGGCCAAGATCTTTATGAAACTTTAGCATCTTTTGGATCTGAGTTTTTCACATGGTATCAGAGCATTAGGCGGCCAAATGTGCAGGTTTTGCCAGATTTAGAAGAGATTTGTGGGCGAGTTTGCTTTTGTAGCATTCCAATCAAGTTTCTAGCTAAAAATCTTGTTGATTTATGTGTAGAAATTGGATCTTTGTGATCAAAACATCATTTGTATGCATTTCAATTGAAGTAGGGCGAATTCCCTCTGTACTTATCAGAATAAGGAGACAAAAATTGTTTTGGAAAGAGGGAGATGCAAGATCCAACAAGATCCTATTAGTTTTCCATTCTAGCATATAGTTTTTTTGATTCAATTTCTTGCTTCTTCATGTCAAAAACTTCAAAATTGATGTAACCCTCTGATTTTCAGTTTGCTGAATGATTCAAGAGTGTATTTCAATCTTAGGAGTGAGGGAAAAGCAAGTATATTGAGGTTTGGTCTTGGTTTGATCAAGAAATCATAAAACTAGTGGCTAAAATTAAGGAAAAAGTGAGGAAAAGAGAGAAAAAGTAAGGTTTTAGGTTCCAAATCTTTGTGATTTCTTCTTGTGTTTCATTTGTTGATTCAAGAGAGTGCTTAGTGCATTGGAACAGGTCAAAGATCAGAGATCAATCATTGCAACATGGCTACAAATGGAGGCTACATGTTGGAAAGCAATGATAGGCTTACCTCCCTCAACTATTCTACTTGGAAAGTAAGGATGGAGTCTTTGCTTGAGATGAATGAGTTGATGGATATTGTTGTAGGTGTGGAGGAGAGACCTTTGGCACCTCAAGAACAATTGAGGTATGACAAGAGGGCAAAGAAAGCCCTTCACATGATCAAGATGAATGTGACAAATGAGCTTATCAAAGAGGTTGGTAAGTGCACATCATCTAGTGAAGCTTGGGAAGCCTTGAAGAAGGTTTATGAATCCAAGTCTACTTCTAGAGTGTTGACTTTAAGAAGGCAAATCTTTTCTTGTATGCAAAAGAAGAGTGAGAATGGACATGCTTTTGTTTTGAGAGTTAAAGCATTGAATGATGAGTTAGCATGCATTAATGATGGCATAAATAATGAGGAGCTTGTTCAAGTGATTCTCAATGGCTTGTTGGATGATCATGCTAATCTTGTTCAAAGTTATGCTATCCAAAAATGTTTACCAAGTGTTGGAGACTTGCAAGAGGTCTTGTTGGCTGAAGAATTCAGGTTGCAAGCAAGAGTGGGAGCATCTTCTACATCTCAAGGAGGAGAAGAGGAGGCAATGTTCTCTAAAGGCAAGTTCAAGGGCAAAGGTAAAAGCAATTGGTCTAAAGGGCAAGACCAAGGTGAGCACTCTACTTTTGGCAAAAAGAAGGATAGATCTAAGCTAAAATGTTTCTATTGTGGAGTCAAAGGGCATTTTGCTAGTGATTGTTTTAAGAAAAAGAGGGATCAAGGGGAAAAGCAAACCAATCTAACTATTGATGAGGGTGGGGATGAGCTTCTTTCAAATGATGCTTTTGTTATGTCATCTTGCTTGTTGGCTAATCATGGAGACATTGATCCTTGGTGGATTGATAGTGGAGCCACTTCTCATATGACATATCATAAAGAGTATTTTTCATCTTTAATGGCATTTGATGGTGATAGGAAGGTAATCTATACCGCAAATGATGGTGAGTGTGCAATCAAGGGGATTGGCACAATTCCTATTTCACTTTCTACAAATAGGAATATAGAATTGAAAGATGTTTTGCTCATTCCATCCATTACCAAGAACTTACTTAGTGTAAGCCAAATGCTTGACAAAGGATTCAAAGTTGAGTTTGATGGTGATGCTTGCTTGATCAAAAAGGGGTGTAGTATCATTGCAAAAGGGAAAAGGCAAGGGAAATTGTTCAAGCTTGATGCATGTGTTGTTGCTAACCAAGTTGGATGCATGGCAAATGAACAAATGTCAATTCAAGAGGTATGGCATAAAAGGATGGGACATCTCAACTACAAGGCCTTGGAGGTAATAGCCAAAAAGGAGGTAGTAAGGGGACTTCCCAAGTCTCTTACTTGCTTGAATCATGTTTGTGAAGAATGTGCTTTGTCTAAATCACATAGATTGCCATATACTAGATCTATATCTAGATCTAAGATGCCTTTTTCTCTCTTGCATTCGGATATTCATGGTGTTACTACAATTAGCAATGGAGGTGCTAAGATGTATGTAACTTTCATTGATGATTTTAGTAGATTTTGTTGGGTTTATCTACTAAAGAGCAAGGATGAGGTGTTTGATGTGTTTGTCAAGTTCAAAGTTGCTATTGAGACTCAATTTACAACCAAAATCAAATGCTTGAGGAGCGACAATGGTGGTGAATACATTTCTAACAAATTCAAAGCCTTTTGCGATGAGCATGGGATCAAGAGGGAGTACACATGTCCAAGAACACCACAACAAAATGGAGTGGCCGAGAGGAAGAATAGAACCTTGTGTGAGAGTGCAAAGGCAATGAGATTGAATGCTAATCTTCCTAAACCTTTTTGGAGTGATGCTTTGTTGTGTGCAAATTTCCTATGCAATAGATGGCCAAGTGTTGTATTGGAAGGAAAAACCCCTTTTGAAGCTTTGTTTGGTACGAAGCCTAATGTCAAGTTTCTAAGAACTTTTGGATGCATTTGCTACTTCAACATTACTCTTGATGATAGAACTAAGGAGGATCCATCTTCAAGAAAGGGCATTTTTGTTGGTTATAGTGAAGTAAGCAAAGCATATAGGATTTATGTTCCTTCAATCAAGAAAGTGTTCACAAGTAGGGATGTCATTTTTGATGAAGGTAACATTCCAAAAGTTGTTTCAAGTGATGATGGTGTTGTTGCAACTAATGTGCTTGATGACAATGGAGTTGATGACACATTGGATGTGGATGTTGAAGAAGCCTCTTCAAGTCAAATTCCAAGGAGAACTCCAAGGCATAAAGTGAAACCCTCAAGGCTCACTTATGATGGCAAAGGTAAGCAAGTGGTGGATGGATCCAACTATGCTTTCCTAACTTCTTTTGATGTACCTTCATGTGTAGATGAAGCAAGGCAAGAAGAGGAATGGATCCAAGCAATGGATCTTGAGTTTGAAGCACTTATGAAGAACAACACATGGAGATTGGTGGAGCTTCCAAAGGGCAAAAGTGCAATTGGATGCAAATGGATCTTCAAGGTAAAGACAAATCAAGATGGATCTATCAACAAGTTGAAGGCAAGGTTGGTGGCTAAAGGTTATGCTCAAGAGCATGGCATTGACTATGAGGAAACCTTTGCACCCGTGGCAAAGATGGTGAGCATAAGAGTAATCATTTCCCTTGCAACTCTTTATGGATGGGATCTTTGGCAATTAGACATTTCTAATGCTTTCTTGAATGGTGATCTTGAAGAGGAAGTCTACATGGAGCAACCCGAGAGCTATGTTTCTCATAGCAAGCCTAATCATGTGTGTTTTCTACAAAAAAGTTTGTATGGTCTTAAGCAAGCACCAAGGAGTTGGTATGCTAGGCTTAACTCTTTTCTACTTTCTCAAAACTTCACTATGAGTGAGTATGATCATTCACTTTACTTTAGAATTAGTGCTAATGATGTTACAATCCTTCTAATTTATGTGGATGACATTATTTTAAGTGGAGGGAACAAGGAAGATATAGAAGATATCAAGAAAGCACTAAAAAAGGAATTTGAAGTGCATGATCTTGGTCTTTTGAGCTATATCTTAGGAATAGAAGTAATTAGAACTTCTCAAATCACTTTTATTTCACAAGAGAAGTATGCTATTTCTATTCTCAATAGATTTCATATGGTAGATGCAAATCCTATTGATACACCTATGGAATCACATGTAAAGCTAACTATAAGAGGTAATGAAAGATCCTTCGAGGACATTACTCTCTATAGGAAGCTAATAGGTTCTCTTATATATCTAACCATCACAAGACCTGATTTATCTTATTGTGTTGGTAAATTAAGCCAATTCATGCAAGATCCTAGCATAGAACATTGGAAACTAGGAAAGAGGATCTTGAGATACATCTCGGGAACAAAAGATTTTGGCATTGTTTATAGAGGCTCATCACCTAACTTATTTGGTTTTTCAGATTCAGATTTTGCAGGAGACCTTATGGATAGAAAATCCATAAATGCACATGCTATTTTCATAGGTGATGGAGCTATCTCATGGATGTCGAAGAAACAAGCAACTATATCACTTTCTTCTAGTGAGGCCGAGTACAAAGCTTTGACATCATGCACAAAGGAGATGGTGTGGATCAAGAGGATGATTATGGAGCTTCATTTGCTGGATTTTTCAGAGAGTCCAATCATCTTTTGTGACAACCTTTCAGCCCAAAGTCTAGCAAGCAATCCGGTTTTCCATGCAAGGAGCAAACATATCGAGGTGGCTTACCATTTTGTGAGAGAACAAGTGTTGGCAAAAGAGATCAAGCTTGAACATGTCCCATCAAAGGAATGTGTGGCTGATATCTTTACCAAAGCATTGGGAAAGGACTTATTTTTCAAGCATAGAACAAGTCTTGGTGTACTTTCTAAATCTATGCTAAAACTAGTTGAAGAGGGAGTGTGAAAAATTGTCAACTAGTAGTATTTTCCTAACTTGAGATTTTGTAGGCCTATGGCCAAATAAAAGTTAGAGATAGGTTCATACATGTATGTAGAGGCCCAAAGTATGTGTACACTACTTTTGAGGTCACATTAATTAGAGGAGGTCGAGTGTGGAGCTCTTCTATTGGCTCATAATTTGGTGCATTCCTATTTGACCAAATTTCTAGGTATATGGGTGAATCCTATTGGACCCCAATTTTAGCCTATCATAAGACAAGTGGCCAAGAGGCACTATGGCTGCTATAAATAGCCATCTCCACGAGTATGTACATATCTCATTTTCATTCTATTGAATGAATGTTATGCTCTTTGAAGGTCCATCTTCTTCTCTCTCACTTTTTTGTTCATATCTTGCATTCTAGCCACTAGAATTGTGATTTCTTTGTTGCTATGGCTTCACACGTGTGAAATGCAGGTTGTAGGCTCTGAAGTACGGACAGGGACAGCAAGTTTCTGTTTGTGGAAGCTTATGATCAGATTTTGATGTTTAGTTGATGTTTAGTATGCTTAACATCACAATTTCTATCATTTTTTCAATCTAGATGTGCATAACTTCCATGGCCAAGATCTTTATGAAACTTTAGCATCTTTTGGATCTGAGTTTTTCACATAACTTAGGACATTTTCCAGTCTTTAATACCTTAAGAGTTTTTCGGGATTCTAAGATACCCAAGCTCCCTCCTCATAGACCCTAGGTTGTCGCTTTTGATTAGCATAAAACTGGGCTCTATCCTGAGTCGTTTTTACGTTATCACCAGCAACAAGCAACATTTCTTGCATATCATGTAGGAAATCTACTGCTGCTTTAACCTTGAGGCTTTTGAGGGCAACTGAAATGGGAGCCCTAGGCTGGAAACCATACATAAGAGAAAATGGGTCGCTGAATGCTTTGCGCTATTATATGCAAATTCAATCATTGGAAGGTACCTTTCCCAATCCGACTGTCTTTTGGAAACATATGCACGAAGCATGTCTTCCATAGACTGGTTCGTCCTCTTTGTCTGACCATCCGATTCAGGATGATTTGAAGACCCTAGACTTAATGTGGTCTCTAATTTCTCAAAGACCGCCTGCGAGAATCTACCAGTGAACTTAGGATCTCGATCACTAACAATGTCATTCGGCAAACCAAACAACCTGAATAGCTTTTCAACAAAAAGCTGAGCAAGTTCAGAAGCTTTGACAGCTTGCTTGGCTGGAATGAATTGCGCCATTTTGGTTAATCTGTTAACCATAACCCAAATAGCATCATTTTGCTTCCCCATTCGAGGTAGCCCAACGACAAAGTCCATGGAAATACTCTCCCACTTTCTTTCGGGAATTTCCAAGGGCATTAATAAACCAGCTGCCTTAAGTCTTTCAGCTTTATTAACTTGACATTGTCCACATTTGCGAACATATGCCTCCACTTGACTTTTCAAGTTTGGCCAATAAAAGTTCCTCTTTATTAGGTCACATGTTCTTTGTGAGCCAGGGGGCCCTGCACACGGGCTGTCATGACATTCATGCAGGATTTGGGCCTTAAATCATCATTTTCTGGCACACAAACTTTTCCATTCCGGAAAAGTAGCCCATTCCTAATGGAATAGTCTCTTAATATCTTGTCCAGAGGAGAAATCTTGGAATCCTGCATTCCAAGCTCATCACTCGATCTAGAAGAACCTGCCAGGACGGCTAGCCAAATACGACCGAAATACACACAAATCTCTTAAGGACGATATAACTCAGATTGGATCTCAGAAAAGCTTAACTGATTAACCTCTCCAATTTGGCTTAAGGCATCCGCGACACTATTAGAAGTACCCTTCTGGTACTCAATGTCATAATGAAATTCTTTTGCCTAATTTTGGTAGCTATACTTGTCACCCTCACAGTGGCGGTCATAATGTGGTTCCATCTGGCCTTAAGACCCCCAAGGTCAACTGCATCGTTAATATACTTTAACGCTTGATGGTCAGTAATTATGGTAAACTGGGAGCCATACAAATAATGTCTCCACATTTTCAGGGCATGAATAACAGCAAAAAGCTCCTTGTCGTAGGTAGAATATCGCCTTTGAGCCGGGTCTAGCTTCTTGCTTTCAAAAGCAACCGGTCTACCATCTTGATATAGGACTGCACCTATAGCATAGTCACTGGCATCCGTCTCAAGTACATACGGCTTGTTAGGATCCACTATGTGTAAAATAGGTTCTGTAGTTACACAGTAGGACATTTGTTAAAGGCAATGCAATTATTGCATAACCCATGATACATCGATGAAAAAAACCTCCCGGATGGTTTTAGGGATTGGCGATTCACGAACTTGTTGAACTTTATTTGGGTCAATTTCCAACCCATGGTCCGAAATAACATGAGTCATGACCGAGATAAAGCAACCTCTTTTGGACCAAAACACATTTGGATTCTTTTGCAAAAAGCTTCTCCTGTCTAAGTAACTTTAAGATAGTCCTGAGATGTTCCTCATGCTCCTCCAAAGTCTTACTATAGATGAGAATATCATCTAAGTAAACTATCTTAAAGTTCCCAAATATGGACCAAGAAGATCGTTCATCATCTGCTGGAAAGTCGGTGGAGCATTTGTCAAATCAAATGGTAAAACCATAAACTCATAATGGCCATACCTAGTTCTAAACCCGGTTTTTTCAGTATCCCCAGTCTTTATACGAATTTGATGATACCTTGATCTCAAATCGATTTTGGTGAAGTACTTTGCACCATGTAGTTGATCAACTAGTTCATCCATTCGTGGCAAAGGATAACAATTTTTAATCGTTAATTTATTTAATTTTTTAAAGTCCACACAAAGACGAGTACCTCCTTTTTTATCAACTAAGATAACATGAGCCCCCCAAGGGGACTTACTAGGCCTAACATGGCCCATCTTAAGGTAATTTTGCAGTTGCCTATAATCTTCATCCTCTTCAGTAGTACTCATCCTGTAAGGATACAATGATACAGGAGAACTACTAGGAACAAGTTTAATACCATGGTCAACACCCCTAGAGGGGGGAAGACCCTCAGGAAGCTGCTAAGGAAACACATCGTTAAATTCTTGCCTAAGTTTCCTAAATGTTTCACCCTCAGGTGAATTTTCTTGCTTTAGGTTATTAGACATCAATTTCATTTGGAAATTGTATAATTGCAATCTACATTCTTATGATAAGAGAAATCCTTCAACCAACATAAATAAGAGTTACAATCCACAATAATCATACATTTAACAATTCCTAGAGCAAAAGGCATATATGGAGAAGAAATATCAACAGTTCCATTTAATTCTATGAGTGAGCCGTTATGTAAGAACGACAAACTGTGTGTGTCTTGAGATTTTGTGTGTGTGTGAGTGATTGTGTGTGAGAGTGTGTGTGTGTCTTGAGATTTTGTGTGTGTGTGTGTGAGTGATTGTGTGTGTGTGTGTGACATGTGTGTGTTGAAACTTGAATCTTGACGGGGTTCAGTGTGGGGCTTGGGCATTGTGAGAGGGGTGTGGGACCTGGGTAGTAGGTAATTACAAGTTACTACTTAGAATTTAAAACTTAGGAGTTAGTCCAAGTTACTAGTTAGAACTTTGGAGTTAGAAGTTAGCGGTTAGGGTTAGAAACAAATGAGAATTTAGAATTTAGGGTATACTCCATAGATATTAGAGACTTGGAGAGAGAGAGAGAGAGAGAGAGAGAGAGAGAGAGAGAGAGAGAGAGAGAGAGAGAGAGAGAGAGGCACCAATGACCATGCTGAGGGATAGGCATCCCTTGTGGGATCACGTCACCGTTGTTGCGGCCTATGGCACATCGGGCACGAGACAGAGAGGTAAACATTCAACTCTTACACTTTAAAGTTCAAACATTCAAATTGCAATGGAAAACAATCTAAAAAATGGCTACGTTTTGTATAGAACTTTCCTACCTATCAAAAACATTTCAAATAAATGTTGCAATTTGCAAGTGCAAATTTGTTAGCAAAAAAGAGGTATGAGTTCTACTTTCTAGCACTTGGTGCCTTGCATCTTTGTAGGAAGATCAATTTTGATTTGGTCTATGTTGAGGATTGATTGTCAACTTTCACACTACTCTTGTGCATAATACTCATGTTCCAAAGAAATAATATATAGTTTAGTACCAGAAGATACATTGTTAGTGTTTACAAGAACTTTAATTTGGTGCTTTTAATGCTTTCCCTCCCTTGCTACTCACAATGGGTGCCTGATTGGAACAATCTTTTTTATCAATAATTGTTTTTCACCTAAGGTCAATGTAACGGTTAATTTTATGAAATGGAACTTCTACTGCTCACAAGTTATTTTTATTTGACATGCTCTACATAAGGTTTAAAAGAAGTTTAACCACCTAGATCTAGCTACTTTAGAAGTAGTATTGTTGTTTTTAACATGCCTTGTTTATCAAATGAAGATTTTGTAAAGTCAAGAAGAAAAGTTAGCGATTGGGTTTTTGAGTTGAGTGATGTTTTTGAACGTTCTATTTCATTTTTGTCACAAGGTGTTGGTGTTGAAATAGTTTTGTTCAAGGTCTATTTTTCTTGGGTACATTCTTATAATATTTTATTTCAACTCTCTCTCTCTCTCTAATAATATCCTATATAATGCTTTTGTATTTGTCTGTCATTTTGGAGCAGGTGGGAATATCAGGAGTTGAAGTTTTCACAAAGAGTGGTAGTAGTGACAACTCTCGAGGTTTTTTGAGTCAAAGCAAACTAGGAAGGGAGAGGTTCAATGAACTGACCTTTCCAATGTCGTCCTCTTTTGTGAGGAGAGAGAGAAGCAATTTGACATGTCTATATGCAGGTTCATATATTTGACCAACCTTATTCCAACCTTGTAGCCACATATATGCTTTTTGCCAAAGTTAGACATACTAATGCTGGCAAAGAATATTAGAATAAACTTTACAAATCTCTATTTAGCTTTTCCTTGTGTTTCTTAATAACCTTTTCCTTTTTGCATGTGGGTAAAGAGATGACATTTTTTAATGTTGATCTTCTATACAGCACATTTGGGGCAAAGGCGTACTTTTGCATTCGAGCAATCTTCAAACACTATTTCGGATAAAGAGACAAATGAGAAAGAAACGTTGGTACCTCCTACTACCTTTGAACAACAAAGCTTATTAGGCAATTTTGATATATGTTTTATGCTTATAGTCTGATCTTTTAAATTTGAGACATTGTACATTGTTTGACCAAGATACTGTAAAGACTTTTTCAATGGTGTAGTAAAACAATTGATTCGTCCAATTCACATTCAAGAGAACACTCTTAAGAGGCCAATAGCAATTTTCAGGTGTCCTTGCCTTTGAGAGGACTCAGGATGAAATTTCAACACACAAGCTCTTCAAGAGATTGGGCTTATACCTTGAAGGTCCAAGTTATGACCTATCATTACTTAGTATGGACAAATTCATAGCTTGTTGTCTTACTGGCAAAACACAAGCTTTTCCTTGAGCAGTCTTGTTAAGGACTAGAGACACTCATTATTCAGCTTTTTGATATTGGTGTCATTTGAGCTCTTCGAGGGAGAACTCATTGCTATTCCTTCCATTGATTTTATGCGATGTCATTTGCCATTCTTTGTGGGAGATTGCTATTTTTCCTACCTTCTTTAGTTACTAAATTTTTTCCCTTTCTAGCTACTTTCTCTTTCTAGTCGTTTTCTTTTCTAGACTTTTTTTTGGCTTTGGCCGCTCTCTCTCTCTCTCTCTCTCTCTCTCTCTCTCTCTCTCTCTCTCTCTCTCCATCCACATCGCTGACCATCTCTTCTACCCCATCGCTGGTCCAGAGTTCACCATCACCGCTGGTCCCTCCCTCCACATCGCTGAATGCAGACCCGCTATCCACCAACGATTCATCCACCAGCGAAGTAGCCTCCCCTCTGTCCATCAGCGCTACAGATTCCCTCATTGAAAACATTCCTTTCTTGCTGTCCACCAGCGCTCCAGAACCCATCATCGCTGCCACTTCCTTCACAATGGTTCTTGATGGTGCTCTGAGCCATAATGATGGTACTGCTGATACAGATGGAGTCTTACGTAGGGTGAGGATTGAGTCAGCGTTGCCTACCAATCTAGTCCACACTCTCTGCCCTCCACCTGCTCACCCATCTTTCGTGATACCCGAGATGTATACACCTGCCAAGTCATTTGAACAGTACATTCTCTCTTACATCGAGCAGATCAAACACGAATCCACCTCTCTACGAAAGGAAATGGGACAGCTCCAAGTGATCATTCAATCTATGTCCGCTGAGCAGGAAACCATGTTAACCCGGATTACTTCTTTGGAGGCAGCAATAAGTAATCAAGGAGAACTTACCAAAATTCAAGAATTGGAAGAGAAGATAGAGCAACATAAGGCTGAGATGAAAACGTGGGCCTCTCTTTTCAAGGAAGATGTTAAGGAAGGTACACCCTCCTTCAACCGAGTCATTTCAGCCACCATATCCGAAGAGCGAATGCGCGAGTACAAAACCCTGAATATAAGGGTCCGCGGAGTTGAAGACACCAATGATCCAAAGACTGAAGCAACCAGCTTTCTTTCAAGCACACTCTCCCACCACTCCGAAGGGTTGGATAGAGCTTGGAGAACCAAGAGAGACCCTTCTACACTCATTGTTCGCTTCACGAATTTGGAAGAGAGACGGGCAACCCTCAAACTACGGGACAAGCTTAGAGGTACACTTATATTTATGGATGATGATCTCACTTCCATGCAGGTTGTGGATCGGAAAAAGGCATTCAGTGAGGCAGAAGCGTTGGGGAAGAGGGTAATTTATCGGGATGGCAAAGCTCGATACATTGATCCTCCGAATCCTGACAAATAGGGAGCATGGGGCTCTTTCTAGAGCATTGCGATTGAGGTTATGGAACTGCAATGGCATTCATTCTTCAGCTACCGCCGGAGATTTTAGAGATTTTTGCACTGAGGGTGATATCTTACTACTCACGGAGACACATGAGAGTCCAGAGAGAGGTCTACCGGCTATTGCGGGTTTTTGTTGGTTCTCTGCACATCGGAGGGCGACGAGAGCATTGACAGATCAGGATATTGGTGGGGTGGCCTGCTTAGTCCGCGACTTCATTCGGCCCTGGGTCGAGTTGGTGCATACTGATGAGCGAGCTCGCTATATTTGGATTCGGGTGGACCGGACTCTGATGGGACTAAACCGAGACCTTTTTCTGGCCGTTTGCTATTTTCCACCAGACACATCAGTTTTCACATCAGATGAGGAGTCACCTTGGATATCTCTTCAGACATTATCAGATACGAGGAGCGGGGTTATATTCTCCTAGCTGGCGACTTTAATGCCAGGACTGGATCTAGGCAGACAAAGTTTCATAGAGCAGAGGATGATCCACAGGGGATACATGCTTTAGACTGGGATGATCTTGGCCTCCAACGATGATCAGCAGATGCAGAGGGTCCAGTTACCGCATATGGAGAGCTGATGCTTCAGTTGGGCGAGGCTCACGGATTGGCCATTTATAATGGCTTACTGCAGTGGCTTGATTCAGGTGACTTTACCTGTTTCCCACACAGCAGAGGGAGTTGTGTTGTTGACTATTTCATGGGATTGTCATCTCTCCTCCCCTACATTTCTTCTTTCTTGGTTCACCGTACCACCTTGTCTGACCACTCATACCTCTCTCTCTCATACCACTTATACCGAGATATTCCCCTCACGTTGAGCTCCTTCCTCGAGTATCCAGACGCTAGATGTGTGGGTCTTCTTTTGAGAGAGATGTATATTTTACGAGCTTCACTTCTACCTACGCTCTCAGATATGGATTCCAGTCAGGCTCACATTACTCAGAGTATATATTTCGGTTGCGGATTTTGACGTCCCCGTCCGAAGATCGAAGACACAGAGAGTTTCGGCTCGATCCAGTGCTACTAGATCTTCATACGCCTCCCACCAGCCTACATCACGACCCACTACTACCATCACTCATTACTTTCGGCTTGCTCGTAGCTAGTTTCCTCCGCGGAGCAGGTGGTTAAGCTCTTGCTTTGTACCCTCACCAGCTGGTGGTCAAGCTTGGATACTTTTTCTCTTAGAGACAGAGAGATCGATATTTTAGTTTTAGTTTTACTGTCTTTTCATTGGTAAATAAGTCCTTATGCGGACAATGCTTCTCACATTTTGTACTCTCTTTTGTCTTATGTGCCCCTGGGCACCAAAAGACGTTAATAATAATAATTCTAATTCTAATTCTCTTTCTCTATTGGCCTTCTTCACACCCCCTGTGCTAGTACATTCACCCCTAGTGAAAAGACCGTCTACCGCTATAACCCTCAAAAAACCCCTATGTACAGGGAAACCTTATCTGATCTCTTGACTCACCCCTATGCAGCTACTTTGGCGGACCAGTCTCTTTTTCTTGTCCGGACCATGCATACCGCTGCATCCCTTGCCTTTCCATCCCCATGGCCCAAGCACCTACGACATAGTAGACCGCATAACTCCCGGTATGACCACGAACGTAACCAACTTCATCTGAACTTGATTTATGCACGTTGCCACCTCCCTCATCTTGCAAAGGACTTATCTCGTGTACCCGCAGAAAGAAAATTGCATACGAAATTTGCCAGGGGAAGAAGATGATGGACCTTCTCTTTAGCTCCTCGTCGCGCTCTTTTTGGCAAAAATTCCTTTCATGAGCACCTCCACCCCGGATCACAGATCTTAGCACATGGGTGACCTATGCCACATCGTTGTACACCTGTACCCGATACTCCTCCACTTCCCACACACCAATACACATGTACTTCTAAAATATTCTCCCCGGACATAGTAGAAGAGGCCATCAACCGATTAAACCTACATAAGGCCAAAGACATTGATGAGCTAGAGGCTGAACTTTTGAAGCAGGCCACTGACATCCTCTCACCCTTTCTCTCTTTCCTATTTAACCGCGCTATTACATCTGGTTTCCCCTCCCCTTGGTCCACAAACCTTATTTATCCTATCCATAAAGGCGGTGATCCCATGAAAGCCGACAACTATCGTACCATCATGATCAGCCACCTCTTTGCCAAGGTTTATGGTTCTATTCTTCAGTCAGAGATCAGTACAGAGATGGATACTAGAGCACTGCATGCCATTGGCCAAGCTGGTTTCAGACCAGGATATATTACATCCGATCATATATTCACCCTGAGAGCCATCATTGAGGAGGCTAAGGCTTACTGCTGCTTTGTGGATTTTCACAAAGCCTTTGACTCGGTGCCTAGACATTTACTGATACAGAGGCTTCAGGATCGTGGCTTCTAGGAGGATATCATACAGGCAGTTGTGGCATTGTACAGACGAGTTATTGGCCGGATTCGAGTATCAGGAGTTGTATCACCAGAGATAGAGAGCACCATTGGGGTTAAGCAGGGATGTCCTCTCTCACCTACACTCTTTGGTTTATATATAGATGAGCTTGAGCAGGTTATACGGGCAGAGGGAGGTGAGGGTGCACATTGGGTGACCTCTTTATCGCTATCTTATTATATGCTGATGATGTGGTTTTGCTTTCGAAGACGAAGGAAGGCCTGCAACGGCATCTGGATGCGCTTCACTCCTTTTGTATTCAGTGGGGATTGTCAATGAATGTGGCCAAAACTAAAGTTATGGTGTTTAACACCTCCAGATCCTTCATGATGCGACAGGAGCTTCTATGGGAGGAACATCCACTTGAGTTAGTTGACTCTTACACATACCTGGGCGTGGTATTCTCTGGTCCCACTTTCAGCATGCGACAGGCGGCATTTTCCCGGTTACGGAAGGGCTATGCATCATTGGTAGATTTGGAGAGACTATGTTTCAGCTCACACATTAGAGATGCGACTAGTAAGTGCCGACTCTTTGACACTATGGTAGTTCCCTCATCTCTATACACATCAGAGACATGGAGTACTGGCCTGACGGCTACCGAGTGGGCACGCATTTCACGACTTCAGATTCATATGCTATCGCAGATGATACGGGCTAAGTCCTCTACACCACATCATATTATATTGGCAGAGTTTGCCGTCCCCCCTATTCAGCTAGAGGCATTGTTCCATATTGTCACATTCATACAGCGCCTGGAGGATCTTCGGGGTAGAGACACACACTATGCTGCAGCGGCTTTGGCATCATCCCAGCACCTACATTCTGTGGGACACTCCTTTTCGTGGTATTCCCAGGCCTGTCGTCTCCTCTCCACATGGAGTATTCACATTAGGGATCAACCGGCGGGTACGCATTAGTTTATTCGAGGACACCTGTATAGAGCATATCTTCAGAGCACTTGGCAGGTTTCATCTGGGGTGAAGATGGAGTTTTATCGGACACATTTTCTATCTCGGGATCATGTTGGGTATCCTACTGTTCCCGGATATCTAGTGGATAGTAAGTATCTCACACAGACTGCGGATAGTGATGGGTCAGTTTCGGGTTTCCTCTCACCAGCTAGCCATTGAGACTGGCAGATGCAGTGGCATCCCGAGAGATGCTCGGATTTGTAGTATGTGTGATACACACGACGTAGAGGATGAGTTTCATTTTCTCTTCAGATGCCCAGCCTACTATGAGATTCAAGGGAGATACTACTGCTTGTTTCAGGATCATCCACTCACACTCTCTACCTTGATATCGTATGAGGACCCCAGATGTGTTGCGCTGATGATCCGAGAGATGGTGGACCTGCATATGGCGAGACTAGACGCTGACACCTCCCCCTTGATATAGCTGAGCATACAGGAGTGTTTATCATGTCGGAGGCAGAGGCAGGAGAGTACTGATTCTGATGGGGAGGCTAAGATCCCGGACGCCTCCATGCATAGACGGCAGAGACAGTGTGAGGGACAGCCAGCCCACAGGCCACGGTCTACAGCTTCACGACAGCAGAGACGCCACCGACCATCCACTCGAAGACAGAGAGACACAGTTCGTTCAGAGACAGTGTCTCAACATACTTTGCATCACTATTTCATAGGCGGAGAGACATTTGTATGATGATAGGCTCTCCTTGTCTATCATCATTATTTCCTGTTTACCCGTAGTCTTGTTTCTTTGTTTTTTTAGGTGGTAGAGCTTTCATGCTCCCACCGTGCATACTTGACATGTACCTTTTTTTTCAGTCCTATATACCTTAGGGTATTTCATGGACATTAATAAAGATCTTTCTTTCTTTCTTTCTTTCTTTCTCTCTCTCTCTCTTTCTCTCTCTCTCTCTTTCTCTAGACTTAAATAGCAATTTGCAAGACGTTTCTTTCTCTTCCTGTTGTTATTCTTCAAGTATGGCTATAGCATGTTACACATCTGATGTTATGCCTAGGTATAGTACTTTGTTCCATTTGATGGTCATCCTATTGATGTATGGGACTCCATACTGATAATGCTAGACCATTGTTGTATTTCCTCACACCTTTTCTAGAGGAGCAGCCTAGGGATCTTGCTGCGACTATGTAGCTTTAGATATTTCCCTTGTTATTTTGTTACTTTCTTCTTCCAACATATGAATGTTGCGTTTTTTTCAGTTTGTACTTTAAGACCACTTTTAGCATATGCTTTACTTGAAGAAAGGTAGCCACATTCAAAGGTAGGGCCCTTTCCCCTTCTCTCTTCGTGCGATTGCACCGCTCTCTCATTATCCCTTTTTCCCCCTCGTGTACCCGCTTGCGCCCTTCCCACGTTTGTGGCCATCTAACTGTCCAGTGCCTGCCCCTTCCCACGCAGGCCCTCCCTTCCCCCCCCATTGCATCTCTCTCTCTCTCTCTCCCTCTCCTGTTCGCCCCTGTCCGTGCCAGGAATTTGCTCTCAGGAATATTCTCTAGCACGCTCTTTTCGTGCCTGCGTCCACCCCGATGCTTGTGTTTAAGAAAAAACCTATCTCTTTTTGATTTTGTATACTTTTTTTAAGAAATGAAAACGAAAGATTTTCTACGATCTTTTGCGTTTTACGAGCACACGATTCATTGGAGTTGCCAACCAAAAAAAAATGTGTCGTGAAATTTCATTTTCTCTTATTACACTTTTCTTTCACGAGCAAAAATTTCGTGGATCTCAAAATGTATCAAATACAATTTGTAAATTTTTTTTAAGACCCCTTTTCCCAAGTTCATTCATTTGTCATTTCCTATCAAGTCTACCTCCATATCTTTTTCGTTTGAAATCGGACTTCAGTATAGTCAAAAGCAAAAGTGATCAGATCGTCGAGCTTGACATCACAATGTACCTTCGTAATCATTATTCAGTTTATAAAATCTTACCCTCCCTTTTTCTAAGCTGTTACATTTATATTTTATATCCTATTTATCCATTTGAGCTCGGATTTCAGTGCGGTAAAAAGCAAAATTATAAGCTTGATATTGTAGAAGTCTCTTTTATACCAAAATTTGACCTTTTCAAGAGTTCTTTGTATTTGCTCTAACTGAAAACCTACGTCCATTGTCACCGATCCCAGTCCACTGTCACCGTTCCCAGTAACACTGAACCTTGTTAAATTTGATTTTCATATTATATCAAAATTCATTTCAGGTCTACAATCCACAGGTTATGAACTTAGTTCTTCATAATCGATTCAAATGAATTGGGATTATGAATAGGAAGATGGCAATCAGTCATATTGTGATGATAGTTTTGAAAATGATATGGAAGATTATTGAGATCAGGGTGAGGATTCCATTCATTCTAGCACACCCATTTCCATCTCCCCTAGACCTTTTCAGTTGGGAAAAGGCCTTGAAGGTTATTTGCTTCTCAACTAGGGTTTGCAGGTGCCAAATCGAAGAATACTTGCTAATGGAAACCATTCTTGGAGCTGTAAAAGCATGAAGGTAAGCACCCTGGTACAACAAAAAAATCTCCACGTATCTTTACGATATCTAATGTCGAACACGAACTCCTGAATGAGTTCCGACCATCTAGCCTTACGGCCACGAAGGTCCTTGGCATCACAAATGTATTTAAGGGATTGGTGATCAGTTATCACCGTAAATCTGGCACCATAGAGATAATGCGTCAAGATTTTTAACGCGTGAATGACTACAAAAAGCTCCTTCCATAGGTAGAATACCTCGTCTGAGCAGGATCCAGCTTCTTGCTTTCA
This sequence comes from Diphasiastrum complanatum, assembly GCA_029204225.1. Taxonomy (NCBI): domain Eukaryota; kingdom Viridiplantae; phylum Streptophyta; class Lycopodiopsida; order Lycopodiales; family Lycopodiaceae; genus Diphasiastrum; species Diphasiastrum complanatum. The sequence goes on along the minus strand of CM055100.1, from coordinate 58,096,040 downwards.
AAAGCAACTAGTCTACCATTCTGATAAAGGACCGCTCCTACAAGAAAGTCGCTAGCATCTGTATCCACCACGAAGGGTCGATTAGGATCGACAATGTGTAAAATTGGAGCCGTAGAAACACAGTGCTTGAGAGTCTCAAAATTCTCATTTATTTCATTAGTCCATGTTATCAATGGACTTTTTTTGCGGCTACATTTTTTCTTCACCCCCTTAAGAACGTTCGTTAGGGGCAATGCTATTAAGGCATATTCCGTAATGAACCTGTGAAAAAATCTTGTGAGGCCCAAAAAGGATTTCACATCACAAGTTGTCTGAGGTCGTGGCCATTCTCGTACCTTATGAACTTTGTCATAATCGATTTCAAGACCTTTATCAGATATGACATGGCCCAGGTATTTGAGTTTAGTTTGGAAGAACTCACATTTTGACTCAGCATAGAGCTTTTCTTGTCTTAGAAGATCCAAGACAATACGAAGATGCTCTTCATGCTCCCCAAGGGTCTGACTGTAGATTAATATGTTGTCCAAATACACTGCCACAAACTTTCCTAGATCAAAATCCAGTCTTAGGAACATCCTCGTTCCTAATTCTTATCTGATGGTATTCTGATCTAAGGTCAATCTTGGAGAAATACTTGGCTCCATTCAGACGATCCATTAGATCATCCATCCTAGGTAAGGGGTATCTGTTCTTGATGGTTAAATCATTTACCTTTAAATTCACCACACAAACGTGTGTGCCGCCATCCTTTTTACTAACCAAAAGGATTGGTGCTCCCCAAGGGGACTTACTAGGCCGAATATGGCCCATCCTAAGAAGTTCTTGTAACTGCCTAGAAATTTCATCCTCTTCCTTGATGCTAACCCTGTATGGAAAAAGAAATACAGGTTGGCTTCCAGGAAGCAACTCTATCTAATGGTGTTGATGACCAACAACAATTTCAATTCGCCTTCTGTTTAGGTTAGTACAGGAAAGTGAGTGCATATCTGTTATGAAGTGTATCATTGTCTTTGTTGTTTAGGATCACATGCTTGTGTTTTCCTATCTATCATTTCTTATCTTGTATAGTTCTCTTACATCAATGCTTTGATGATCACCAGGATCACAGTTACTTTTGTAGATAAAGATGGCGATGAAAAGATTATAAAAGTTCCAATTGGCATGTCAATGTTGGAGGCGGCTCACAAAAACGATGTAGAGCTTGAAGGTGCACTTTTAATTTCACATAATTTATGATTACGAGGCTGATTGGTTCCAACATGTAGCCTCGATGTATAGCTGTTCATTTGTTGATTTCTAAATTCTCATCCCGAATCCTAACATGTTTGACATATCATTGCCAGATAGCTATTATTATCGGTGCTCGAGAATATAAAGGTTGGTTCAGGAATTTAAGGTTTACAGTTTAAAAAATGTGAGGGTTGACTGACATATCTAATCTTCCAGGTGCATGTGAAGGTTCACTGGCTTGTTCCACCTGTCATGTTATTGTGATGGTAGTGCTTCAGACTTCTTACCAATGAACTGGTGCTTTAAATCTCATCTTTTTATAGTACCTTATATAGGCTTTTTGCTGTTGTGATTTGTAATCAATACCTTGTTCTTCTATTGAAGCTGAGTCATTGTGCATGCACCTACATTGTCAAAGCTCCCTCATTATACACTTAACGTATATGCTTGGATGCATGAAAGTTCTAGAGAAATATAATGGCTTATTTTAAATTCTTCATTTCTGTACTCTTGTGCAAACAGGACGATGATTATTATGAGAAGTTGCCCGAGCCAATCGACGAGGAGAATGACATGCTAGATCTTGCTTTTGGTCTAACAGAAACGTGAGATTGGCTATAAAGAGTCCATGCCGCACATCCACGTTCATTGCAGTATTTGCACTGAAATGCTGATGTTTGCAAATTCTTTGCTGCAGGTCTAGGCTTGGATGCCAGGTTATTGCCAAACCTGAACTTGACGGAATACGGTTGGCTCTCCCTGCCGCCACCAGAAATTTTGCAGTGGATGGCCATGTTCCCAAGCCTCACTAGCCTTTCTAAAAGAATGCCGGTGGTAAACAGCAAGAGTCATAGCTAGTGCCAGTTTTATGCTAGTTTTGCTCAGGTTTATAAAATTGTTATTTTCAAGTTCTGTTGTTCAGGGTGCAGTGAAATCATACTGTTTTCCTTTGGTGTTGAGTTATGATCATTTTTGGAAAAATAAAGTTAGGGATTGGAGGTGTGGGCGAGCTTATCTACTTGCCAACTGTCTCTGTTGTCTTGGAGGATTTATGATCTTGCCAACTTGCAGTCTATCCATAGCAACATAAAGGATCCATACTGCTTTGTAGTTTGCAGAAATGCATCAAGTTCCCATTTTTTTTGAAACGTGTGCTGTTTATGCACTTTACTGGTAGAGATGATATTTGCAATGTGCGACTGAACATTGAAGTATATGTGCAGTGCAATATTGGTCCTAGCTGGCTAGGGATTAGGATTTTACCACTACGAGTATATTTGAATTCAGATTTGAAAATTTCACAAAAGATTTGAACAGAGCAGATATAATTTTTTTGGAAGCAAATCTTAAATTATATGAACCATACCCAGGATGATACACGTTTTCCATAGATTTGCTATAAGGCACCTAATGCTAATCTCTCAAACTTTTCTGGCTTCTAAAGAATAGGATCAAATGGTACTTCTGAAAACTTAAACGAGGTTCAACTTCTTTCTTAAAATAGAACAAAAACTCAAAACCTTGCATGAAATTAAAAAGATTGGGAAAGTGTCAAAATCCTCCAAATTTAGGCTAGTTGTTTATATGTAAATCAGGCTTAGGATATGTTTTGAGATGGAATGACAGTAGGTAGAGGCAGAGCAGCAACTTGCATGCAGATTTTGTTCCTTCGGAGCAGCTTCTCTGTTGTGGTGACAGTTTAGATGCAAATGTGGTACCATTCCTGCAAGTTCTTAAGCCATCATTGACCATAATTTTCTGCTTAATTCAAGTCCTTTTAATTTTGTTTTTTACTTTTGACTTCCTCCAAACTTATTATGCCACCTTGTATCAGTTGTAAACATGTGATCATGTTCTATGCCTTACTTTGCATACTGCAATTCAAATGCAAAGCTTGTTAGGTACATTTATAGTGAAGACTGATTCTATCCTGAAATATCAGCTTGTTGTTCTGTAAGGTCGGTCTTCTTTTTGGCATCTGTCCAATGCTTCTTAACTTACCTGGCAACTATGAAATTGCCCATCCTCTAGTGATACCATAAAGCAGGAGTTCACCCTGCCACTTCTGCATAGTGGTGCTGTTATGCGTTTTCTTGACAAGGGATCGAATCTGAAAAGAGAACAGCATAACATGAATACAACACCACTAATCTATGGTGTCGTGTTGTTACGAGGATGGTTGGACATTTCTTATATGTGATCCTGAATATGTGATCCCAGTTATGTTTCACCAACCAAACTATACTTCTATAGCTAATGAAGGGTGTCCACGCCTTCAGGGATATAGCCTACAAGAGATGAATCTAGTCACAGAAGAGATCATATATGTATTATGCTATGCTCACATTCTAACGCTGATGTTCTACTACAGATCTATTGATATCTAGTTATCTTTTTGAGTTCAAAAGCAAGTTTTTCATTATATGTGATTCTCGGATTTCTACCTGTATCTTCCATGATTTTCTTTTAATCCTTGTGAGCGTAATTTGGCAAAGGATCTGGAATTTCCAGTTGCAATTCCATGTATTGAGTATAAATAACTTCTAATCTTCTCCACACCAGATTTTTATTAAGTTCATATACTTCTAAGGAGTTGTCGTCTACTTTATGTCACTCTAATCAGCTTATCACCACCTATGAGTTGTTTGTGGAAGTCACGTGTGTAAAAATAATGCCGAGTCACGTCGTTCCTCTTCAGTTGACAAAAATCTCCAAGTAAAAGGCAGTTCACATAAACCTAATAATGTCATACTAGTCCTGGGCCATGACTAGTCTTAATAGCACTTTGTAGTTGGATGGAATGAGTTATTAGTAGAATCCAGGTTGTATTCACCTTAATGTATATCTACACCTTGACTCTAAACCCTTCGTTGTCGACCTCTATGGCTAAATCACTTGTCCTCACAATACCCACAATAGTATTCCACTAATGCCCAACCCACAATTTTGATGATTGGACAATACACGTTAGGGTTAGAGACAACCGTACCGCTCATAGTTTATCCCAAATAACCTCTTAAGATTTTCTCTTTCTAGCATTCTTCTAATAATCTATCTTCGATCAAGAGAATCTAGATAGCTTAGTAATCTATCTTGGATCAAGAAGATCTAGGTAGTTCAGTAATCTATTGTCACGGCATATTTATCACATAATTCAACAATCAATGTAGTATAGAAGATATTGTTTTCCAAAAATAGCACAAAGAAAAAGAAATATGTCATTATAGTGGAAATAGAGATATAACAATGTACGGTGGAATATTGGAATGTTGATGGAAATAACTGGTTGTCAACATACATTCACATAAAGGCAACCAGTACCATCAAAGATAGAAACAAAAAGAACCAAACACTAGGAGAAAAATATATAGACTGATCAGACTTATCCAGAAGAGTAGTGGTTTTAGCAGACTACTGCTCGAGAGTAATTCTCATTATTTCACGTATTCGCATCTTGTTGGAAAAATGTAGAACATCACATCAGTAATGTAACATAAGAAATCCATTTATGATTTCCTCCAGAACTTATGTCTTTCCAGCAACTAATTAATCTTCAAATTTGATAATCAGACAAGGAAAATGCCCTAGACTATTCTCAACAATTGTCTATCATTTCAGAGTTGTACACGTGTATATGTCCTTTAAGTACTTTCAAGGAGACACCAAATATCTACTATCAATAAGACTTCCACTAAGTAGATCCATGTACTCTCGAGAATCATAGTGACACATTCACATGAAGAATAAGGTGTACTAAATGAATAATAACAAAAGGTGGACATTCTTTTTTAGTTTATTTATAGCATTCAAAATGATACATTTTATCAGAGATTATAGTTCTAAAATAGTCTCATTACAAGAAGACAAATTAGCCTTTGTTCTTCCTCTCTTGCAAACAAGAATAGAATGAATGCCACACAAGGGAGTGTGGTTGTCAATGTATAGTACTAAGAGTCTCGTGCACAAAGAGATGCTTGGTAACTGTTTGCAAAATGAGAGCCATTGATTGCTTGACAAGTGTAAATGACTGTTCCAAAGCTAATAGCAGGTTGCCATGTGTTCTTGGTTGTTCGTAAACTAATAGGATGATGCCACATGGTTTTTATAGTTACGAAGTGTTTGTGAAGAAGTCACAAATCGATTTAATAAATTAATTAAGAGCATTCAAATACCTATAGATGATATTCTAAAAGACATATTTAAAGTTTCATACCAATGTGCACAAGACGCTCATGATCACCCAATTGCAAGACACTAACTCCACGAAAATAAATCACAACAATGAGAGCAACAAATAAAATTGCCATCAATTAATCAAGAAATTAACGTCATTTTGTCACGATTTTTGTCAATTTTTGCTCATAGATTAAAAAAAGAGCAATCGGGAAGAGCAACGGCGGATGGCCCGGATTTTTGTAGCCACCACACACCCACCATGGTTGGATCATCACATGGCAGCAATAAACACATTTTCACGACTAATTAGAACAATTTATTGGCGAGAACACTGATTCTTATATAATAAAATGATCGATACACTGATGAGAAAACTAATTTGCGCTTGACTAAACAGTAATGCTCCAACTCATATATACTCCCTCACCTGATCACATCTTGCAAGATTCAGCACTATATACTGTGGCTTCAAAAACTAAGATGAAATATATGTCTGGATCTAGTCTTCCTCTCTCTTAAGAAAATTTGGTGTTGCTTTTGAGCAATACTCCTTAGTTATCACTCCAGAAGTTGACAACAAGTTTGCTACAAGAAAGAGTAAGAAGAAAGACTTTATCTTCTTCAAATAATAAGGGAGTTGCCTTATATTCAAATAAACAACAATCCAACAAGAAGAAAAAAATCAAAGGACAAGAAGATGAATATTGAGCAAACCAATTCAAGCCAACATCAACAGCATGATTAACAACAATAGAAATCCAAGACCAAGCTATTTTGCAGATACTAAAGAGAACCAATAAGGACATCAAGGATTGTTGAATTTTCAGCACAATGAAGCGAAGAAAAAGATACAACAACAAGATGGAATTTGAGATTCTGCCAAAATCTCACATGAAGACCCAACATTGCTTATGGTACAAGACCGACAAAGTAAAGATGTTCAACAATGTTATCTTGATTCAGGAGCTCAACACATGACACCATTTGAAGGCCAAGGGTATATTCTACTTCAGTTCCTAGATGACATTACAAGATTAATCGCTAGTCTACTCTATGTACCCAAATTAACAAACAATATATTGTCTATCAACAAGATTTCAAATCAAGGATATAGAGCCTTGTTTAACGCAAAACAATGTACTATCTTGGACCAAGAGTCTAATAAAATATGATAGCTATCTTGTACATGCATCATAATGATATGGTCATGGATATGAGCTTCAATGTTGCCTCCACTGACACCAAACATGTCTGTGAGATGTGCTTACTAGGAAAATAACCTAGATCAAGATTTTCTAAAGGACAAGCCACAAGAGCTAAGTCCATTCTAGAATTGATTCACAATGATTTGTGTGGCCCTATGAGTACACCCTCTTTGGGTTTTGCACTATACTTTATCACTTTTATAGGTGATCATTCCAGATTTACCAAAGAGGGTGAGTACACCCTCTTTGGGTTTTGCTACTGATAATCTTCTTAAATCTTGCTAGAGAACTCAGCTATAACAGTCTTGTTTCTAATTACCTGCTTGTTTTCTTGCATTCATCTTTTTCATAAGCATGCATTCCATTTTTCTCTAAGATCTGAATTCCATCAGAACACCACCACACGACGTTCAAGCAAACACCGCCCAACCGCTATCTAACGTCTCTTCACACCAATCCCCACTGACAGGTCCCTATCACACACCATTTAAGGAGGAAGAAGAACAGTCTGAGTGTAGAACCGACAGTGCTAGAACCGATGTGCACCCGATGATCAGACTTAAAAAAATTGCATCCGACAAATCTTTTGGGATTTTCGCATTTTTGCATCTGATGAATTTGCATCTGACATTGCATCCAACAAATTTTAAGGATATTTCGTCAAATGTTGTGATGTATGTCAGAAGGCACGAAGGCAAATTTTGGGCCTTCAAATCCGGTATTGGCTCAAGCACAATTTGGTTTTCACATTCATACCAATTCATTCAATTCAAGTTCACAGTTCAATTCTTAATATTTGTTTGTTCTATGTACTGTAGTTATATATATTCCTTATTCCACATTGCTAACTACTAAAACTATTTAGCTATCTTCATTTGTTCTATGTAGTGTAGTTCTATATATTCCTTATTCCACATTGCTAACTAATCAAACTAATAAGTTATCTATCAAAACAACCATGGTTGGCTATGTTCTGAATTCAATCTCAAACTTAAAGTTGTGAAATTTACTTAAGGACCTATAGCTTACAATCTTAGTACATAATTCATAGTCATTTCAGCTGTCCAACATGATGAAAGTCAAAAAAAGAAGAAGGAGAAAGGCTGAAAAGAGCCGACTTGGCAGGCGTAGCTACTGCTTCTGGCTGTGGTCTAATTCTCTTCCAAGCCCTAGATCACCTCCGATGATTTGTTATAAAATTAAACTTATAAAACAACAGATAATGTTGAGTAAAGCAACATCGGAAATTTATCTACTGCTAGCATGCATTCAAACATTACAAATCATGCACATTACAGAACAGAGGATAGCTAAAAAATTGCTTCTATTGCCTAAACTAAATTTACAATGTTCTTCTCTAGTGCTGTCTGTTTCCCAGATCAGCACGTTGGCGCAAGAGAGGTGTTCTCTCTCACAGGTAATTTGACTAGCTACTGCTAATCTGTAAAGCTCACTATCAAGCTATATCAGTTTCTTATAGTTTTGTCTGTATCTGTATATATGATCTATCAGATCTCTGATCTATATATATGTTCTATTTTAGATCTATCATTGATCCTTTTATGTGATCAATCCAGGAAATTGATTAAGTTAAAGCACTGATCAAAAGAAATGCATTAGGCTTAATCAAAACTAATTCAGTTTCATGTCGTTGTCCTCTGTGCATCAGCCGCTTTCTACCCGCTACATTGTGCCTTCACACTGCAGACTTTTGCCTTTAAGATAGAGACACCTTTGTGAATTTAAGGGGGGCATAACATTTTTTTTTTAAGGCAATATCGCATTTTCTCGAAATGCAAAAAAGGCGCAAAACTGGACAGTAGGTCTGAAAACTTTTCTAAGGCACTTACAAGACAGTGTCGCTTTTTTTCAAAATGCGAAAAATGCGACAATGTCGGGAGAGTTGGCCAGAATCATTTTCTAAGTGTTTTGACTTAGTGATGCATTTTCCTCATGACCAAAAATTGTAAACTATGTGACGAAACAGTTCAAAAATGCACATTGTGTGGAACATAGTCCAAAATACAACAGTCATAAAAAAAGCAGCAAGGAAAAACTAAGAAAAATGCTAAGGCTTTGAACGATAGAAACTCTTAGTTTCTACAACTCCCTCTCAAAGCTGGTATTTCTTTTATTCATAAGCTTCCATGCTGCTTCTCAAAATTTGCCTTGTCAAGAGGCCTTGTGAAGATATCAGTCATGATCTGCTTCGTTGGAACAAAGTCGGTCTTCTGTCTTTCTCAACTAGATCTCTTGTCAGATGATATCTGATAGCAATGTGTTTCGTTCTAGAATGACACACCGGACCCTTCGTTAGATGAATGGCGGATGTATTATCCATGAATAGTGGCAGTGGCTCGTTGGAGTTCTCTCCCAGTCCGTCAAGGAACTGTTTGAGCCATGTAAGCTCGTTCGCCATCTTGGTTGTTGCAACATACTTTGCTTGGCAGGATGATTGCGCAGTTATGGCCTGCTTCCTATTGATCTATATCACAGCTGCACTAGTTGCTATTGTGCATCCTCTTGAGATGCTCTTGCAGCCATCTTTCAGGAATGACCAGCTTGCATCGCTATAGGATTTGATCTGGAATCCTCCATGCTTAGAAAAACACAACCCATAACCCTTCGTCTGTTGAAGGTATTGCGAAATTTTTTTGGCGAGCTTCCAGTGCATAGGGCCTGGATCAATGCTGAATTGGCTCATCCTGAAAATTACGTAGGCAATGTCAAGGCGTGTATTATCTACCAGGTACATGAGTGAACCAATCAGCCTCCTGTAGGACACGTTCTGCATGGCTTTCTGCTCTTCTACATTCTGCAGACAATCCTGCTTCGTCAGAATTGTTCCAGCTACCATTGGTGTGTTAGCTCCCTTGCAGTCTGTCATCAGAAAATCGTTAATGATTTTCTGGATGTATTTTGACTGATGAAGATATAGCTTCCTTTCATTAAAATCTTTGTCAATCTACAATCCTAGGTAGCATCTTGCATCCCTTATGTCTGATATTTGAAAATACTGAGAAATATCATGCTTCACCAGAGCAATCAGGTTGTCTCTTCTAGACATAATTAAGGTGTCATAGCAATGATTATGATTTCTCCATCTGTCACCTTCGTATAGACATTGTAGTCGGCCATCAATGGTTGAAATCCTAAGGATCTGAGGGTGTGATCCTTCTTCTTATACCATTTTCTGGTAGACTGCTTCAGTCCGTATATGCATCTTTGCATTTGGAAGGCGTAGTTGGCAAAGCGTGAGCAGATGAATCCTGGTGGTTGGTCCATATAGACCTCCTTATTCAACTTGTTGTATATCTAAGAATTCAGCATGTATGACAGATCCACATCTAACTCTAACATCCATTAACACTAAGATTAACACTAAGTTGTGTTTCACTTGCGATCAATAAGGAAGACAATTCTTTTATGTATACGCTAGGGTAGTCCTTGAACTCTCAGTGCTGCTTCATCAATGTTTATGGGAGCTTGGTATGTTATATGCGATTCTAAGCTCATTATAGTAATCTAAATCCATGGTAAACCCTAAGTGAATATGGTTTGGGTGGAACAATTAGTGGACAAAGAAATGTGAGATAGGATGACAAGTGATAAGACAAGACCACAAATGATACTATGTGATGTGGGTCGCAATCACACACCATGTGGAACAAAAAGTTGCCATCAACCTTCTTATGCCAATCTTCCAAGTTAGACCAAATTGGTGATCGAGAGACAGATGGCACCTAATCATACCAACAAAATTTGTAGAGAAAAGCCTATGAAATTGAACAATTTTTTTGACTTGCAATTGTATCCCATCATTGTGTTCTTGCAATATGATAATTTATTGCAAATGAGTATGATGGGAATTATCTGGAAAGTTGCTTGTGATTAATCGTGTTTGAAAAAAAAAAGTGTTCACAACTCTACAATGGATATCATTCTTTTGTAACACCACCACCCCCCGCCCCCCCTACTAGTCGTAAAAATTGAGTCGGGCAATCAGTTGTATAATGTTTGATGATTGTGTGAGTGCTCCTTTGAGTATTTCAAGACAAAATTTACGGAAGTTGAAGTAGTTGAGGAGAAAAAAATACGAGCAATAGAATTGAAACATTGGAATATCATGTGGTATCCTCTTACACGTTATATGCTCGCTAGAGTGCTATATGTTACTGAGTGTTGTATTAATCTGCTATTGAGCAAATTGTTTTTGGCCAAGATATATATTGTATGTGTAAAGACCCCAAGGGATTGCCCCTAAGATGAGAATAGGAGAAATTATTATCCTTATTTAGACTTTCATATCAAACAAGTACTCAGAGATAAACCTATTTCCAATCGTTAATCTCTGTTCTGGAGTACGACTCGAAGTTTGAAAAATACTCTAAGAGATATATTTTCTCAACTGGGCTACACTCAACATAAGTTAGTAACATCACCTTCACGTAAAACACTTATATGAACCAACTGAGTGAAATATTACCTAACTTAGGAGATTAAGGTTAAAGAAAAAATAATTATTATTATTACAGTCTGAAATCGTCCACAAACTCTGGCAGACAATTCATAAAAAAACTTCCAAGTACAACTAACCTTAGAATCTATTTATGAGATATGATAATTCATTCAACTAGAATCTCTAGGAGAATCATTAAGATATAAAATGATTAATACTCAACTCTGAGTATTCTAAATACTCTCTTAAGTTAAAGGCTCCAATTTCTAGCACCAAATGCAAGAAAATAGCACTCATTCATCTTAATAGACTTGTCTATCTCCTATGATAACTGGAGATCCAATCAAATGAAGAACTGTACTCAAGCATCTGCAAACCATATACTATAGCAGAATAGCATCCACTACATAAATTAAATTCCCCATAAATAAAATAACTTTCCTTGTGAGAATATCTGTGAGATCCATAAGTTCTCAACAATACTGGAGTAGAGAGATTCACAACACTGATTTGAACTCTTACTCAATTAGTAGATAAAGAATTAATCATCACACTTAAGAATATTCACAATTCCATATAATTCTCTGATAATAATTAAGTATCTATTTATGATCCGTCAACCATAAATATTTAGATTTGTATGATTTGTCAATCATAATTTTCTGGAATCCAAAACCATAATCATTTACAGGAGGATACTGGAGTATATGTCCAACATAACTCGAGAAAAAGTAAGAATCATTAAAAATCTTTCCACTAAGAAAATACTGGATTTAGGAATATTCTTCAAACATGATTCTTTAACTGACGTGCAAGATTTCAAGTTCTATAAACCACTGGTAATTAAAGACTGAACGCATACCAAAATGACAATCATCTTCAACTACAAAAAAACTTTAGATAACCATCTAGAATCAAATCTAGATATCCAAAGTCCTGTTGAATATCAAGTCAGTTTTTATTCTTGGATTCATTATGATTCGTTATCCAATCGAGCTCTCTGGGATACAATCACTAATGAGCTGAGTCTATTCCTTAACTAAGGAATACTCTATCCCAAAAATATTGTATATCCAATGCACATAATTTTAACTGATGAACCAAAATGATTCACTAATCATGCGTCTTACAAGCAATATAAATCAAAACTATCAATTTCTAGTGAATCCACATTACGTTGATCATTTTACCAATTAACTTCACCTTGGAATAATCATCTACTCAAGTTAATTTCCAATGATTCAGAAATCTCAAATGTCTAGGCGCAGATCTTAATTATAAATGTATAACACCACATTTAGGTCCATATCCAAATCATTTATTAATTAGCTCGTAATCTTTTATAGAAAGATCCGTTAACTCTGCAAGTATCTGTCAAAATAATACTTGATCATATGTTCATCTTCACCGACTAGGTTAATAACCTTAGTAACCAAGAATACACAGTAGATTCATACAAGATTAATCGTGCACATATGTGAATAATCTCACTATGACCCAATACATAAACACATTCTTTACCTGGTAGATTCCTCTAGAACCCACATATCTCACTGAGATCTTGTAACTCAGCTACAAAAGATTTTCTATTTCTCATCAGTAAATAACATATCCGAAAAATCTCTGAGACGATTAACATTCACTTTCAACAGTTTTCCAACCCAGTTTACTCTAACAACATAATTTCTTCCACATTATCAACCCCTCTCTGATCCTAGTACTTAAACTAAGATTAGGTTGATCCAATACAGAACTCTTAGACTTAAATTCTGATCAAACTTACTTCTATTCCAATCGAAATGGAATTAGTAACCTTTGACCTTTCATTGTACTTCTTATAGATAATGATTCAAATTTCAAACATTTTCTAGTTCCAGATTGTCCAGACAATTCCTAGAAAATTCCTCTTGTTCAAAAAGTTCTATCTTACTTCGAATCTCTCCAAAATTACTTTTAGAAAAGTCTCATTTCTATACCACAGCTGGTTCTCTTCCAAAAACTATGCAACCCGCAGATTTCCAAAAAGAATTTTATCCCATCACTTCACCCCTCCTTTTAAAGAAATTATCAATTTCAATAAAAGTTAACTGGAAAGATGATATATGAAAAATATCCAAATCCAAGAAAAGTCAGTAATAAGTGCTTCCACTAAAGGATTCACTCTATTGAAATAAGGACATTTCCTTCAAATATTTTCAACCCAAGTGATAGAAACTACCATTCCATCGAAATCCATTTATGCACAAAGAGATATTTTAGGTTTAAAAAATCGAACCACTTTGACGTTAGAATTTATCTGACTTCTAAGTCTACTCACACAAGTAGTAATTTATATGACATAATAGACTTTCAGAAGAATAACGTCATGCTGGAAAGAATCATATAAACCAGTCTGGTGTCTTATATTAGAGAAATTACTTAAGAAGTAAAGGACTAAATAAACAAGCGAGAAATAGATTTGAGGGCCTCTGATTTTGTAAATAATGAGATAACACATTGGGATCTAGATTAAATCTCAATTTTTTCCAAAATACCGCACATTTGATCAAATGGTTTTATTTTCCCATATCGCGACTAGGTACTAAAACACACCATTGGTCATTAGATCTTTACAGTCCTAGAAGTTCCTTTCCAAAATTATTGATGTCCCATACCATCAGCTTTTCTTTCCAAAAAACCCTTAATCGTCTTGATGTTCTAGAGATCCATTGGTCATCTAGTTGTCCTATAATCCATATAGGATATTATCTCTTGTTCCCATAGTGGAGAATCCATTTATTTGGATGACTAGTCATGCCAATCAGATGGATACCACAATCCACACTTGATCCAATGATCTAAACAGAAGAATTAACATGGTTCATCATTACATTTTAATCCTTTCAGGTTAATGATAAGCTTCGAATCTCTATGGATCCAAGAGCATTAACTCTAGGGACAAGCTTCTATCAATTAACAGACCCAATTGACATCCAAACTGTGGATAACTCAATGGTCACCAAGATATCAGTTATGAACTCAACTAAATGAATTCATCTAGGAAATCAATATCTGGGTCACATAAGACTAGGATAGAATTGGTGAAGGTTCTGATAGACAAGCAGTGCAATTTTTGCAGTTTGGCGAGGGGAAAAATAGAAAATTTTCAAGGTCCTGGTAATAATAACGTTTGTTGAACTCAAAAATGAGAACTTACTATAAATAGTATTTACAGACGTTCTAGTGAAGGTTTCGGCGAATGTTACAAATATAATACTGTTATTTTTGCAAAAAAGAGTCTTTTTTTACAAAAATAGATCAATATGACATGTGGCCTCTGCTTATCGTTCGCCAAACTCATTGATGAACCAAAATAGTAAATCAGATTGACACAAACTTTGGCAAAGGTTTCAGGTGAAGGTTCTTTTGAGAAAACTGATAATTTTGTAAAAAGGCATTAAATTCTTCACAAAAAATTACCAACCACTAGATGAACAGTCACTTTGACCTTCTATTATTGGAATTAACGTTCACCGACCTGGCAATAGATAGATCTAAATCACACCTATGCACAATGATTTGGACGAAGGTTCTTTTTTGGTATTTTTTAGGGTTTTGAGTGTTTTTTGGTTTATGCAAATCTGTTGGGAAGGAATGTTTGCCCTTGAAAGTGAAGGTTTTGTGAGCAAAACCGAAGGTGCCAGAAACTCGATGAGCGTTTTCTAAAAGAGGGCAAAAAGTTATCAGCTCCAATGACAATTTTGCCTCATTTTCACCAAAATCTGACAGATTTGATCGGTTTTTGTTGTTTTTTCTGATTTCTCAGATCCAGATGGATCTTAAGAATGGTGATATGAATAGCTTCTCCTACTCAACAATCTAATTAGATTTCAAACAAGAAAGTCCACTCAAATCAGACAAAATTACTTCAAATTTAACTCTAAAATGCAATTTTAACACTATTCATGCCAAAACAAGATTTCTAATGCAAGCTAACCGTCAACCAAAAATGTTGTAAACTGACCTTTTTTTCGTAGCTCCCCGGAAATGGTGCCAAAATTGTAGTGGGTTTATTTCCCATTTGATCCTCAACCCAAGATCCAAGCACTCCACTTGAGGGACACTGCATAAGATGAGTACTTAAGGAATCCAACGCATGCCCACATGAACACTTAGAGATACCAATTAACATTGGATGTGGAAGTCCCAATCTGGTTCGAAGGGCAGTTATAAACAAGTCATTTTTAACTCGCAATAGTGGAAGAACTGGACGTGCAACCAGCCAAGCCCCTGCACCTGGACCTGCACAAGAAAGAAGACGAGCTCAAACTGCATCAGAAGGTGAATCTTCTATAAGTTGACCAAAGGAATAAGAGTGAAGATGCTCCATAATAGTCTTCTGAAAAACTCGTTGCTGATTTGTCACCAAAGATTCGAAGAGAGGCACAAAAGGCTGTACAAGTGGTGGAAGTAAATCTTGAGCAGTGCATAGAGCTTGTTGAAAAGCAAAATTGCCAGTCTCCACACGAGCCACCGTATCAAGAAGAAGAGGCTGGTTACTCTGTTGAAACCTGGAGACTAGTGCAGAGGCCACAAGAGCCCAACTTCCAATAGAGGTAGTTGGTGCAATGCAAGTAGTAGATACTAGGCCAACACCACCAGAAGAGGCAAGAAGAGAAATTGGTCATTTAGGAAACTGACCTTCACTTGTGTCAAAGGTTTCTGGCTTCAAAAGACGACCAAATACACCCAGTAAAGTATCATCAAAATCTCGAAGTAAGGATAATACATCAGGTGAAGGAGATACGCAACGTAGAAGATAGCTAGGACGTTGACCAAAGCATTGAGTGAGAATTCCAAATGCAACCTGAGAATTTCCAAGCTTTGGCAACAAATCAAAATGTCGAGCAAATTTATCCAGAGCTTCCCGCTTAAAAGAATTGACATATCCAGAAGAACCAAAGGGGACACCCAATGCCTTAATTCCAAGATGAGGAGCAATGAAACCTTCAGGTAAGGAAATATCAGCTGGAAGGCCTTTTGGGCACCAATGAACGCAGTTAGACCTGTTCACTGTAAGTCCAATAGAAGAAAGTTGAGCTAAGAAATGCAAAAAAGAAGGGACGACTTCACTAGCAGGCCCCACAATATGAGTATCATCCGCAATAGAGGGGAATAAACATGACGAAAAAGCTGAAGTTGTAGCACGCAATGCGCGATAATGTGCCAAAGCAAAGAGAGGACCACCCAAGGGATCCCCTTATCGAGTTCCTTCAGCAGAAAAAATGACGGTAACGTCACCAGCACGAGAAGCATGACTAAAGTATAAAGGAGAACTTTTTGAATAGAAGCTCCACACAAAAGGAATGAGCATGGCAAGTGCATCCTGAGCACCACGAAGTTCTTGAGATAGCCGCTCGAGAAACTGAGTTGAAAGCATTAGCAACATCAACTTGCAATACTACCCAGTCAGGATGAATATCCAAAATAGCCTGTAAAGCATGAACGACTGTCTCACAACCGCCGGGAGTAGCACACCCAAATTGAAATGGAAAAATGTGAGCATGAATTGCTTCTTGAAACTGGAAACAGAGTGCCCTTGTCACCAACCTGTATATACATTCCCCCACTGCAATTGGACGCACACCACAAGAAACCTTATCCAATGCTAAGAGACGAGCAACACCTAAAATATGAGCAACTGAAGGCAGGATGTGCCCAGATGCAATGAAAGAGCACACCTTGAAGAGAAGATCAAAGCCACTAGCAGAGCAGAATGATCTGGAGAAAAACCATTACGAAGATGCTCAAAAACCATTCCTAAAGGTCCACCAGTCGAGAGGCGAGAACAACGTAGAAAAGGTTTCATAAAATGAGCTTCTGCAAGTTGAAGATCGGAGTCAGGCTGAAAGTCTTCGACAAATAAAGGAAGAGTATCACTAGAATGGGGATGGAGTTGTTCCAATGCCTGAATAGTTGTAGAAGGTGTTGCTGAAACTGATGGAACAAGAAAATTCACCAGCTTGTCCAAGCAAAACACGATGACGTAGACGACTAGAATAGGAATGGATCCTGAGTCGGAGCCTGACTTAAACTCCTGTTTTGCTGCAAGTGCATTGCAACGAAGGAAAAGTTCCTCTTGTAAATTTTTCCAATCACTTGACATGAAACGCCGAATTCTATTACGCATTTTTCGATTACCTGCTTCACCGCCTCTAGGAGGAAGAGGCAAACACCAAAGTAGAAAGAGCAAAAAAATATGGCAAGCCGCGATATCAGAAGGGTTGGTAGCTAAACGGATCAAAGGTAGTCGAAGAGCTCTTTGAATATAAAGGAAAAGGGCTGTAGAAATGCGGGCTTAAAGGCGAGATCAAGGGAAACCAAGATAAAAGGAGCCCAAAATATCAAGATTGCGAGCCCGAGCCCAACTTGAGTGGGGAGGAGAAAGTGGAGCAGGATGTGGAATTTGGGGAGATTCTAAAAGGGAAGCTCGTTGTTGGAAGGCAGTAGAAGCATTTTGATGCCTGGAAAGGCCTGCGCTCTTCATATATAAACATCCGCATCTTGGACAAGGTACACGGGAGGGTGGAGGTACAGGACTCTACGAGGATGACGAAGGAGAAGAAGAAACAGAAGAGCGAATATGTGGGAGACGATACGGTGTAGGCAAAGGAAGAGATGCAACAAAGGGTGATTCATGGCGAGGACGATTAGAGAGGGGTGGAAATGGAAGGGATGGTGAAGTAGGTCTCTTTTTGTGTTGATTTGCACTCATTTTGTGTTGAATTGCATTTTGATCCATACTGTGAACGCCCGCATTGCAATCATTCATTGAAAATAAGAATAATTTCCCTTATAATGTCTTCAAAATCTCCAAAGATATTGTTTTTTAAAGTCTCCCAGAGTTGATTCCGTTATATTCAAAAATGAAAAGTGTTGGGGAGGAAAAAGCCGATTGGAAATCTGCTCACGGTTCACTTGCCAATCCACTTTATATTGTCACCAATTTAGCAATCGAACTACTGCAGATACGTCTTCTCTTTTCTTCTAAATGATGTAGGTTCTACTTTTTCTTCAAAAAAGTGACTGGAATATTTGTATTATTTCAGAAACAAAGTACCATGAATTGCATGCAATTATTCGCTCAATCACCAAGAAGGATATCACCGGAGGCAGGACGTTGGAGAATCCCCTGAAATTTTTGCTGAAAATTAACTACTGATCGGTTGGACTGAATATGTCTTTTCTTGTTTTTTGCATGAACTTCTGGCTTCTTGATTCTCAAGAACTCAGATTTCTTGCCAAGAGCCTGCTAGCTGTGGGATCCCTTGCTTCTGTGATTAGATGTTGGCAAGATCGAGTCTCTCAGAGGTGATTTCGTTATATGCAAATATGAAAAGTGCTGAATCTATTGAATATTCTTGCCTTTAGATAAGTGTTAAAGCATAAGAGTGAAAACTGGTGGAAGCCAAAAATTTATCCTTCCTGGGCTACAAGAGGTCTGTCAGCAGTGAAGGATGTTAATGGCGGTTGGTGGAGGCTTCTTTCCTCCTATTTTTGATCCTGCATGCACCTTGGAGGAGTGGCTCTAGATAGTCACTTATTGGGCAGAGGTATCTACAACTTGGCGCGCTCCACCAAAAGTTGTTGAAGGTGCGCTCTTCGCTTTTTCAAGAAAACCTACCGAAGAAAGATGCCAGATCCGTTTTGTGAGGATTGTGGTTTCAAAAAAGGTTTTGTTGTAGATCTGATAGAGTAGAGCAGTGCGGAGTCCTGTTGTTTGTTGCATGAATAAGAATCGTGATCCCTCTGTCGCCAGTTCTGACCTCTGATCCAACGGACGAGCTAGATCTATATCACTTTAGAGAGCTTGTTAAATAGACTAAATCTTAAGCTTCCAGATTGACAACACTCTTCTTTACTCCAGCATGAAAACCTCGTAAGAGCGCCATCTACTTAAAGTGCTCCCTTACTATTCCTTTGCCAGTTACCATCTACATCATAAGCTCTTCACTAATGCCATATATAATAATCAATCATTTTACTTTGCCATTGAAGATGGGCTGGAATCAAGAGCATCCATAAGGCTTCCATAAGGCTTTAAATTCCATAATTTGGTTATTATAACTGAAGAGGATAAATTAATTGTCTTTGAGCAGGTCTAAGAATATATTTCCTCTTGTATCTCCTCATTGATGTGACTAAGTGGATACAGAAATTCTAACCTCTAGTAGAGGATTGCAGGCCTTCATCAACATGCCACTTAATATTTGGAGGATAGTAGGTCCAGGTTGAACAATGCAAAATTAGAAATTTCTAGCCACAAGTTGCTTAGAGATACATGATAGGTTGTGCTCTGTAGTGGCTCTCTATGCACAAAATTTTCATTTAGAGCAACTAATAATAAAGAGCACAAACATGTTAAAACACATGCCACTTAATATTTAGAGCACAAGTGAGTTGTTGAGTGCTTGACAATGGACTATTCACTCTGACTACGACAAAAGCCAGACATAAAAACGCATAATTTCAAAAATCAGAAGGTCTACCCCAAGTGGGCGGGGCAAACGTCACGCTCTGCCTATGGGAGGGGAGGGCGTGAGTTGCTCGTCGCACTCGGGCTCGAGCCTGTGGGAGGGGAGGGCCCTCCCTAAACAAAACATTTTCAAAAGCGTTTGCCCGCTTGGGCGGGCAGGTAAACTTCGCTAGCAATAATAATAATAAGAAAGTTTTACAATTATATGTACATGTTAATTTATAAACATACAAATATAGTAGTTTACAATATAGTAGGCGAATGCAATTTTTTTAAAATATTTAATATGAAAAGGTTCAAAAAGATATTTTAGAGTAAGAAAAGTTCGGGCCTATCGCCCCTATGCTGAAGGCGCTTCCCCAACGAAAGGGCCTTAGATTCGGAGACCCCTCCACTTTCTCCCTTTCTCCCAATGCTGCAATGTTGGCTACAGGGAGAAAATGTGCTGATTATTTCTGTAATTGGCATGAGGAGTGATAGCGGACGAGCGTTGAATGTTCATAGGCTTTGAACATCTGTGTGTTAGAGCCATATTCAATTGGCCTTCAATTGAAGGGCCAATTACGCCCTGATAGCAGGCCGTGAGCAGGCCTACTACCATGTAAAAGCAGCCATATTCATAGGCTTTGAACATCTGTGTTCAGAGCCATATTCAATTGGCCTTCAATTGAAGGGCCAATTACGCCCGATAGCAGGCCGTCAACAAGCCTACTACCATGTAAAAGAGCCATATTCAATTGGCCTTCAATTGAAGGGCCAATTACCCCCGATAGCAGGCCGTGAGCAGGCCTACTACCATGTAAAAGTTGCATGCTACACAAAGTAGCGGGCCTGCGCCTCACGCCTGCTACCTAGTTCATAATGTGCCAGGTTTTAAAACGATTTGGCTTAATTTGTGTGGTGGACGTGTTGATTATTTTGGCAGTGTGCCAAGCACGGTGTGAAGATTATCCACCTTAGCCCATGTTAGCAAGAAATGTCAAGGAAGTAGAAGAAAAAAATACCCTGGTGCATTTATTCATAGAAAAAACTAGTAGATACATTGATGAAAAAGATGTATACACCCCGAAGGGGAAGATTAAGCAAATGTAAGCTCAAACAAGAGTGAAGCTTGCAATAAAACTAGGATTAATCCAAATCTTGGCATTAAAAATGAAGGTGCAAAAACTATGATGATGTTAGTGGGAGTCTGCCAACTGACTACAGCTGATCAGAAAAGTGAAGAGTTGGTGAGTCGGCCAATGAAGGGAGATGAGATGTAGTAGACCCAGCCACGGTGGCATGTTGTAGGATTGAAAGGGCGTGAGCACGTTGCAGGGCAATGGAAATACGTTGTTTGAAAGAAGCCACGAGAATAGAACCTGGAATACCTTGACGCGCGCTCAGCCGCCTGATGAGAACACATGCGAAGAAATTCCTCAAAGCGTCAATGCAAGGTGCCATAAGTCTCACAATTGCTAGGGGAATGAAAGCATCAATAGGGTGCCTGTCGGAGTAGGTTTCAAACTTCTCAAAGATGATTCTCACTTTAGATTGCACCTAGATGATGAGAGTACGTGTTGATAATTTTCAATTGCAGCTAGATGATGATGAGAGGATGTGTTGATAATTTTCACGTCAGGCCCAATGTGAAAACTACGTAACGTAATTTGTGGCGCAAGCATGTTGTAATGGTGGTAGTGAATTTGAACCAAACCTCTCATTCTATGACGACATATTTGTAGGGTATGCCCTGGCCCATGGCCCATTGCCCATTGGGTGAAAGCCTAAAGGAAACTAGATCCATCCTCCAATCACTTTACATTGAAGGCTACAATCTATATATATATATGATCACGACCAGATTCCCAGCACCGATTCCCGATCCATGTTTTTCGAGCAATGCACAACAATGTGGGCGGGGCTGGCGGCTGACGTCTGCTAAGGTGTGACAATTGTTTGGTTTATTTTATTTTATGTTGGATCAGCAAAAGTTTCTTCGAATCTTCAATTACATCATCCATCATCCATGGATGCATCACTGCTGCTTCCTTCTCTTTTGGAAGCGTCTTCCTCTTGCTGATTTGCTTAGCTTATGCTATCATCATCTCTGCTTTAGACACAATTGCAGCCTCTACAAAACCAAACATGTCTGGATTCGCTTTTATTTTGACTAAACTTTGTTGATTTGTTTCACTTTGATCTGTAACAGTTTCTTGAATTTTTCAATTTTTCAATTTTTCAATTCCTTCTAGAGACTTCAAGTTTATGGCACCATGAAACACGAGGGGTCTTTGGTTCTCCTATTGGCACCTTCTTTCTTTTATTTGATTTGTTTAGGTTTTATATTTTGAGTGTTGAAGTGATTGTGGGAGATTTCTTGTTCCTGGGATTTTGAAACTAGGCCGTGGTTCCCCATCAAGGCGAAGGGCAAAGTTAAGTTTTTGGAGCTATATCTGATCATATTTGGATCATCTTTTTCTATTGCAGCTGAGCTATTCATCTGCCCTGAGAAGCATCAACCTCTGGCAGATGATTGGTCCATACCTTCGGAGCATCTCAACAACTTCGAACACTCCTCCATCTCTTTATTTTTCCTGATCTATGCAACGGTAGCTCTATGTGCATCTCGTTCGCCAATGCAAGTTCCATACGGACTCCTCCATGTTGTGGCTGCATTTGCCTTCTCCCAAGAACTTTTATTGTTTCACCTTCATTCGGCTGATCACATGGGGCTTGAGGGGCAGTATCACTGGCTTTTGCAGCTCATTATTTTTGTCTGCTTATGTTGCACCCTCTTGGAAATAGCAGCTCCTCAAAGCATTCTGGTTGCATTGGTGCGTTCCATGGCCGTGTTTTTCCAAGGGTGCTGGTTCATACAGATGGGCCTCGTGCTCTGGATTCCAGCATTTACACCTAAAGGTTGTAAGATGAACAACGAGAACGATCATAAGGTGGTAAGATGCAAAGACCATATGACTGAAATGAGAGCCAAAGCCTTAGCGAATCTGCAGTTTAACTGGTATCTGGCAACCGTTGTGATTTTCACCTTGACGCTGTATTCTTACATGGTTAATTATCTCAAAGCCAGGACTCAATACTTACCTTTGGATCATAAAGATGGCATTTCAAACATCGAGATTATGAAGAACGCTGAATTAGCCTCAGTCCCCAAGCACAAAAGATCCAATCAAGGATCTCACAGCTCCGTTGAATTGGAAGCCTTTGCAGCTGTAGAAGTTGGAAGATGAGTTCTAATGCTGTATAGTGGAAGGAATTGACTATTCTTATTGTGCCATTGCTTGTTTCAAACAGCCGTAAATGTAAACCCCAAAGCTGTACAGCGTATGATTGCTTCGCTTCCATTTTGATAAAGAAGAGTTGAGCCATGCTTTCATGTATATCCATGAGTCCTTCGTTCAAACACAGGTGATCTTCGTCTAGGAGATAATCTTATAGGCCCATCATCATATCTTCCTACATATTGTCTATTTTTTGGACCATGTATGACAAATCCTAATTGTGGTCTTGGCTGCTGACTTGATTCAGGCTGTTCATTTAGAAGGTGCGGATCAGGGAGATACCATTCTTCTTAATTGTCAGTATCCATGGTAAGTACGAAGTAGTATGATAATACTACTTGCCTATTGTCCCCACAAAGAGAGTGTTTGGGATGAGGGTTGTGGTTGTGTGGGTGAAAAGGTGTGATAAAAAAAAAGTTTAAAAAATGGCGGGTAATGTGGGGCGTGAAACAAGTGGGTCAAGTGGGGCTAGAAAATAGTCGGTTAATTGAAAAAAAGTTACTGCACAGACAAAAGATGATTAGAATGGAAATCAAAAGAATTGCGAAGCATATGCTGAAAAAATCGAAAATGAAACAAGTGTAAAATCAAAGGCGACAAACATGGCTATTGAAAGCTAATCGTATTGTGTAAATGTAAGCAAGTCGCAATGGTGCCAAATGTTGAATGAACATCTCCTCTCTGTATCCAGCCAACTGTCAGGTACAGAGCTTCGGTTAACCAATCATATGGCTATGCCGAACGCTCCACTCACTCACGAGCCTCTGGTCACTTCCTAATCAAACTACCATTCACTCTAACTCAAACAACTGAAGGAATGGCTAATTCTATTACTCCTCGATTCAACAATATTTCCATAAAATGTGGAACATGGCAATCATAATTCACAAACTTATTCTAAGCATTCAACATTGTAGCTCCGACCTGTCATCACGAGTGACTCAGATAAGTTTTACTCACTAACATTCATCAACAAATTCTACAGTCACAAATAGCATATCTATAGTTCCAATACTACAATCTTAAATTCATACAACAAACAAACTCCAATTCTCACTTGTAATCATTCTTGACTAATCTCAGAATCCCACAAACATTCATCACACAATTATGAACAATAGATGGTGCATGGATCTGATAAGAAGTATTCCAAAGGTTCTGATTCCAATGACAATAGTCCTTACAACCCTATGCAACAATACACATCACATCATCAACTCTGCTCATCACTAGTCTGATCATCAATACAACCATTCGGCTATCCTTCTATGGATTGCTTGATATGGATCTTGACCGATCTCTAGCTCTGCGCTCTCTCTACTCTGCTCAATCATCAACGACCTCTCTTCAGTCTCTAGCTCTGGCACCTTGCATCGACGCTTTGAGGAATTTCTTCGCATGTGTTCTCATCAGGCGGCTGAGCGCGCGTCAAGGTATTCCAGGTTCTATTCTCGTGGCTTCTTTCAAACAACGTATTTCCATTGCCCTGCAACGTGCTCACGCCCTTTCAATCCTACAACATGCCACGGTGGCTGGGTCTGCTACATCTCATCTCCCTTCATTGGCCGACTCAGTAACTCTTCACTTTTCTGATCAGCTGCAGTCAGTTGGGAGACTCCCATTGACATCATCATAGTTTTTGGACATTCATTTTTAATGCCAGGATTTGGATTAATCCTAGTTTTATTGCAAGCTTCGCTCTTGTTTGAGCTTACATTTGCTTAATCTTCCCCTTCGGGGTGTATACATAGGGCACTGCAAAAAATCCACGTCTGCCTCCTGGTTCATGTTTTTCTTTTCTTTTCTTTTTCTTTTTCTATGAATAAATGCACCAGGGTATTTCTTCTTCTACTTCCTTGACATTTCTTGTTAACATGAGCTAAGGTGGATAATCTTCACCTTGCTTGGCACACTGCCAAAATAATCAACACGTCCACCACACAAATTAAGCCAAATCGTTTTAAAACCTGGCACATTATGAACTAGGTAGCAGGCGTGAGGCGCAGGCCCGCTACTTTGTGTAGCAGGCAGCTTTTACAAGGTAGTAGGCCTGCTCACACCTACTATCAGGGCGTAATTGGCCCTTCAATTGAAGGCCAATTGAATATGGCTCTAAACACATATGTTCAAAGCCTATGAACATTCAACACTCGTCCGCTATCACTCCTCATGCCAATTACAGAAATAATCAGCACATTTTCTCCCTGTAGCCAACATTGCAGCATTGGGAGAAAGGGAGAAAGTGGAGGGGTCTCCGAATCTAAGGCCCTTTCGTTGGGGAAGCACCTAGCCTAGGGGCGATAGGCCCAAACTTTTCTTACTCTAAAATATCTTTTAGAACCTTTTCATCTTAAATATTTTAAAAAAATTGCATTCGCCTACTATATTGTAAACTACTATATTTGTATGTTTATAAATTAACATGTACATATAATTGTGAAACTTTCTTATTATTATTATTGCTAGCGAAGTTTACCTGCCCGCCCAAGCGGGCAAACACTTTTGAAAATGTTTTGTTTAGGGAGGGCCCTCCCCTCCCACAGGCTCGAGCCCGAGTGCGACGAGCAGCTCACTCCCTCCCCTCCCACAAGCCCAAGCCCGAGTGCGACGAGCAGCTCACGCCCTTCCCTCCCATAGGCAAAGCGTGACGTTTGCCCCGCCCACTTGGGGTAGACCTTCTGATTTTTGAAATTATGCGTTTTTATGTCTGGCTTTTGTCGTAGTCAGGGTGAATAGTTCATTGTCAAGCACTCAACAACTCACTTGTTCTCTAAATATTAAGTGGCATGTGTTTTAACAGGTTTGTGCTCTTTATTATTAGTTGCTCTAAATGAAAATTTTGTGCATAGAGAGCCTTTACAGAGCACAACCTATCATGTATCTCTAAGCAACTTGTGGCTAGAAATTTCTGATTTTGCATTGTTCAACCTGGACCTACTATCCTCCAAATATTAAGTGGCATGTTGATGAAGGCCTGCAATCCTCTACTAGAGGTTAGAATTTATGTATCCACTTAGTCACATCAATGAGGAGATACAAGAGGAAATATATTCTTAGACCTGCTCAAAGACAATTAGTTTATCTTCTTCAGTTATAATAACCAAATTATGGAATTTAAAGCCTTATGGAATTCCAGCCCATCTTCAGTGGCAAAGTAAAATGATTGATTATTATATATGGCATTAGTGAAGAGCATGATGTAGATGGTAACTAGCAAAGGAATAGTAAGGGAGCACTTTAAGATGGCGCTCTTACAAGGTTTTCATGCTGGAGTAAAGAAGAGTGTTGTCAATCTGGAAGCTTAAGATTTAGTCTATTTAACAAGCTCTCTAAAGTGATATAGATCTAGCTCGTCCATTGGATCAGAGGTCA
Organism: Diphasiastrum complanatum; assembly: GCA_029204225.1. NCBI lineage: Eukaryota > Viridiplantae > Streptophyta > Lycopodiopsida > Lycopodiales > Lycopodiaceae > Diphasiastrum > Diphasiastrum complanatum. Next base: position 58,069,802 of record CM055100.1, on the reverse strand, counting down.
GAACTGGCGACAGAGGGATCACAATTCTTATTCATGCAACAAACAACAGGACTCCGCACTGCTCTACTCTATCGGATCTACAACAAAACCTTTTTTGCAACCACAATCCTCACAAAATGGATCTGGCATCTTTCTTCGGTAGGTTTTCTTGAAAAAGCGAAGAGCGCGCCTTCAACAACTTCTGGTGGAGCGCGTCAGGGTGTAGATACCTCTGCCCAATAAGTGACTATCTAGAGCCACTCCTCCAAGGTGCATGCAGGATCAAAAATAGGAGGAAAGAAGCCTCCACTAGTCGCCATTAACATCCTTCACTGTTGACAGACCTCTCGTAGCCCAGCAAGGATAAATTTTTGGCTTCCACCAGTTTTCACTCTTATGCTTTAACACTTATCTGAAGGCAAGAATATTCAATAGATTCAGCACTTTTCATATTTGCATATAACGAAATCACCTCTGAGAGACTCAATCTTGCCAACATCTAATCACAGAAGCAAGGGATCCCACAGCTAGCAGGCTCTTGGCAAGAAATCTGAGTTCCTGAGAATCAAGAAGCCAGAAGTTCATGCAAAAAAACAAGAAAAGACATATTCAGTCCAACCGATCAGTAGTTAATTTTCAGCAAAAATTTCAGGGGATTCTCCAACAACTTGCCTCCGGTGATATCCTTCTTGGTGATTGAGCGAATAATTGCATGCTTCATGGTACTTTCTTTCAGAAATAATACAAATATTCCAATCACTTTTTTGAAGAAAAAGTAGAACCTGCATCATTTAGAAGAAAAGTGAAGACGTATCTGCAGTAGTTCGATTGCTAAATTGGTGACAATACAAAATGGATTGGCAAGTGAACCGTGAGCAGATTTCCAACTGGCTTTTTCCTCCCCAACACTTTTCATTTTTGAATATAACGGAATCAACTCTAGGAGACTTTGAAAAATGATATCTTTGGAGATTTTGAAGACATTATAAGGGAAATTATTCTTATTTTCAATGGATGATTGCAATGCGGGCATTCACAGTATGGATCGAAATGCAATTCAACACAAAATGAGTGCAAATCAGCACAAAAACAGACCTCCTTCACCATCCCTTCCATCTCCACCCCTCTCTAATTGTCCTCGCCATGAATCACCCTTTGTTGCATCTCTTCCTTCGCCTGCACCGTATCGTCTCCCACATATTCGTTCTTCTGTTTCTTCTTCTCCTTCATCATCCTCGTAGAGTCCTATACCTCCACCCTCTTGTGTACCTTGTCCAGGATGCGGACGTTTATATATGCAGGGCGCAGGCCTTTCTAGGCATCAAAATGCTTGTACTGCCTTCCAACAACGAGCTTCCCTTTTAGAATCTCCCCAAATACCACATCCTGCTCCACTTTCTCCTCCCCACTCAAGTTGGGCTCGGGCTCGCAATCTTGATATTTTGGGCTCCTTTTATCTTGGTTTCCCTTGATCTCGTCTTTATGCCCGCATTTCTACAACCCTTCGCCTTGATATTCAAAGAGCTCTTCGACTACCTTTGATCCGTTTAGCTACCAACCCTTCTGATATCGCGGCTTGGCATATTTTTTTGCTCTTTCTACTTTGGTGTTTGCCTCTTCCTCCTAGAGGCAGTGAAGCAGGTCATCGGGAAATGCGTAATAGAATTCGGCATTTCATGTCAGGTGATTGGAAAAATTTACAAGAGGAACTTTTTCTTCGTTGCAATGCACTTGCAGCAAAACAGGAGTTTAAGTCAGGCTCCGACTCGGGATCCATTCCTATTCAAGTCGTCTACGTCATCGTGTTTTGCTTGGACAAGCTGGTGAATTTTCTTGTTCCATCAATTTCAGCAACACCTTCTACAACTATTCAGGCATTGGAACAACTCCATCCCCATTCTAGTGATACTCTTCCTTTATTTGTAAAAGACTTTCAGCTTGACTCTGATCTTCAACTTGCAGAAGCTCATTTTATGAAACCTTTTCTACGTTGTTCTCGCCTCTCAACTGGTGGACCTTTAGGAATGGTTTTTGAGCATCTTCGTAGATCATTCTGCTAGTGGCTTTGATCTTCTCTTCAAGGTGTGCTCTTTCATTGCATCCTGGTAGATCCTGCCTTCAGTTGCTCATATTTTAGGTGTTGCTCGTCTCTTAGCATTGGATAAGGTTTCTGGTGGTGTGCATCCAATTGCAGTGGGGGAATGTATATACAAGGTGGTGACAAGGGCACTCTGTTTCCAGTTTCAAGAAGCAATTCATGCTCAACAGTTTCCATTTCAATCTAGGTGTGCTACTCCCGGCGGTTGTGAGACATTCGTTCATGCTTTACGGGCTATTATGGATATTCATCCTGACTGGGTAGTATTGCAAGTTGATTTTGCTAATGTTTTCAACTCAGTTTCTCGAGTGGCTATGTTTCAAGAACTTTGTGGTGCTCAGAATACGCTTGCCATGCTCATTCCTTTTGTGTGGAGCTTCTATTCAAAAAGTTCTCCTTTATATTTTAGTCATGCTTCTCGTGCTGGTGACGTTACCGTCATTTCTTCTGCTGAAGGAACTCGATAAGGGGATCCCTTGGGTGGTCCTCTCTTTGCTTTGGCACATTATCGCACATTGCGTGCTACAACATCAGTTTTTTCGTCATGTTTATTCCCCTCTATTGTGGATGATACTCATATTGTGGGGCCTGCTAACGAAGTCGTCCCTGCTTTTTTGCATTTCTCATCTCAACTTCCTTCTATTGGACTTACAGTGAACAGGTCTAAGTGCATTCATTGGTGCCCAAAAGGCCTTCCAGTTGATATTTCCTTACCTGAAGGTTTCATTGCTCCTCATCTTGGAATTAAGGCATTGGGTGTCCCCATTGGTTCTTCTGGATACGTCAATTCTTTTATGCGGGAAGCTCTGGATAAATTTGCTTGACATTTTGATCTGTTGCCAAAGCTTGGAAATTCTCAGGTTGCATTTGGAATTCTTACTCAATGCTTTGCTCAACGTCCTAGCTATCTTCTATGTTGCGTATCTCCTTCACCTGATGTATTATCCTTACTTCGAGATTTTGATGATACTTTACTGGGTGTATTTGGTCATCTTTTGAAGCCAGAAACCTTTGACACAAATGAAGGTCAGTTTTCTAAATGACCAATTTCTCTTCTTGTCTCTTCTAGTGGTGTTGGCCTAGTATCTACTACTTGCATTGCACCAACTACCTCTCTTGGAAGTTGGACTCTTGTTTCCTCTGCACTAGTCTCCAGGTTTCAGCAGAGTAACCAGCCTCTTCTTCTTGATACGGTGGCTCGTGTGGAGACTGGCAATTTTGCTTTTCAACAAAATGGGACATCAGTAATTTTGGAAAGGAACTTCTAGGACTGTAAAGATGTGATGATCAATGGTGTGTTTTAGTACCTAGTCGCGATATGAGAAAATAAAACCGTTGATCAAATGTGCGGTATTTTGGAAAATTTTGAGATTTAATCTAGATCCCAATGTGTTATCTCATTATTTACAAAATCAGAGGCCCTCAAATCTATTTCTCGCTTGTTAATTTAGTCCTTTACTTCTTAATAATTTCTCTAATATAAGACATCAGACTGGTTTATATGATTCTTTCCAGCATGATGTTATTCTTCTGAAAGACTATTATTCATATAAATTACTACTTGTGTGAGTAGACTTAGAAGTCAGATAAATTCTAACGTCAAAGTGGTTCGATTTTTTAAACCTAAAATATCTCTTTGTGCATAAATGGATTTCGATGGAATGGTAGTTTCTATCACTTGGGTTGAAAATATTTGAAGGAAAAGTCCTTATTGCAATAGAGTGAATCCTTTAGTGAAAGCACTTATTACTGACTTTCCTTGGATTTGGATATTTTCATATATCATCTTTTCAGTTAACTTTTATTGAAATTGATAATTTCTTTAAAAGGAGGGGTGAAGTGGAAATCTGCGAGTTGCATAGTTTTTGGAAGAGAACCAGCTGTGGTATAGAAATGAGATTTTTCTAAAAGTAATTTTGGAGAGATTCAGAGTAAGATAGAACTTTTTGAATAAGAGGAATTCTCTAGGAATTGTCTGGACAATCTGGAACTAGAACATGTTTGAAATTTGAATCATTATCTATAAGTAGTACAATGAAAGGTCAAAGGTTACTAATTCCATTTTGATTGGAATAGAAGTAAATTTGATCAGAATTTAAGTCTAATAGTTCTGTATTGGATCAACCTAATCTTAGTTTAAGTACTAGGATCAGAGAGGGGTTGATAATGTGGAAGAAATTATGTTGTTAGAGTAAACTGGATTGGAAAACTGTTGAGAGTGAATGTTAATCGTCTCAGAGATTTTTCGGATATGTTATTTACTGATGAGAAATAGAAAATCTTTTGTAGCTGAGTTACAAGATCTCAGTGAGATATGTGAGTAACATATGTGGGTTCTAGAGGAATCTACCAGGTAAAGAATGTGTTTATGTATTGGGTCATAGTGAGATTATTCACATATGTGCACGATTAATCTTGTATGAATCTATTGTGTATTCTTGGTTACTAAGGTTATTAACCTAGTCGGTGAAGATGAACATATGATCAAGTATTATTTTGACAGATACTTGCAGAGTTAACGGATCTTTCTATAAAAGATTATGAGTTAATTAATAAATGATTTGGATATGGACCTAAATGTGGTGTTATACATGTATAATTAAGATCTGCACCTAGACATTTGAGATTTCTGAATCATTGGAAATTAATTTGAGTAGATGATTATTCCAAGGTGAAGTTAATTGGTAAAATGATCAACGTGATGTGGATTCACTAGAAATTGATAGTTTTGATTTATATTGCTTGTAAGACACATGATTAGTGAATCATTTTGGTTCATCACTTAAAATTATGTGCATTGGATATACAATATTTCTGGGATAGAGTACTCCTTAGTTAAGGAATAGACTCAGCTCATTAGTGGTTGTATCCCAAAGAGCTCGATTGGATAACGAATCATAATGAATCCAAGAATAAAAACTGACTTGATATTCAACAGGACTTTGGATATCTAGATTTGATTCTAGATGGTTATCTAAAGTTTTTTTTGTAGTTGAAGATGATTGTCATTTTGGTATGCGTTCAATCTTTAATTACCAGTGGTTTATAGAACTTGAAATCTTGCACGTCAGTTAACTAATCATGTTTGAAGAATATTCCTAAATCCAGTATTTTCTTAGTGGAAAGATTTTTTATGATTCTTACTTTTTCTCGAATTATGTTGGACATATACTCCAGTATCCTCCTGTAAATGATTATGGTTTTGGATTCCAGAAAATTATGATTGACGAATTATACGAATCTAAATATTTATGGTTGACGGATCATAAATATACTTAATTATTGTCAGAGGATTATATGGAATTGTGAATATTCTTAAGTATGATGATTAATTCTTTATCTACTAATTGAGTAAGAGTTCAAATTAGTGTTGTGAATCTCTCTACTCCAGTATTGTTGAGAACTTATGGATCTCACAGATATTCTCACAAGAAAAGTTATTTTATTTATGGAGAATTTAATTTATGTAGTGGATGCTATTCTGCTATAGTTTATGGTTTGCAGATGGTTGAGTACAGTTCTTCATTTGATTGGATCTCCAATTATCATAGGAGATAGACAAGTCTATTAAGATGAATGAGTGCTATTTTCTTGCATTTGGTGCTAGAAACTGGAGCCTTTAACTCAAGAGAGTATTTAGAATACTTAGAGTTGAGTATTAATCATTTTATATCTTAATGATTCTCCTAGAGATTCTAGTTGAATGAATTATCATATCTCAGAAATAGATTCTAAGGTTAGTTGTACTTGGAAGCTTTTTATGAATTGTCTGCTAGAGTTTGTGGACGATTTCAGACTGTAATAATAATAATTATTTTTTCTTTAACCTTAATCTCCTAAGTTAGGTAATATTTCACTCAGTTGGTTCATATAAGTGTTTTACGTGAAGGTGATGTTGCTAACTTATGTTGAGTGTAGCCCAGTTGAGAAAATATATCTCTTAGAGTATTTTTCAAACTTCGAGTCGTACTCTAGAACATAGATTAACGATTGGAAATAGGTTTATCTCTGAGTACTTGTTTGATATCAAAGTCAGAATAAGGATAATAATTTCTCCTATGCTCATCTTAGGGGCAATCCCTTGGGGTCTTTGCACATACAATATATATCTTGGCCAAAAACAATTTGCTCACTAGCAGATTAATACAACACTCAATAACATATAGCACTCTAGCGAGCATATAACGTGTAAGAGGATACCACATGATATTCCAATGTTTCAATTCTATTGCTCGTATTTTTTTTCTCCTCAGCTACTTCAACTTCCGTAAATTTTGTCTTGAAATACTCAAAGGAGCACTCACACAATCATCAAACATTATACAACTGATTGCCCAACTCAATTTTTACGACTAGCAGGGGGGCGGGGGGTGGTGGTGTTACAGAAGAATGATATCCATTGTAGAGTTGTGAACACTTTTTTTTCAAACACGATTAATCACAAGCAACTTTCCAGATAATTCCCATCGTACTCATTTGCAATAAACTATCATAATGCAAGAACACAATGATGGGATACAATTGCAAGTCAAAAAAATTGTTCAATTTCATAGGCTTTTCTCTACAAATTTTGTTGGTATGATTAGGTGCCATCTGTCTCTCGATCACCAATTTGGTCCAACTTGGAAGATTGGCATAAGAAGGTTGATGGCAACTTTTTGTTCCACATGGTGTGTGATTGCCACCCACATCACATAGTATCATTTGTGGTCTTGTCTTATCACTTGTCATCCTATCTCACATTTCTTTGTCCACTAATTGTTCCACCCAAACCATATTCACTTAGGGTGTACCATGGATTTAGATTACTATAATGAGCTTAGAATCGCATATAACACACCAAGCTCCCATAAACATTGATGAAGCACCACTGAGAGTTCAAGGACTACCCTAGCGTATACATAAAAGAATTGTCTTCCTCATTGATCGCCAGCGGAACACAACTTAGTGTTAATCTTAGTGTTAATGGATGTTAGAGTTAGATGTGGATCTTTCATACATGCTGACTTCTTGGATATACGACAAGTCGAATGAGGAGGTCTATATGGACCAACCACCAGGATTCATCTGCTCACGCTTTGCCAACTATGTCTTCCGAATGCAAAGATGCATATACGGACTGAAGCGGTCTACCAGAAAATGGTATAAGAAGAAGGATCACACCCTCATATCCTTAAAAAAACCATTAATGGCCGACTACAATGTCTATACAAATGTCACAGATGGAGAAATCATAATCATTGCTATGACACTTTAATTCTGTCTAGAAGAGACAACCTGATTGCTCTGGTGAAGCATGATATTTTTTAGTATTTTCAAATATCAGACATAGGGGATGCAAGATGCTACCTAGGATTGTAGATTGACAGAGATTTTGACGAAAGGAAGCCATATTTTCACCAGTCAAGATACATCCAGAAAATCATTAACGATTTTCAGATGACAGACTACAAGGGAGCTAACACACCAATGGTAGCTGGAGCAATTATGACGAAGCAGGATTGTCTATAGAATGCAGAAGAGCAGAAAGCCATGCAGAACGTGTCCTATAGAAGGCTGATTGGGTCACTCATGTACCTGGTAGATAATACACGCCTTGACATTGCCTACGTAATTTTCAGGATGAGCCAATTCAACATTAATCCAGGCCCTATGCACTGGAAGCTCGCCAAAAGAATTCTGTAATACCTTCAACAGATGAAGGGTTATGGGTTGTGTTTTTCTAAGCATGGAGGATTTCAGATCAAATCCTATAGCGATGCAAGCTGGTCATTCCTGAAATATGACTGCAAGAGCATCTCAAGAGGATGCACAAAAGCAACTAGTGCAGCTGTGATATAGATCAATAGGAAACAGACCATAACTGCGCAATCATCCTACCAAGCAGAGTATGTTGCAGCAGCCAAGATGGCGAACGAGCTTACATGGCTCGAATAGTTCCTTGACGGACTGGGAGAGAACTCCAACGAGCCGCTGCCACTATTCATGGATAATACATCCGCCATTCATCTAACGAAGGGTCTGGTGTGTCATTCCAGAATGAAACACATTGCTATCAGATATCATCTAGTAAGAGATCTAGTTGAGAAAGACAGAAGACCGACTTTGTTCCAACGAAGCAGATCATGACTGATATCTTCACAAAGCCTCTTGACAAGGCAAATTTTGAGAAGCAGCATGCAAGCTTAGGAATCAAAAGAATACCAGCTTTGAGAGGGAGTTGTAGAAACTAAGGGTTTCTATCGTTCAAAGCCTTAGCATTTTTCTTAGTTTTTCCTTGCTGTTTTTTTTATGACTGTTGTATTTTGGACTATGTTCCGCACAATGTGCATTTTTGAACTGTTTTGTCACACAGTTTGCAATTTTTGGTCATGAGAAAAATGCATCACTAAGTCAAAACACTTAGAAATGATTCTGGCCAACTCTCCCGACATTGTCGCATTTTTCGCATTTTGAAAAAAAAGCGACACTGTCTTGTAAGTGCCTTAGAAAAGTTTTTGGACCTACTGTCGAGTTTTTCGCCTTTTTTGCATTTCGAGAAAATGAGATATTGCCCTTAAAAAAAAATGTGATGCCCCCCTTAAAATCACAAAGGTGTCTCTATCTTAAAGGCAAAAGTCTGCAGCGTGAAGGCACAATGTAGCAGGTAGAAAGCGGCTGATGCACAGAGGACAACGACAGGAAACTAGAATCAATTTTGATTAAGCCTAATGCAGTTCTTTTGATTAGTGCTTTAACTTAATCAATTCCCTGGATTGATCACATAAAAGGATCAATGATAGATCTAAAATAGAACATATATATAGATCAGAGATTTGATAGATCATATATACAGATACAGACAAACTATAAGAAATTGATATAGCTTGATAGTGAGCTTTACAGATTAGCAGTAGCTAGTCAGATTACCTGTGAGAGAGAACACCTCTCTTGCGCCAACGTGCTGATCTAGGAAACAGACAGCACTAGAGAAGAACATTGTAAATTTAGTTTAGGCAATAGAAGCGATTTTTTAGCAATCCTCTGTTCTGTAATGTGCATGATTTGTAATGTTTGAATGCATGCTAGCAGTAGATAAATTTCTGATGCTGTTTTACTCAACATTATCTGGTGTTTTATAAGTTTAATTTTATAACAAATCATCGGAGGTGATCTAGGGCTTGGAAGAGAATTAGATCGCAGCCAGAAGCAGTAGCTACGCCTGTCAAGTCGGCTCTTTTCAGCCTTTCTCTTCTTCTTTTTTTCACTTTCATCATGTTCGACACCGGAAATGACTATGAATTATGTAGTGATAAAGTATAATGCAAAACCCAAAGAGGGTGTACTCATAGGGCCACACAAATCATTGTGAATCAATTCTAGAATGGACTTAGCTCTTGTGGCTTGTCCTTTAGAAAATCTTGATCTAGGTTGTTTTCCTAGTAAGCACATCTCACAGACATGTTTGGTGTCAGTGGAGGCAACATTGAAGCTCATATCCATGACCATATCATTATGATGCATGTACAAGATAGCTATCATATTTTATTAGACTCTTGGTCCAAGATAGTACATTGTTTTGCGTTAAACAAGGCTTTATATCCTTGACTTGTAATCTTGTTGATAGACAATATATTGTTTGTTAATTTGGGTACATGGACTAGACTAGCGATTAGTCTTGTGATGTCATCTAGGAACTGAAGTAGAATAGACCCTTGGCCTTCAAATGGTGTCATGTGTTGAGCTCCTGAATCAAGATAACATTGTTGAACATCTTTACTTTGTGGGTCTTGTACCATAAGCAATGTTGGGTCTTCATGTGATATTTTGGCAGAATCTCAAATTCCATCTTGCTGCTGTATCTTCTTCTTTGCTTCATTGTGCTGAAAATTCAACAATCCTTCATGTCCTTATTGGTTCTCTTTAGTATCTGCAAAATAGCTTGGTCTTGGATTTCTATTGTTGTTAATCATGCTGTTGATGTTGGCTTGAACTGGTTTGCTCAATATTCGTCTTCTTGTCCTTTGATTTTTTTCTTCTTGTTGGATTGTTGTTTATTTGAATATAAGGCAACTCCCTTATTATTTGAAGAAGATAAACTCTTTCTTCTTACTCTTTCTTGTAGCAAACTTGTTGTCAACTTCTGGAGTGATAACTAAGGAGTATTGCTCAAAAGCAACACCAAATTTTCTTAAGAGGGAGGAAGACTAGATAGAAGTGACATATTGGCATCTTCAACCTATACGAGAGTATTTGCAACGAGCTGACTAAGCAGTTGTTTGAAATCATTAAGATGATCACTTAGTAAAGTTTCTTCACTTCTAAGGGATAAAAAAAAAATTTCTCATGAAGAGACGAATGGTGACATCTGTAGTTTTATATAAACCAGTTAGAATGTCCCATGCTTTTTTGGCAGTGGAACAATTAGCTACATGGGCTATTTGATAATCTTTTAGATTCAAAGATATGATGGCTAAGGCTTTTCCATCCTTCACTTCCCAAGTGGTCCACAATTCTAATTTTGTCGATTTGGCTATCGAACCGTTAACATATCCCTATAGTTCTATATTTGAGTTTGAGTCAGTTGACTCTTATCGACTATCGACCGTAATCATGATACCACTCAAAATGGAGCATTTCTTTTGCTAGAATCCAATGTAGACTACGTCACTATTCGATCATGCTAGCTGTTATATGTGCCCATAAACATTATATAAGAAAGACCACAATACCAGCTCATGAAACAATAGCCTCTTCCTACTATCCCTCTATAATACAACAAATGAAAAGAGCAATGAAAGGAATACTCTCTCTATTCCAATAACAAAAATGAATTTCCTATTTCCTATTTACATGAGGTATGGAGAGTAAGCTTCCTCTCCAAACTCTTGCTTAATGTGCAACTTACATCTCTAATCCTAGCCTTACATTGTCACCATGGTCAAGTTGAGACATGGGTAAATGTGGCCAATAGAATGTAATAACTTGTGTAGCACTCCCAAGAGGTAACTTGAGGCTAAAGTTTGCACAATGTTACAAACCGAACTTGGCCACACATATTGGCCTAATTTGACATTTTACAATACCATGTGCACAAACTCCCATAATGTGAACAATACCACATTTGCTTCAGTTAACATTTGCAATGTTGGCCTAAGTTGCCATTTGCTTCTTTGATAGTATAGCATTGGCCTAAGTTGGAATTTGAATAATCTTTCATAGTGGCCATTTATATTGATGAGGGAGTGGATGTTACAATATGCAATATCTTACAATCTGGTTGTTGGTGGCTAACATTTCCTATACAGACTTTACCATTGCATATCCAATTTTTGTATCTGAACAAGCACATATCAGTACTAAGTTACATTCAATATCTCAGTTTTCTTATCCTAGAACAGAGTTGCACCCAACGTGTAGCCGACAGCTGCATCCGAGACTGTAACTAACAACAGATCCAACAGCTCTTAAATTGTCATAGACATTACCTCTGACATTGTCACTGAGTTTGCATCCGACATTGTCATTGTAGTTGCATCCACTGATAGACCAATTTCTAGAATTACCTATTCTAGACCTAATTCTATTCTAAGGTATTGTCAACCCAATATTTCAAAAAAGAAATGCTTTTGCTACTGAAGTATCCAATAATGAGAATGGTGTTTTTATTTTGGGAGATGATGAGTTATCTGACGATCAACTTATCCACTTGCTAGATCTAGAGAGTTTAGAAAGACGTCGTATACCGAAAGAGATTAAACTTTTTTCACCATTGGCTTGCATATAAAATTCACAACCAATAAACTCTCGTGTATACAAACCAAAGTTAAAAGTCTATCAATGGGAGATACACAATGATGAAGTCCTAAGCACATTGATGAAGACTTAGTTCTAGAAAAATACAAAAAAAATCCATGCATGGCTACTACTACAAATACGCAAACATCTCGCATGCTAAAAAACAAAACAAAGGTCGATGTAAGATTGACTGTTAAGCAATTCCAAATGTGCAAAAGCTAAAATAGCCAATCAAACCTTTGGTGAAAAACCAAAAAAATTTCAGTCAAGCTTCATCATCTAAAAGCAAATCATTAGAGGACATTCCTAAGATCCCAATAGAGGTGGTTGATGATCCATTATATGATCTTCCACAACACTTTAAGGATACACAACTGATGATTTGATCATCAGTTTGGTAAAGCCAAAACGGGAACCTCAACCACCATCAATTTCTTTTGAGGGACCTACAAAGACCGTACCTCTAAATTTGAAGAATAGTGATGAAGACGTAGATCGTTTTGTGCACGTAGGAGCCCACCTGAATCCAACCCAATTACGGGATTTGGAAAAGTTATTGCGCAAATATAGAGATGTGTTTGCATGGAGTTATAAAGAAATGAAGGGGGTTCCTTCTGACGTTGCAGTGCATACAATCCCATTACATGATGGTGCAATACCTATGAGAGTGAAACCCTATCGCACCAATCCTACCCATCGAGAGAAGATAAAAGAAGACATTCAAAAGCTTCTCGATGTTGGTTTCATTTATGAAATCGAGCACACAAGTTGGGTATTGCCAAATGTGGTGGTCCCAAAGAAAAATGGTAAACTCCATATCTACGTGGATTTAATAAAACTCAATAACCAAACAAAAAAAGATCACTTTCCACTACCTCTGACCACACAAATCTTTGAAGATATGGCAAGAGCAGAAGCTTTTAGCTTTCTAGATAGGTTTAGTGGCTATTTCTTAGTCTAGATTGCTCCTGAAGATCATTACAAAATGACATTTGTTACACAGTGTGGCACGTTCACGTATATCATTATGCCATTCAGTCTGTGCAATGCCCCATCGACATTCCAAAGGGTGATACAATGGGCTTTCAAAAATCTGTTATACAAGCATCTATAAATTCATCTCGACGATCTTGGTGTACATTCATCTGAGGATAAGCATCTTGATGCCCTTGAACAAGTGTCCATTCGTTGTCGAAGGTTTGAAATTTCGTTGAATCCTGAAAAGTGCTAAATCTGGATTACCCATGGTGTGGTATTGGGCCATATCATGTCTTGAAATGGTATAGCCACTGATCCCAAAAAGATCAGGGTGATCACAAGAAAAACATGCATAATTTTTTTTTACAAAGTAGCCACTAAAAACTAGTGACCAATCCCTAAAACAAAGCAAGTAAAAAAAGTGAAAAACAACAAAAGTTTAGCAAGCATTTGGCTCCCCGGCAACGGCGCCAATGTTGTCAAGAAGTAGAGGGCTTCTACCTCCTCCTCCTAAGTTGTTTGTAGCATGGGGAGTGGGCTCAAACATAGGAGCCTTGGAAATGCTTACATAACAAAAGGGTTTAAACACTACTTCTACTTACAAGCAAAATGCCATAAAAACATAACCAAAACCAAATAACATTAACTCTACTTGCCTTCTAACTCTCACACACACTCTCACTCTCTCTTTTTCCCTCTCTACTCACTCACACACACTCTTCCAACCCTCTCTACAAGCTTAACTATATTAGAACCACACAAAGATTAAGCACATATGCTAAAATGGGGCTAAGATAGCAAAAATTTAAAAATAAAAGCATTCAACACAAAGCCACACTAATGTTAGCCAAACACCAAAGTTAGCACAGATGGATCCAAAAATGACAGCACTTAGCTCTCTTGGATTTAAGGATGAAAATCACATAGAAAGGGCTTCTCTTTATGGAAGCTTGTGGAGTTGCCTTTCTACACTTACTTATGGGACAAGACATTTTAAGTCTCAATGTTGCCCAATTTTGGAAGTGACATGGAATATTCTAAAAGTCGATAAAAGGCTCCTACGGTGAGTCCCAATGCTACATACATGTGGTAGAGATTCGGAAGTATTAGATCAGGCAACCAGTTGGCATTCTCCACATATCAGTCCAACATTGGGCCTTTAGGCTAGAAAGTGCCATGTGCACTAATATTTAAATAAAATATTTTAAATTTAGCTTTTGAAAAGTTCCTAAGTTAGGAAACACCACCTGTCCCCAAGAAAGACAAAGTGATTCGGACGGTCAAGATTGTGATTCTGATGAAACTTCAGTAGCCAATGGGTGATGAGGAGGTTCCACTCTCACTCTTATAAAAAGGGACCATTTTCCTTGTATTGGCATCATTCGAATTAGTAATAAAACTCTGTCCATTTGTGTTCTCTCTCTCTCTCTCTCTCTCTCTCTCTCTCTCTCTCTCTCTCTCTCTCTCTCTCTCTCTCTCTCTCTCTCTCTCTCTCTCTCTCTCTCTCTCTCTCTCTCTCTCTCTCTCTCTCTCTCTCTCTCTCTCTCTCTCTCTCTCTCTCTCTCTCTCTCTCTCTCTCTCTCTCCTCTTTATCTCTTTCCCCTCTCTCTCTCCATCTGCTTCTACTCTTCTTCCTCCACTCCCTCTCTCCCTCCATTCTCCTCTCTTCTTCCCCTTCTCTTCCAACTCCCTCCTTGTGCATGATAGTAGTTTGGTAATGATGTGTGAACGTGTTTAAGATTTCTTGGTGTTTTTTGAAGCTTTGTACGAGTTTCTAGAACGCTAGTTTAATGCAGGAAGCCATCTCCAAGGCTCCTAATTGGATCGGACCCGACTCGCCATTGTACTACACACGACACCTAGCCACTTCCTCTCGGAGGAACTAGGCCTAACATTGGCATCGTCGTTGGTGAGCCAAATGGCTCATCCTCCCACTATTCTAGCTTTTTTGGCATTTCTCTACTCTCCATTTTCTGCTCACTATTGTTGATTTATTGTTGTCCACTAGTCTGTCTCTATGCATAACTTTGGAGTTTTCAATATACTTCCAAAGATACCACCTGAGTTCGCCTTCTTCACTAAAGACTCCTAATCTTGCTTTATCACATTCCAAAGTTTTTTTTTTAAGTCTCCCACTTTCATGTTCCCCAACTTTTCTGCTCTCCCGAACATTTTACTCTTCCAAACATTTTCACTTTCCCAACTTTTTGCTCTCCAAGATCTTACTTTCCCACAACATTTTGCTTTCCCCACACCTTGTTCTCCCATCTTTTGCTCTCCCAAAATCTGCCTTCCCAAATCCCCAAAATCCCATATCCCCAAATTCCCAATTCCCCAAAAGCCCATATTCCCAAATTTTTGAATCCCAAAATCCCATATTACTAGATTCTCAATTTCCCAAAATTTCATATTCCCATAATTTCAAATCCCAAATCCCCAAAATCTCATATTCCCAGATTCCCAATTCCCCAAAATCCCAAAATTCCAAGTTTCATGAATCTCAAATCTCCAAAATTCCTAGTTCTCCAAATTCCAGATTTCCCAAATCTCCCAAGTTTCTCAAATCCAAAACCCTCCAAATTCCCAACTCCGATGAGCTCCCACATTCCAAATTCCCCTCTCGAATGGTCTAAATTTCCAAAGTTTTTGAATATTTCAGTTTCCCAAATTCTCAAAACTTTCAAGTTTCCACATTTTTTGAATTCTCTCATCCCCCTCAATTTCCTAGTTCCTGACTTCCGTCTTCTCTACTTTTACTTTCCCAATATTCATATTCCTCAATTTCCACATTCCCAAAACTCTTTCAACTTTTACATACTTTACTCACACCCAAAACTAGATCTTCCTCATTAATGAATTATGCTCAGTGTCCATGGTCATATGCCAATTGTTTGCGTCTGTCTTTGAAAAGGCTTTTTCAACTGAGGTAGGTTCATCACGAATCATGAATACTTGAGAGATGAATCGATCGGGCTCTTATTTGATTCGAGCAAATATTTGAACGATTGTCATTTGCTGGTCATTTGCTAGGTAGGTAGCTTTCCTTGTTGCATGACTGGGATATCTTTGATCAGTATATAACATTCACATGTTGAGGTCTATTGATGGTAAATGGAGTTGTTGGAACAAACTCCTACAATTGTTGCTTCTGCTTGAAATCGTAGAACTTGTCTTCTAAAAAGACTACATCTTGATTGATTGAGACTTGTCCTAAATTTATGTTGCAAATTCCGCAGGCTTTATGGTGAGTTGAATATCCAATGAAGATATTCTTGTAGCTGATAGTATCAAGTTTTTTTTTTCAAGTAGAGAGAATTTGCATGTATGATAAACATTCAAACATTCGAAGATGCTTTAACTCAGTTTGTACCCATAAAAGACTTCAAAATGTGTTTGCTGATTCACTAGCACAATGTGATGAAGAACAGGACCTGACGTCTTGTCGAAGCTCCTGCAGATGCAAAGATCATTGACACTAAGTGGATCTTCAACTTGAAGCTCAATCCAGATGGTTCTACAGCCAGATGGAAAGCTCATCTAGTCGTCAAAGGATACGAACAAACTTATGGGATTGACTACACTGAGACATATAGTCCCGTAGTAATACTTTAATCAGTTCGTTCTTATTTGCCTTCACAACTGCCAAAGATCTGGAAATACACTGGATGGATGTTCAGACTGTCTTTCTGAACGAATATATACAAGAAGATATCTATATCTATCAACCTGAAGGTTATGTCCTTCAAGGCCAAGAACACAAAGTATGTAAGTTGCAGAAAGCTCTCTACAGGCTAAAGCAAGCTCCAAGGGTCTGGTCTGATAGAATCAATCGATTCTTGTTGCAACATGACTTCATCCCGAACTTTGCCAACTCTAATGTTTATCTCAAACACAGAGGCTCAAGCTATGTCGTAATAGCTCTATATGTTGATGAGTAACTGATCATCAGCAATTCGAATCAGCTACTTCATGAGACGAAGAATCTTCTATCGAAGAAATTCGAAATGATTTATTCAGGCCCTGTGCACTACCTTCTGAGAATTGAGATAAAGAGAGACAGAGCGAGGAGAAGTATCACACTAAGTCAAGAAAGGTATCTAACCAATGTACTCTATAGGTATAGCATGAAAAACTACAAGTCAGGATTCAAACTGTCAAAGGATATGTGCCCAAAGACTGATGCAGAAAAGAAAGAGATGTGCAAATACCCCTATCAGTCGATAGTGGATCGATCATGTATGCCATGGTCTGCACCAGACTTGATCTAGCATTTACAGTCAACACCTTGTCACAGTTCATGTCCAATCTCGGCCTCCCACACTGGAAGGCTCTACTCAGAGTACTAAGATACATTCAAGCCACCAAGCACTATGCTTTGTGTTATAATGAAAATACAGAGCATGCTTTGACATTATTTACTTATTCTGACTCTGATTGGGCTAGTAATGTGGACACAAGAAAATCCACTTCTGGCTATCTTTGCTTTCTAGCAGGAGAACCCATTTCATGGAATAGTCAAAAGCATAAACGCATTTCTTTGTCCTCCACATAATCAAAATATGTCGCCGCTACCTCTGTAGTAAAAGAAATCATCTGGCTCAGAAGATTGCTTCAGGATCTTATGATCATTCAAATCAGCCCAACTATACTCTAGTGTGACAATCAAAGCTGCATTGCTCTATCTCTGAACCCACGAACTCACTCTAGAACAAAACATTTGAAGTTCAATTTTATTTTCTTAAAGAGAAAGTTCAGAATAAAAATGTCCAATTAAGTTATTGTCCTACTACCATATGTTGGCTGATATCTTGACTAAGCCTCTGTCAAGAGAAAAGCATGTTGCATTATGTAGCTTGCTCAATTTCATTCTGGATCCTAGGAGTTAAGTTTAAGGGGAGAATTAAGCATCACTCCAACTCACTAGAATTTGACTTATTTGTATTCGGGCCATCAAAACATGAATCATTCGAGTTCGTCTCAATTCTTGAGCACCAGTACATTATGTAAATACTCTCTCTCTCTCTCTCTCTCTCTCTCTCTCTCTCTCTCTCTCTCTCTCTCTCTCTCTCTCTCTCTCTCTCTCTCTCTCTCTCTCTCTCTCTCTCTCTCTCTCTCTCTCTCTCTCTCTCTCTCTCTCTCTCTCTCTCTCTCTCTCTCTCTCTCTCTCTCTCTCTCTCTCTATGACAACATTGCAGTCTTACTCTCTAAAGGTGACGTCTGTGCAACCAATCAACTAGAGCAGAAGCAGGATCAATGATGAACTCTTCAAGTTCGAGATCTTCGACTACATTCTCTTTGTTCTCATACGAACTCAAAGTCTTTGGTTCAAGATTCGCGTCATCCACACTGCCCTGTCCAAACGTAGACCATGTCACAGTCACTTTAGCACTTTTTAGTAACTGCACTGTTTTATGCTCGTTGCCTATGCAATCATTATAACTGCTCTATGTACATATATACATAACGGCAACTCACGTAAATGAGAGGTCAATCTGTGATGAATGCATGCAAGTGGAGAAGAGTAAAATAGAGCTCCTGCGTGAACTCAATTTGTCTTCATTATTTGATTCCATGAGATCAGAGATCTTAGAGAGAGTGAAAGCCATTCAGAAGATAGAGATAGTTATTTAATTTGTAACTAGCAAAGTAAGATCACTACACACAATGCACCATTACTATGAACCATTCTTGGGCACATGACTATGATCTGATCATTGTATTTAAAACTACTTAATTCAGATTCTTTATGCTTCTTATGTGTATTGCACTACGAATGCTTTCTAATCGTTTTCTTTCTCTATGACACTCACTCAATTCGAAATGTCTAAGTCCAAAGGTAGTATGGCTGTCTTAGACGCCTAACTGTTATTTTTTTCATGGTTGTCTTTGACACCTACAATACATTCCTCCATTCGTTCTAAGTTAATGCTTATGTTGTAATTTTGGTAAAGATCTTGAAATGTTCTCTATGTTGGAGCTGTGTCTCTTCTTCCGCACCTAATCTATTCAAAAGCACCTCAACAACATTATCCTCCCCTATAGTGTTGCAGGTCCCTCTACACTACCTCAGCTTTGACGCACGGTTCTTGGAAAGGCATGGATCAGTGTTTGCCTGCGTAAAACCAAGAACTTATTGGTCGCCATTGTCGTGCATCTCGCGTCTTGACAAAACTTCAATGGTTGTAGTGGCTTATCAAGATAGCCCTGCATAACTAAGTGCCTCTTTCTTGTTTTTCTCATCTTTCTTTTTATCAAGAGACTTCTCGTAGCCGATCTTCTTTCCAATGGCTTCAAATGTCATGAATCTTGTTTTTATGCCCAATGGAATAGGTCCTAGATATGGCCTCATTTTGGGTATGAACTTGTTTCCATACCATTTTTCAACCATCTATACGTATTGACCGGAGGAAAATGCTACTCGAAAAAAGAGTCTTGCCAACATCAAATGTCCCTCTTCTATTTGTAGAGGTTGATTGACGTCCAACCTTATGGGTGGTAACCCTTTATCCCAGTGGCATTTTAATATCATGAGAAAGACTATGGACATGCGATAGATTGTGCTTTCTCGGACTATAGCATCTACACTTCCCTTGTAGGTCTGTCCAAACTCCAATAGAGCTTCGGATTTGTGGATTTCTCGGACAGTTTTCTTAAAAGCTTTGCCAAATAATCATCCAAGGCTATGGCACTCTTCATATCAGGTACTCTTGGTTTTGAACTCTCAGGCCTTGGTCCAGCAAAGGTGTCACTCCTACTCCTTGGAAGGATTGAAAAAAGCCTCGTTGAAGGCTGCATAGTCTCGTCAAGTTGTGGATCTTGATCAAAAAAATTGAAGTCAGGGGGTGAAGGTGGTGAGGTCAGTTGACGAGTGGTGGGCATTGGGTTAGTTATGAGACTGTATTCGGCTGTTGGTGAAACAAATTATTTCAAAAAATGGTCATCAGATTTCAAAGAAGATGTGGTGGGTATGGTGTTAGAGGTGGAGGTGGTCGAATAAGTGGAAGAAAAAAATGAAGGTTGGTAGGATAAAAATGGTTTAGAAAAAAATGAAGATGAATGAAACAACTGAGTGTGGGTGGAGGAATCCATGGCAGGTATATGGAAGGAGTTAGTTGTGGAACCTTTGTGTCAAGAAATCTAACCATTGCCTAACCGTTGCTCAAACTGGTCTTGCACCTCTTATAGAGTCCAGAGCTGCTTTGAAAATTGAGTTTGCTCTTCCAATCTCTTGGCCCTTTCTTTTTGAATCTCACTTATGGCTGTCTGCAATTCCATGTCTCTTTGTTGCAGATCCTGCTTTGTCGTCTTGAGCTCGTTTCCTTGTTGTAATAGCTAGTCCACCAACCAACGAAGGTGGTATGATGTCTCAGCATGCCATTTCAAGCACTCATGGGCTCTCTCGAGTAAACTGTCATAAGTTGAAAGAGTGGGGAACTCTGTAGGAAGACGATGGTAGGTCAGAAAACAAAACTGAGAAACAATGGAGTGAATAGGTAATGGAGTGGTGAAGGAAATTGTAACAACAGGAGCGAGAGAGATGGTGATGGAGGTGGTGGTATCAACAATGGTGGTAGTGGTGGTAGAAGTAGGAGCGGAGGTTAGTGGTGAGACTGGTGCAACCTCCTCGAAAATTGTCTCCACCTCCTCCTCCACAATGTCGCCTTCATCAAAGTAGCCAAGAGAGTCTACATCAATGAAGCCATCTTGCTTTAGAGAAGAGGGGTTTTCTACTTTTTCTCCGGCCTTCGGGCTTTTCTCTTGTTCTATCTGAACGTCTTCTGTTGCAAGTGCTGCTTGAGTGTTGTCTTCTACCTCGGTTGCAAGTGTGTCTGCTGCTTGTGCGGTTGCAAGTAGCTCTCTTTGTCCCTCCCCTAAAATTGTTGCATGTGGTTGCGGTTGGATTGCTACCACAGAACCGACTACTTGTTGTGTATGAGGGGGTGATGTCATAACTTGGATGGACCTTGATCTTGATGGTGATTGGGTCCTAGATCTTCTAGCAAGTGATTGCATGTGTGGTGATTGTGCCTATTGGGTGTCCATCAACTAGAGCTGGGATGAGAAGGCGGCAAGTGTTTTGGTTCTTCTTGTCTGTAGGCTGCCTTCCTTTTCATTCTCATTGTCCTCACTGCTTGGTGGGACATCTTCATAACCAACCATACTTTTTTTCTTTCTAGGGGTCAACTTCTGTCTTGGCTGGTGGTGGACTGTCTGATTCCATCTCGGAGGTCAGGAGCCGGTTTGCTTGCAGTGACTTTCCTTCGCTGCTTCTTTGCTGGTGTAGTGTCAACAGGACCGGATGTCATCTCTCTTGATGTTTATTTGACCTGAGCTCATGTGAAGCAGCAATAGGTTGTCATAATTGTGTGCCTAAGAGGCTGTGGAAGGTTTGTAACCTTTGATAGTAGCAGCATCTCCTGGTGCCAAGGCAAGCTTCAGATCCAGCTGGGTCTGACTCTTGTCTATGTCAAAAAGGATGTAGCCCAAATATGTGATTGGGGCTCTTTTGTTCAAGGCACTTATCAGCTGTCTGGAGATGATTCCAGCCCAGTTATACATGTTCTATTGGCCCTCATAGGATTCTCCCAACATGGCAAATATCTGGAGAGGAATCCTCATTAGATGTGCCTTTTTGTGTGTGTATACTTTGTGAGGTACGCACACGCAACTACTCATTAGATGTAAATCTGTCGGTTCTAATCGGGATCTGATTGTCGGATGTAAACTCGTCAGATGTAAATATGTCGGTTCTAATCGGGATTCGATTGTCGGATGCACTCGTTGGATGCAATTCATCATAAAAAACATCGTCGAATGCAAACGTGTCAGATGGGAATGCATCAGATGTAGGTGTAGTCATCATCGGGCATACTGTCAGATGTAATCGGTGATGGCATCGGATGTAGGCTATCGGATGCATCATCAGATGCACTGGCGGATGTTGTTCTGAACCTACTGTCAGTTGTACTTGTCGGATGTAAAAGTTGGAAAAGAAAAATTTGGATTTTTTTGGTCAAGTGTAAAATCTATGGTCTTCTGAAAAAAACTTGGGTATATATATACATAGAAAAACACTATAAAAAAAGAGTAAATTTGATGATAATATACAAGATGATGGATCGGGTAAAAAATAGGAGGTAAAAATGAAAGTACATTTTACACTGGGCTTATCATTATGGTATCCTCATAGTACCTCCGTAGTCAGCTACCATTAACCAATGTATCTACAAGTATGCCTTCTATTGTTTCTAACTGCACTACACCATTCGTAAAGATTTTCTTTACAACATAAGGAACCTTGGACAGAATTTCAATGTCCCAGGATGGACTTTCAAGGATGTATATAGTAAACCTTTATCATCATCATGAATGTCCTTAATCTGGACATGCCAAGCCTTCTGTCGTCTCTTATGAACCAACTGTGCGTGACAGGATATGAGTCATGTTTCACACAATTTTTTCAACGCAAAGAGTCTATTCTGAACTTGGTGTTGATAAGAACTATCGTCACACAAGTTAGTGGCATATGCTAAAGTGACGCATAGGTAAGGAATTAAAAATTCTACTAGAATATCAGCCTCTTGGCCATATACTAGCTCAAATGGTGTTTTTCATCCCGTGGCTCACTTCGGCAATGTTCGATATGCCCAGATAGCAGAAAATAATTCTGATTCCCAGTCTGATCGACTTGTTTCTACTACCTTGGTCAAAATGTTACAGATTGTTTTGTTCGTAGATTCAGCAAGTTCATTGCATCTAGGATAGTACGGGGTACTTTTTTGGTGTATAACGAAGTAATGCATTAATAAACTATTGATTATTTCATTAAGGAAATGAGAACCACAATCACTTACAAGCTCTATTGGACAACCATATTGAGTGATAATGTTTTCATAGAGGAAGTGTGCTACAGATTTTGCATCTGCTTTTCGTGTTGCTCTAGCCTCTATCCATTTTGTTGTGTAATCAGTGGCAATCAGAATGTATCGTGATTGTGTGCCACGTGCAGCTGAACTAATAGGTCCAACAAAATCAATATCCCATTTGTGAAATGCTTGACTCTCAAGTATTGGAGTAAGGAGATTGTGGTCGACTTTCTGAATATTCTTTGCATGTTGACAAACGTCGCAAGATTTTATATAAGCATGGCTGTCTTTTAATAGGGTTGGCCACCAAAATCATGCCAGAAGGATTGCCCTAGTAGTAGCATTGGAGAAGAAATGTCCACCTCCAATATCTTCGTGCGTCAAGGCAATAATTTGTCAGACTTCATATTCATGTATGCAACGACGTGTAATACCATCAACACCTAGCTTATATAGTTGTCCCGCAATAAGATGATATGGCAAAGATTTCATAATGAGTTTTATTTTTTGTGGTTTTGTCAACTGAGGATCTACCTCCCCAGTGGCTAGATATATAGTGATATCATTGGCCCATAAAGGTGTCGCATTTATATAAAATAGACACACATATGGTTATTCATCATTTGTTAGCTCATCAGATGCTTCAACATTAGGTAATCG
Source organism: Diphasiastrum complanatum (assembly GCA_029204225.1). NCBI lineage: Eukaryota > Viridiplantae > Streptophyta > Lycopodiopsida > Lycopodiales > Lycopodiaceae > Diphasiastrum > Diphasiastrum complanatum. Next base: position 58,046,444 of record CM055100.1, on the reverse strand, counting down.
TGAAATATGATAAGCCAAAAAATGTTGTGATCCTTTCAAATAACAACTCGAAAGTTGAATTCTAGAAGTATCAACAGCCATCATGCAATTCATCCTGTTTTGCATGGTTTATTTAGTAGATATAGAAGAGCATGATGGGTCGGTATAAAAGACAAAAAGTTGTCCTAGAAATTAATGACAAAATTGTTGAACAACATAGACCATTGCTAATGCTTCTCTTTCTGTAGTCGAATAATTAACCTCAACTAGAACTAGCTAACGACTTAGGAGATAGATTTGGAAATCCTTTCCAAATTTTTAGAGTTGCATTAAAACAACACCAATGGCATACTTACTAACATCTGTATGCACATGGAACTCCTTATTATAATCAGGCACGCGAGGAATTGGTGAGGTGACTAAAGCATGTTTGAGGTCTTCAAAGGCTTTACCCCGTTCTTCTGTCCACCTTGGATCAGTAACAATTTTATATACTAACCTCGCTTTGTTGGCATAGTGTATTATAAAGATTTGATAGTAATCTATGTGGCTAAGAAAAACATAGATTTCAACATCAATTTATTTCCATTCTATTGTGTATCTGTAGTACAGAGGCTCAAGCTATGTCATAAGTGCATTGTATGTCAATGATTCCCTATTTATTAGCAAATCAAATCAACTGTTGCATTAGATCAAAACATTACGTTTGAAGAAATTCAAAATGACTGATTCGGGCCTAGTACATTTGCCTACTTGGCATAGAGATCACAAGAGACAAAATGACTAGAAGAATCACTATATGCCAACAAAGATATCTAATCAATGTACTTCATAGTTGTATGGAATATTACAAAACCATTCACTCTCCTATGGATCCAAGATTCAAACTATTGAAGGACGTGTGTTCGAAGTCTGAGGAAGAGTAGATCGAAATGTGCAAATATCCCTATCAGTCAATCGTTGGCTCTCTCATGTATGCCATGATCTACACACATCTTGATCTTGCTTTCACAATCAACACATTGTCTCAGTACATGTCAAATCTAGGCCTACCACATTGGAAAGCTCTATAGAGAGTATTGAGGTACATACAAGCCACAAAGCATTATGCTTTGTGTTATGATGTTAATTCAGTGGATGCATTAATCCTGAAAGCTTATTCAGACTCAGACTTATGGTTTCTTGTAGGAGGACCCATTTCATGGAACAAGCAAAGCAAAAATGCATTTTTTTCTCCTCTATAGAGTCCGAATATGTCGCAGCCACCTCTACAGTAAAGGAAGTTATTCGACTAAGAAAATTACCACAAAATCTGAAAGTTCAACAAACTAGACCAACCACATTGCACTACGACAATCAAGTCAGATTCTCAAGCACAACGAAGCCAAAAAGAATATGTAGCAGCACCAAGAAGGAGGCTTTGACCTTGTCAGAAATTCCCAAGAAGATGATAAGGTGCTGATGGTACAAGACGAACCCATTAACCTGAGATGCCATGGATTGGTATCTCGATTCTAGTGGTTCTCAACACATGACACCATGTAAATTCCTATTTGAAGATCTCACACCAGCACATTTGAAGTATGTTTACATCGGTGACTCAAGTGCACTGCAAATTGGAGGCAAAGGATCAATACGCCTCTACCTTCCAAATGGTGAATTAACTTTGCCTAAGGATGTACTGTATGTACCCAAACTGAGAAAAAATTTACTGTTAGTCAGCAAGCTTACTGATCAGGGCTGTAGAACCTTGTTCAATTCACAACAATGTACCATTTTGGATAAGGACTGTAGTGAAGTCCTCTCTGCACACAGAGAAGGAAATTTATATATCTTGAGTCATGAATATGCACTTACTACTTCTGTGAGTAGTTCTGATGCTCATGTTTGGCATCAAAAATTAGGTCATTTAAATAGGAGGTCTATCTTGTACATGCATCATAATAGCTTGGTCAAGGATATGAATATTATTGTTGTCTCTAGCATAAATTAGACTGTCTATGAGAAATGCTTACTAGGAAAACAGCCTAGAACTAAATTTCCTAAGGGACAAGCCAAAAGAGCTAAGTCCATTCTTGGATTAATCCATAGCGATCTATGTGGTCCTATGAGCGTGCCCTCTTTGGGCCAGTCTTATATTTCATCACATTTACTGATGACTTCTCCCGATTTACCAGAACTATGTTCATTAAGAACAAGTCTGAGGCCTTTAACTGTTTTAAAAGATTCAACAGTTCGTTGAGACTCAAACTGGTCAAAAAGATCAAGACCTTGCATTCTGATTCAGGGGGAGAATACATGTTTGATGCAATGGAAGACTACTTAACTTCATGTGGTGTGCACCATCAATTCACTGCAAGCTATACTCCACAATAGAATAGAGTAGCAGACGAAAGAATTGGACCTTGTCGGAAGCTGCATGATCCATGATGTCCAATGCTCAGCTACCCATGGAATTCTGGGCTGAATTAATATCTACAACCTGCTATTTGCAAAACTATTCTAGTACGAAGGCAGTTGACTCCAAAATTCCATTTGCAACCTACTACGGTTACAAACCAAGCCTTAAACACCTACGTGTGTTCGGATGTCTCTGTTATGCAAGACCTGGAGCTCGTTAGTCCTCCTATAGGTATAAAACCTATTGACACTAAGTGGATTTTCAAACCAAAGCTTAAGCTAGATGGATCAATATCCAAATAGAAAGCTCGTTTAGTGGTTAAAGGTTATGAACAAGTTTATGGAATAGATTACACTGACATCTTCAGTCCAGTGGTAAAACATCAATCTATTCGCACCTTTCTGGCTATAGCTACTACAGAGGATCTAAACATTCATCAAATGGACGTCCAGACAACATTCCTTCACGGGATACATACAATAAAAAATTTTCATTTATCAACCAAAAGGTTACGTCCTTCAAGGCCAAGAGCATTTGGTATGTAAATTGCAGAAGACACTTTATGGCCTCAAGCAAGCTCCTAGGGCCTGATATGAATCAATCAATCACTTCTTGTTGCGGCATGATTTTACTTCATGCTCTGCAGACTCAAATGTGCACCTCAAGACCAAAGGCTCAAGTTATGTGATAATAGTCGTATATGTCGATGCTTATTTAATCATTAGCAACTCAACTCAGTTATTGCATGAGACAAAGTGTCAACTGTCACAAGAATTTGAAATGACTGATTTAGGGCCAGTACATTACCTACTTGGTATGGAGATCACTAGAGAACGCGCAAGTAGAAGGATTACTGTAAGCCAGGAAGCATATCTGAACAATGTACTTCGCAGATATGGCATGGAGAACTGTAAGCCGATAGACACACCAATGGATCCAGGATCCAAGCTATCCAAAGGCATGTGCCCTAGAAATGATGCAGAACAAACGGAGATGAGCAAATATCCTTATCAGTCCGTCATTGGATTGATAATGTACTCTATGATCTGCACATGTCCTGATCTAGCTTATATAGTAAGCACACTGTCGCAATATATGTTCAATGCAGGCCTACAACATTGGAAGGCTCTACAACGATTAATGAGGTACATTCAGGCAACGACACTATGTCTTGCACTATAAAGGAAATACAGACGCTGCACTTACACTAGTTAGCTATACAGATTTTGATTGGATAGGAGACGTTGATACCAAAAAATCCACGTCTGTGTATATCTGTTTTCTTGCAGGAGGACCCATTTCATGGAACAGTAGAAAGCATAAATGCATTTCGTTGTCCTCTACGAATCTGAATACGTTGCAGCTACATCAATGGTAAAGGAGATCATATGGCTTAGAAGGTTGCTTCAGAATGAAAGCGAGATCGAGATCAAATGATGATTCCCCAGAGTTAGTGATCTTTTAGAGAGAGTAAAGAGTATTATGAAAGATAGCATTTATTAGCTTCTGTAAGTAGGATAACAAGCGTTGCATGATTGTTCTGTGATCTGATTATTGTTGTTACTACAAGACCCTTTTTATATAGAAGCGCCATTTTTCATAACAGTTGTATTCTTCTTGAATGCTTGAATGTCTCTCACTATTTACTTTCTTATTAGAACCTATCTATCAAAAATAGAGAATAGCACGGCTGTCTCAGATGCCTAAACTGTTCGCATTTTCCATGGTTGTCTACGACACCTATTCTAACATCTAAACAAATCAGAACTAGATTCTCATATCTCATAAGACTGCACCGATGTAGATTGGGCAGGAGATATCGACACAAGAAAATCGACTTCATGCTTTGTTTTCTTGTTCAAATGGTCCTATATCCTGAAATGGTCGAAAACAAACTTCAATTGCACTGTCATCCACATAATTGAAATATATTACAGCTACTCAAGCGACAGAGGAGACAGTTTGGTTGAGACTTCTACTCTCTGATATCAATTTACTTCAACAAAATCCTACTTAGATAAATTGTGATAATCTAGCATTTCTTAAGTGAAGTTTTTTGTTTGAGCACCATTTGCCCAAGGGATTTAGCATATAATAAAATTCTTAGAAAATGTGAATGATGGTGTCCTAGATTATGTCGATGGTGATGGAACTAGACACACTCATAGACTAAAGTACATAGCCGTCAGATGACTACAAAGAGGTGATGCTTTGGAGGATGGAACTAGACACACTCATAAATTAAAGTACATAGCCGTTAGATGACTACAAAGAGGTGAGCTTTTGGAGGATTGCATCGTATTGGATAAAGAGTATGTGTAGAAAATCATAGACTGCTTATATGAAAGATTTTATGATCTTTCAATCTTTAATGCAAGAAAGATGTTGAGTCCTAAACACTATGATATTTAAAGTTAAAAGAATTGTTCCTGTTATTCTTTCCTGTTTAGAGAGCTTCTAAGGATAGAAGCAGTTTAAGGAGAGAAGAATGTTATGTCCATGACCAGGAAGTAGGATTCAGTATACTCCTAGTCTTGGATACATGGTACTCCAGTAAATCAAGTTGTTAGTTATGCCACGTCATTCCGGATGTGACCCGAAAGTAACTAATATCCTTGTGAGGCCCATAACACACTAAATGGAGTTTAGACAAGGTTTGAGACAATGTATGCATGTGTAGAATTATCAATAGCAATTCTATGAATAGTTGGTCCATGTTTAGGACTCTATTCTAGGCAAATCTATGTATAGGGAACTTAGGGCTATGCATGGCTTTGTGCCCAGGTTGCTTTTGGCTCTATATATTGAGGCCAAACTCGTCCTACTCCTGATTGTGATCATTGATTCATTGCCAGGGTTTCACTCTACCTTCATGCATCTTATTCCTTGGCTTGGGGGTGAAACTTCTAGAGTTGATTGGTTGATTCTACTTGGTTGGGTGGTTGCTCCATAGTGTGTTTTCCATTGTGTATTATCTTGTAAGCAGGATCTTAGGGAGCTTCCCCTCTAGTCCCCCCTAGCTATTCCCCCCCCCCCCCCCCCTGACACACTACATACACCCCACATCCTCAATATTCTCTCGTCGGCGGGACATCTCTCATACCTGAGGCCACCCCCGTAGACACTCCTAGGACCACATCTCCACTAGCTCACATCCCGTTGTCATATCACATAGACAGGGATGGTTACATCATTGAGGATGCTTGTGGTAAGTCCTCAGTTATATGGATGGGATGTCTCCCTCACATGCAGGCAGGATAATGGAGAGACTACGGGCTCATTGGGGGCACGAAGTTCTAGTAGGTTGGTGGACTACCCGTCCACATCCTCTCATTATGAGGAGATCTAGTCCCCACAACCCTCCGACTGAGGTGTTTCCCCTTCCATGAGGGTCTATCCTCCTCCACGAACTCTCTAATGCCAGTGCCTCTTTCAAACATTCCGGTCAGAAAAAGAGAGATCTTAGGAGGAGTCGCCTCAATGGCAGCTCTTGTTGTGGCGGTGATGCCGATGATGTCTTGCTTCATGTGGCCTCGAGTCCAACACATCCATTTAGCAGGCCTCATCGTAGGGATTCCTTACTTCAATAAACACTAACTCGAGTAGCAACGTGGATGGCACGTAATACTATGACTCTTGCATCTATCACACTTGAGTATCCCGACATCCCCACACTCTCTCCTCACATTTTTCCTTCTTCGGTACCCACGTCCCCTATGGGGACTCCATGGCTCCATGATCCCTCTTGTCAGGCCACTCCACCTACTTATTCTCCATTCAGACCTTTGTTGTTACACTCCCACTCAAACTCCTTCCAACCTTCTCCTCTTCATACCCCTCCCCGACCTTCTCGTGATCGCTTTCAATACAATCACCAATTTGTCAGTTCATGTAGAAATCTGCTGTAAAGCGGTCTCCCACAAAAGAGGAGTATAAGTATGCATATTCCAACAACATGCAATCATTACTGAATTATTGGAGAGACGAGGAGTGATAATTGATTGGGATGGATATTCTGAAGTATATATTAGGGCTTCAAGATATATTTTAACTTCACCACATTCATGTTATAAAATTTACACATCTTTATTGCACGTAGGTATTGCAGTCCCAGTCTTTTGCATCGTAGTCATATGAGTCTGATGACCATGGCCAGGACAGGGACGATTCAGCTGGATCTAATAATTAGGCGTTTCATGATGATGACTATGATAGACAAACATGAGAGGGACATGCATAGTCGACAAAGAAAAGTGTATAGGAAAATTGGAGAGATTTATTGAGTTGATGTGGAAGAGCTTTTCCGACAACATAATGCATGGTGCACGAGACATGTGTGGGAAGGAAAAAGAGTGATTGCAAAGTTTTATTGATGTTATGCAGTTATGGCAAATCGTTGAGATTCTTCTTGTGAGTACAACATGTTGTGAAAGAGGATTTTCGAAACAAAATGATATCAAAGCACAAAACCGTTCCAGTTTGAAGCCACAGACTCTTGATGCTCTTATGTAGAATCTAGATATCACTGAATGTCCTCCAATGCATGAAGTTGAATGTGTCAAAATGATGTATGATATGCTGTAAAAATCGGCCTGTTTGCATGCCAAAAGGATGTTTATAACATATTCATGTAAAAAGGGTATGCTATCGATATAACAACCACTTTCTATCTGTTAACATTTTTTTTTGAGCAAATTATTCAAGGCTTTCTAATCTTGCAAGGACTGCTAACAATTTGGACTATCGGTTGACCTTTGCAAGTGAAGATGTTCTTTCGAATGTCTATTTTTTTTACGTCAAAAAAAAGTATACGCATGCCCTTCAAAGCTCGGCCTGAGCGGAGACATGGCCAAGTGAATGTTTTAGGCCATTTTGCAAAAAGGCCTTTTCCCACTATTTACAAATTTGGCGGGGTCTTAAGAGCCAACGTCCGGCCATCATTCCGCACGGTTGGATGTCCCATACGTGCATCTACTATTTGACACGTGCCATCTATTACGCCAAGAACACGTGGCATAAATCGAAGGGCTCTCTCATTAAGAACCTCCGCGTAACGAAGACAGAGAGAGGGGGTGGGGGGGGAGATGGCGAGGCGATGGCCAGAGCGAGAGGGAGCAGGGAGGATGGCGAGAGAGTGTGAATGACGCACGAAGCAAGCCGATGCTAATGCGCCATGGCAAAGCGCAAGAAGCAGCAGTTTGTGGTAGTGTCAGACGACGACGACGACGACGATGATTCTGAAGAGGATGATGATAACAAGCTTATCACACCTCCCGCTGCCACAGATATTACCTCCACCAGAATATCCGCTAAAGGATTTCAATCCCTAGGTGACGCAGCTGCTGTTCAGCCACTAACGCTTCCAAAGGGCTCTTCTATTTTCTCTTCCGGCAATCAGGTAGAACATCATCCTCTCAGCATTGCAATGGTTTATGGTTTAGGGGTAGAGCTAGGGGTTGGGGTTTTCAATCTGCAACAGAGAACGCTGAATGAGCATCAAAAGCTGCCAGCAAATTTTTTTGCAATATATTTCATAAAGAACTCCTCTGAGGAACTTAGAACTGTGGAATGAATGCTTTTACTGCTTATATAGTTATGGAGGCACTCAAGTGAATCTTCCAGGAATTAGGGTTGACATCATCCTAGCAGATCAAACAAAGCATTGTCAAACTCTCTAGAAGATGTGAAAATGCCTGTATCAGCAAACAATAATTGGGCTTGTAGCCTTACAATCAGCATTCACATTCGATCATCAAAAAATATCGATAGTCATTGGTTGAATAAGTTTCGACAATAGCTTCGACAATTGCCTTCAACAGTTGGCTTCGACAATTGCCTTCGATAGTCAATCTCGACAGTTGTCGATTCAATATTTCATTGTGCAGACACATGTTGGCGATTCCCGTGTATTTCTGTAGACTGTTAGACAATCTTGTGTATTTCTGCAGACTGTCAAATAACATGTGTATTTCTGCAGACTGTGCGACTATACAAATAATTACATACGACAAATGCATGGATCTAGATTAGCAGTCTACAGCGTTTGGTTCAAATCCTTGTTCGATAAGGAATGAGTTGATTCAATGAAAGCATGCTCTCGAAGATTGTTTCAAGCCATACAATGCCTTACGGAGTTTACAGACTCGATCCTCTTTGCCATTGAGCACATAACCCTCTGGCTGGATCACATAAATGTCCTCTTTGATAATTCCATTGAGGAATGTAGTTTTTACATCTAATTGATGGACCTCAAGGTTGGCTGCAGCAGCAAACAATAGCAGCAATCTGATAGAGGAGTGCTTGACTACTGGGTTGAATGTTTCGAAGTAGTCAATATTGGGAATCTGTGAAAACCCCCTAGCCACCAGTTGAGCCTTCCTTCTGTTGATGCTACCATCTGCTTTATATTTATTCTTGAAGATCCATTTGCAATCGATAATCTTTCTACCTGCAGACAACTTAGTGACAGTCCATGTATTGTTTTTTATCAACGAGTTATATTCTTTATCCATAGCTTCCTTCCAAAGATCAGAATCAGCCTGTGTGAGTGCTTCTTCGACTGTGGTTGGCTCTTGTGGAAGGTACTGAATAAACTCATCAGTGAATTTGACAAGTTGAGTTCGAGTAGATCTTCTGGGAGGTGCTTATGGCTGCAAAATTCGATGTTGAGTCGGCTGCTCCTGAGTTGCAGCTTCTTTTTCTTCTTCTTGATTTGATTGTATGGGTCGGCTACTTGAAGGAATCAAAATTGTATTTCAATATTCATCAGTATTTGAACAACCTTCGTACATTTACACTATGGTTATGGGACCAGTATCCATGCATTTGGAAGATGTTCTGACAGATCTTTAAGACTTGTCAAAATTCTTCTATCGAGTCGTACATTGTTGCACATCCTGCAAGGTTCTTTAACACACACAAAATGAGCAATTACTGAAACGAGCTTAATCCAAAGTGACAAAATCTTAATCTTCATGAGGTTTGATTTTCTCTCTTGGTAGCACTGCTTCCTCAACAGTCTAAATTTTTGACATGCAAGCTTTGCCTATGATAAAAAGAGAATGCCTGACAAGGAGTCACTAACCTGACATAGATGCATTGTGTACCTAGTTTCACTACCTGCTAATTAGCTAGTGAATAATAATAATTAGGTTTTCTTTTCTTTGTTTCGACATTCTGGAACAATCTAACAGCAGATCTTCGTTCTAGTGCAACCTTGAAATCTAATATGGCATAGTAGAACAAACGCAATAACCATGAGCTCAAGGATTGCTGAATTCTCCAAGCGAAGAACGTGTGAAGGATTTCAGATCATTATGATCCAATCCACTTAAATGATCTTTGGTTAGAAAGAGAAATACACTACCAATTTCACCAATGTAGAAAAATCAGCATCTACACACAAAATGAGATGCAAACACTAATAGAACTTGATCAAACTTGAATGAAATGATAAAGTACTGTTGTTGTCCATACAAAACTAGCAAGCTACTGTATTTCACAAGTGTGGATCCGAAAATAGCAATAAATGACCATTCTACATTGAATTGCAAGCAATCACCAAGATAGTGCACCAATGGATAGTAGAATCCAAGAGAACCATGTATAAGCATGAAATGAGATAGAGAAGAGAGAAGATAGCTCTCTCCATGAGTTATAGCAGGTCCAAACCCTATTTGGCCACTTGGCTTTCCCTCCAAAATGCAAACCCTACTATTGATATCATGGGAAGATGCAAACTCCAACAAACATGCTAAAAGAAAAGAATGATATAGGTCATGCACATAACAAAGACTGATAATCAAAATCGGCTAACATCTAAGGCTCAAAAGGGTTATAACTAAGGCTGCTTTCACTGAGAAACTTTTCTGGCAAACCACATGTCCAGTTCAAAGACATTTCAAAATCTGATACAATTGTTGTTGATACTTAGTGGACCAAAAAGGCCAGTCTTATTTCTAATCTCTACAAAAGATCTCCAAGAGATGGACGGAAATAAAAACACTGTCCAAATAATTTACAAAAAAAGACATAATGATTCATGAAGTTGGACTTTGGCATAATACATCATTCATGTTCGTTCAATTGCATAAGTTTTTGTTCACAGCTCAAATTGCTCAATCCACAAACATGTAGACAGATCAATGCACGTGTTATGAGCACAATAGTTACTAGTAGTGTATAGAGCATTGTAAATAACGTCAAAAAACTGTTTTTAAAAAATAGAAGGCTTAGGAACGAAAAAAACCAAAACACGAAAAAAATTAATCAATTAATTTTTTTCCCCTTTCGAGTTGGTTCGAAGCGGAAGAATTGGCCGATTTGAATCGGCTAGTAAATATGACATGTACTTTCTTTGCTATTTTCAAAGATGTTTTATGTGCTCCCACTGGATATCACACAGTTGACATGTACCTTTTGGTCTTATATGCCTTTTGGCATGGAAAAGACATTAATAAAGCTCTCTCTCTCTCTCTCTGTCTCTCTCTCTCTCTCGCTCTCTCTCTCTCTCTCACCCTCCCTCTCCACCCATGCCACCCCGTAGGGCCTCCCCCCGCTCTCCCCCTGCCATGCAGGCTGCCTGTGTGGCAACGCTGCAGGGTGCCACGCAACAGCGCCTGCCTGCGTGACAGGGCCTCCCACCGTAGATGTCGTTGCCGCTGCCGGCATCGCCTTAATTGCACCCATTCCCTATACTCCATCAAAATCCACCGAACTATTATCATCTTGGCAAGAAGATCAGTTCAAAGCCGATTTTCAGAATATGACAACAAAACTTTTGCAGTTGAAATATGATGCAGTCCAAGATTACACATTTAGAGCAAGTAATCGGCAACAAACAGATTTCAGCCTCCAAGTCTACTACCACTATGATAAAAGCATTGGAAAAAAAGATAGAGCAGCAAAAGGAAGAAACCATGTCTTGGGCATCGTCAATAAAGCAAGGTACTAAACCTAGTGCTCCATTACATCAGTCATCTCAGCCACAATCCAGGAAGAGAAGTCTCGGGAGCAAAAGGCTCTCAATATTAGGGTCAGAGGGATTCCTGACACAGGATGTTGTAGCAGAGGCCAAGCGCTTCTTGGATACCACATTGGGACATCGGACAGACGGTTTGGACACGACATGGACGACTACTAGGGATACAGCCACATTGATCATCTAGACGGGACGCTTTACATTGTAGAGCTAAGTCCGTGGCTCCACCATTTTTATGGATGATGATCTCACTTACATTCAGGTGGAGGAGAGGCATAAGGCATTTCAGGAAGCTAGGGAGTCTGGCATACGAGTCATATACAGAGATGGACGAGTGTGCCGCTTGGACAGCGCTCGTGATGGTTCCCATGGTTAGGGATTTGGGGGTGCCCGGGGTTGGGAGCACCCCGGGGCCCCATCCACACCACCTTCGGATTGGAGTGTGTGTTACGAGCTCGTGACCAATGCCGAACCCTAGAGAACACAGATAGGTCAGATACCATAGTCAGGGTCGTGTTAAGCGTACACGATCAACAGGGCAAGACAGTGTGAGTAGTGTGCCCCAGCACGGTCCATAGCCATGGCGGGCCTAACACAGTCTAGGGACCCTGTCAGCAGGACAGGGCCCCCAGTTGGGCCCCGACGTGTAGTCGGCCACGTCAGTGACACGTGGCCGACACTTGGCAGTTGCATGCTTCCAGTCCTCACACTGGGCTAGGAGGGGCTTACTCTATATCAGGGAGTGGGCAAGGTTGGGTGGAGCAGTTAGTGTTTGCCTTACTGTGGTGTTAGGAACCATTACACTGGTATCAGAGCCATCTCCATCTTTGGGAGCTGAGTAGCAGCAGTAGAAAAAGCTATCAGAGGATAGGAAAATTCTTGGAGATTTTCAGAAAGGCATAGAGGAGAGAAATCGCTGTAGAGACAACTATCTAACATGGAAATTTCAGTGCAATTCCAAGCCATCTGAGAAAAAATCAGAACGGTACTGTAGCATAGATCCATCGCTGTAGTTTAGGTGATCTAGTTCCGATTTACAGGAGGAATTTGCTAAGATCTGAGCGGAATTTGGAGAGGAAGGATTGTACAAATCCAGCGTTGTGGGTTTTTGTTTAATCTAACCTTTTGCAATAGAGGTGAGCCTCAAATCGGAGGGATTTTGAGCAGGGAGGCTACTTGCCTGGCAGCGAGTGGGGAGCACACTCCAAATCCGAATTTCCCAGGAAAGTTAGGCCCCAAATCCCGATTTTTTGGAGCCACAGGTCTGAAAGGCAGATAGCGAGGGTCCTCAAAGACCCAAACCAGATTATTCCCACAGTTTTCAACTCTTCAAATCTGATTTTGAAGACAGGTAGACCACTACCCTGGCAGCGAGGGAGGTCCTTGGCAGAAACCAGAAGTTTGTAACTGTTTTCGGGTTCTAAAACGGAAAATTTGGAGCAAAAAGTATACACCTCAGATAGCGAGGGAAGGGGTCAAGACAAATCAGAAGTTTGTTTGCTTTTTGGTACTCTGATCTCTGATTTTTTCCGGACAGCAGGTCTGAAAGCGGTCGAGGAGAGCTGAGAGGGCTTTTCTTGATTCTCTCTGTGGAAGTACAGTTCTCAGAAAGAGCTAAATTTTCTTTCCTTCCCTTGTATAGTTGTAAATTAGTCTTTCTGACTTTTTTTTATCAGAAGTTAAGGTACCTCTCTTTCAGTTCTGAAAATGACCACTCCTCAGGGACCTGATCAACCCCCGGAGAGAGGCATCGACGAGCTTGAAACAAAAGCCTTGGCTTACAGTAAAGGGAAAGAACCAATGGAAATGGAAGAACAGGAACAATTCGCTGAAGAACTCGACGATATTGTTACCAAGGAGCAGTTTCTCCACTTGGTAACAGAAGTGGATGAACTGAAGTTGGCATTAGCCAATTTCAAGTCCAGTGTGGATGACTCGTTCGCTAAACTCAAAGATTTGATTTTGAGTTCCGCGAAAGGAAGCCTTCCCTCCACTTCTCAGTTGTCCCCTTCTCCACTTCCATCAGTTTCGGGTGAGACTTTGCAATCTCACCCCAGTGTCTTTAAAGATTCAAAGCCTCCTACTTTTACTGGGGAAGAGAAGGATAGAAATGCAGATATTCTACAAACCTTCCTCAGCAAATGGAAGAACATTCATGCTCTTAAACAGACCCCTAACCATTTGCAAGCAATTGAGGCCAGTCTTTCCTTAGGGACCATGGCCTATAAGTGGTGGTTGAATCTCCAAGAGACTGGGCAGACTCCCCGGTCATGGAAAGCCTTTGAAGAAGCTTTCCTAAGAGAATTCCTACCAAAAAATGAACTTGATAGAGCCTGGGAAAGAACAACAATGGACAAGTTTCTAATCCAATATATCTTGCAGTAAAAATTAAAAATATGGATGATTATCAGAAAATCAGAGGGTTTGTCCGAGGCCTCAAAGATGAATATAAAGTAGAGGTCCAGAGAAACTCGCCTACTACCCTTGAGCAAGCTCTCAGATATGCTCAAATTTATGATGATTTAGTGGGTAGGAAGAGAGCGAGACAATAGCCCCTTTATGAGCAGCCGCCTCAGAAAGGCTTTCGATTCAAAAAGAAATTTTTAAAAAGAAAGAAAGAAGATAAATTTAAAGGTGAAGCTCGTCAGAAATGCCCTTCACTCATACAGCCCTTAAAACCAGAAGATTTTGAGAAAGCCAAACAAGAACGTTTGTGCTTTGTGTGTAAGGGCAAGGGACACACAGTCAGACAGTGTCCCAAGGGGCCTTTCACTAAAAAAGATAAGAAACAAGTTCAGGTTGTTCAGACTGTAAGTTCCCCAGTGACTCGGCAGCTTCCGAGATCAAAGTGTATCATGAAAATCATGAACACTATTGCCAGCTGACCTCTGCAATGCTAGCGAGACCCTTCAGCTTTGGGCCGCATGACCTAGTACGTGTGCATGGGAAAGTTGGTAACCAGTCAGTAAGAATTATGGTTGACGATGGGGCAACCCATAATTTCATCAACTACACCCTGGTTAAAAAGCTTAAACTTCCAGAAGTACCTAGTCAGCATAGGTACATAGTTTCATTAGCTAAGGGTGAAGATAAAAAAATATGGGAAACTATGGTAAGTAATTTGAATCTTGGTATTCAGGGGTACCAAGATGAAATAAACTTTCAGATAATGCACTTGGATCGCACAGACATTGTTCTCGGGAGAGATTGGCTCTACAGTTTAGGACCTTCCCTCCACAGACACTATCAGGAGAACACCCTCAGCTTTCAGCATAAAGGCCGAGAGATCCAGTTGCATGGGGAGCATAATGTTCCCAACAGTCCTATGGTCTGCAGTTCAGAGCTCTGTCAGCTAATCGGAGACAATGACCATCAGGTATTCTTATGTGACTTTCAGTTTATTCCTGAAGTTTCTATTTCTAGTTCTATACAGCAAAAAATTAGTAAATTAGAAACTTTATTGTCTAAATTTAAAGATGTTTTTCCTGAAGATTTGCCACATGGTTTGCCACCTAGCAGAGAAGTAGATCATGTACTAAACCTAGTACCAGGTACGACACCTGTTTCTAAACCTCCGTATCGGGTCAGCCGAACAGAGGATGAAGAAATAACTAGGCAGTTAACAGATTATCTTGGGAAAGGCCAAATTCAGACCAATAGTTCACCATGGGCCTCACCAGTCCTATTGGTGAAAAAGAAAGAGGGGTCTATGCATCTTTGCGTAGATTATAGAGCCCTCAATAAAGTCACAATAAAGAATAAATACCCTATGCCTCGGGCAGACGAGTTGTTTGATCAACTCGACGGGGCTAAGTTTTTCAGTAAAATAGACCTCATATCGGAATATCATCAAGTCCGTATAAAGTCGGAAGATGTCTCGAAAACAGCTTTCAGGACTCGTCACGGTCATTATGAGTTTAAGGTGATGCCATTTGGGCTCACAAATGCTCCAGCTACCTTTATGACCTTGATGAACAGTGTCCTCAGACCATACTTGGGTAAATTTGTAGTCGTATTTTTAGATGACATCCTCGTCTACAGCAAAACGAGGAAGGAGCATCTAAAACACCTCAGAAAGGTGTTTCGACTGCTCAGAAAACATAAGCTTTATGCTAAACAATCCAAGTGTGAATTCTTCGTTGAAGAAGTAGCATATTTGGGTCACATTATCTCGTCAAATGGGATTAAGATGGACCCGAATAAGGTTAAAGCCATACTCAGTTGGCTAAGACCTCAGAATATTTTGGAACTTCAGATCTTTCTTGGTTTGGCGGGATATTACAGATGATTTGTCAAGGAATATGCTCATATAGCAGTTCCCATGACAAATCTTCTTAAGGGGAAGGGAAAGGAGTTCATTTGGGAGTCCGCACAGCAGGAGAGCTTTGATGCTCTCAAAACAGCCTTAGCTACAACACCAGTTTTAAAGGTCGTCGACTCCAGTCAGCCATTTGTGGTCGAAACAAATGCTAGCGACTTTGCAGTAGGTGCTGTGCTAACTCAGGGTGGACGACCAGTTGCGTTCGAGAGTAAAAAACTCGAGCCAGCTCAGACTAGGTACAGTGCCTATGAAAAGGAACTCTTTTCTATAGTCCATGCCCTTAAGACTTGGAGGCATTATTTGTATGGTGCCAACTTTGAGGTCTTGACAGACCATGAAAGTCTCAGATACTTTTGCAATCAACCTGAGCTTAGAGGTCGGAAAGCTCGTTGGGTAGAGTTGATGCAAGAGTTTGATATGTCTATCAGATATAGACGGGGGAAATTCAATACAGTAGCAGATGCCCTTAGCAGAATGCCTATGATAAACGAGCTGAGTTTTACTCAGATTCGTAATGAGTTACTCGAGTCCTTGAGAGGGAAGTGCCAGCATGATGCATTCTTCTCTACTATCTGGAACTCAGTCCAGAGCAGACAGTTACAGACTCCAGAACCAATTCCCGGGGCTGGTGCCAGTTCATCCAAGAATACGGCAACTTCCGTTGAGGATGATGATGAGTCCGAGTATACGTCGTCAGATGATGTTGAGGATTCTGAGCCTGTATTACCCAAGCAAACCCCAGTGGTTGAGGGTCAGTTGACTCAAGGATTCAAATGGAAACAGTATTCCATTCAGGATGAGTACTTGCTCTATAGAGATAGAGTATGTGTCCCCAATTCAGAGGATTATAGGCAGCAGGTCCTATATGAATGTCGTGACAATCCTAGTGCGGCACACCCAGGCATACAGAAGACCTATGAGCTTCTTCGTAGGCAATTTTTCTGGCCCAGTATGAAAAAGGACGTCCAACAGTATGTGACCAGTTGCCAGAAATGTCAAGTAAACAAAGCAGAGCATTTAAAGGTAGGAGGCAATGTTGTGTCGAATCGCGATTCATTGAAAAAACCGCGATTCGAAAGACCTTTTTGAAAAGGTCCGGTTCGAACCGTTTTTTTTTTTAAAAAAAAATCGTCGCCTCCTCGCGACCTCCTGGGACCTGCATGCTCCTCGCGACTCCTTCTCCTCGCGACCTCCTGCTCCTCGCGACTTCTCCTCGCGACCTCCTGGGACCTGCATGCTCCTCGTGACTCCTTCTCCTCGCGACCTCCTGCTACTGATCCTCGCGACCTCTTGGGACCTGCACCCTGCTCGTTACCTCCCCGGGCCCCCTGCTCGTTACCCCCCCTGGGCCCTGAAGCTTCCCAGATTTCCGCTTCCCAGATTTCCATGCCTGAGAGAGAGAGAGAGAGAGAGAGAGAGAGAGAGAGAGAGAGAGAGAGAGAGAGAGAGAGAGAGAGAGAGAGAGAGAGAGAGAGAGAGATCCGAGACACTGGACAGAATCCAGAATATAGATCTTGTCTTGAAGCCTGCAGAAGATTGCACTATGCTAGAGCCCTGACAGATTATCTTATTTCAGTGTCTAAAACAGATGTGGATAGATCCGCGAGTCTGGAGAGAAATCCGAGAGAGAGAGAGAGAGAGAGAGAGAGAGAGAGAGAGAGAGAGAGAGAGAGAGAGAGAGAGAGAGAGAGTGTCACGTGTGGCTGTTCAGTGTGTGTTCAATGTGTGTGACTGTTGACAAATGTGTGTGTGTGTGTGTTAAATGTTTGACAATGTGTGTGTGTGTGTGTTAAATGTTTGACAATGTGTGTGTGTGTGTATTTGTGTTTTTGTGTGTGTGTGTTTGATAATGTGTGTGTGTGTTTGAGTCTTGACAATGTGTGTGTGTGTTTTGTGTATGTGACATGTGTGAATAGATTTTTAAGTTAAAAGAGTGTGTTTGAGTCTTTGAGAGAGAGGGAGGTAGACTTAGGGGTGGGTGTGTGTGTGTGTGTGTGTGTGGAGGGAGGTCCGAGGGAGAGTTAGCCTTTAGGTGTGTGAGTGAAAAATCAGAATTTAGGAGGGGGACCCGGAAGAGAGACTAGTGGGGGGAGAGAGACTAGAATCTAGATAGTAGATACCATGCCGAGAGAGAAGGATCCCTTGTGGGATCATGTGACAATTGCTTCTAATTATGGCGCCTCAGGCACTAAGAGGTGGACTTGCAAGTATTGTGGCAAGGAATACACAGGTGGCCCCACTAGAATAAAGGCACACCTATTGCGTCTACGTGGTTATGAGATCGCAGGTTGTGCGCGAGCACCTGACTCATTGATGATACTTGCACCTCCATCTACGGCTACCTCGGAGGGTTTCGCCCACAGGTTGGTAAATCGTGATCGTAAATTGTAATCAATGATTCGGAATTCTGAAGCTGTTAATAGTTATACCTTATAAATCCATTATCCTGTGTTGAGATTCCTGTCACCGGAGTTAATAGTTAATGACAATTGTAAGTTGTTGCTAAATGCTAAATAGAAAATATTTGCATTGATGATTGGCTGCGACCCCTGCATGGAGGGAGATGATGAGACATGTATCTAGGATTGGTTCGGAGTGGGAGGGACCATCCATGCAGCAGTTGAGGACGACTCAGTTGGTTGCCGAGCGAGACTCCGTGGATAGGGAGCTAGATCCTATCAGGAGATCATGGGCCATGTAAATCCTGATTCCTAAACCCTACTTTAATGTAATTAGTAATTAGTAATTACTAAATTAATACTAATATGTATTGTCATTTATGTTTTAACTTCTAACTTGAAATTCCAAGTTTGAAGTGGCGAGTGCCAAGTTCTAACCTCTAAGTTCTATCTCTTGAGTCTTAACTTTTATGTTATAAAATTTAAGAATGATTGAAATAGTTATATTTATTGACCAATTACATAAATTGTTAAATTTTAATGCAATTGACAATTGCCATCTGAAATCTGAATTTTGTGGGCAATGAGATCTTTTGAACTAGGTATGGGTGCTCCATCATATCAGATGGTTGGACTGATACCAGGAAGCGCCATATTGTAAATATATTGGTTTCTTCTTGCTTGGGCACGATGTTCTCGAGATCCATCGACATCTCAGGCTTAACCTTGGATGCCTAGACATTGTTTGGATTTATTGACGCGGCCATTGTGGAGGTTGGCAAAGAGAATGTTGTGCAGGTATTGATTCTTGACTTTCAGTTGTGTAGTGAGAAATAAAAATGAGTGAAAACTTTTTACTTACACTACTTGTTCAATGTTGCTTCTTGGATCATGGACTTGCCACTTTAGAGAGATCGATGTGCCTTCTCTATGAGTTCATGGACAGGCTGGGAGAGCAGATTCGCACCTGCACTGCCATCGGTGCAGAGAGGTTTGTATTATGCATTATCTCTTATCACGATTGATGAGTGTTTATGTAATATGTAGTATGTAGTAATAAGTATGCACCATGTGACATGTATGATGTATGATTTTCAAATTTTATAGGGTTGAGGAAATAAGAGAAAAGTGGCAAGCTAGGTGGGAGTGGTTCCATTAGCCTCTACACGCTATGGCTTGCATTCTTCATCCTCTATGGAGGAATGAAG
This sequence comes from Diphasiastrum complanatum, assembly GCA_029204225.1. Classification (NCBI taxonomy): domain Eukaryota; kingdom Viridiplantae; phylum Streptophyta; class Lycopodiopsida; order Lycopodiales; family Lycopodiaceae; genus Diphasiastrum; species Diphasiastrum complanatum. The sequence continues at coordinate 58,027,156 of CM055100.1, read as the reverse complement.
ATCAGTTCCATGATGCAGAGCTCCGACAGGGATGGTGCACATACACTGAGAGGGTCTATCCTGATCCTGTCATGCAGGATTCACTTAGGGATGATCTCAATGTCTTCAGGTATAAGTCCTTAGTCATGACAATTCTCTAACATTTGTTATTTTTTCAAGTCCTTTTTCTTTCTTGAATCCCAATGAAGTGAGTGGCCACATTGTCACACTCGGCACTCACTCATGAATGATCTTCAATGTGCATTGTCACAACTCACGTGTGCACTATACAGGCGTGAGTTTGAGTTTGGGCGTCCAGGAGCGCGGCTCAGAGAAGGACAACTGCGCCCTGTTTCATGGTGGGACAAGTATGGGGGTGATTGTCCTCAATTGCAGAAGCTCGCCATACGCATTCTCTCACAGGATTGCACATCGAGTGCATGTGAGAGGAATTGGAGTTTGTTCTCTCTGATTCATACGAAGAGGAGGAACAGGCTTAGTGTTGCACAATTAGACAGGTTGGTGTATGTGCACGCCAATCTGCGGCTTCTGAAGAAGATGAAGGGGGCGAGGGAGCCTATGCAGGTAAATTGTGATTTGATAGTTGCAATTGTGTTTGAACATTGAAATTTGAATCCTTAGTGACATTCTAAATGTGTTGTTCTACTGTCTACATACTGCAGGTAAATCCAGATGACATTGATGTGACGAAGGTTCCAGACCTACCACCAAGGTCACAGGAGGTAGAGGACGTGTATGCACTACTCTATGATGACGCCATGCAGTTTGCAGGTGAATTTCAAGTTCCAAGCTTTGAAATTTGAATTAGCCCTTGAGCCTTGAGGCTTGGGCCCTTGCAAGTTGGTCCTTGCCACTTGGAAGTTTGAACTTTGAGCTCCATCCCATATTCTAAGTAGTAACTAGCTTTAGAAATTAGAATTGAAACTTGTGATTGTGAATTGTAACCCTTTGCCAATCTCTGCGTGCAGGACCTACCACTCGGGCTGCTGCACGTCGTAGGACAGGGGGAGAGGCTTCCAGTTCTCGAGCCCACGAGGACGAGGAGCCACTAGAAGACGAAGACGACGCAAAGACCTCGAAAGATGAAGCTGACAGCGAGGATTCCTCAGAGCATGAGACTGATCCATCTGATGATGCTGATAGCATTGATGAGGATCTTGCTCCTGAGCTTGCACGTACGAGGTCACAGCTTCCACGAGTGACTAGGAGGAGGCTACGTTAGGCTTTAGTGACTAGTCTACCTTAGGGGGACTCAAGAGACTGGCCCATTTGTATTTACTATTTAGTATTTAGTATTCTAGTTAGTTTATAGAAATTAGGAGTTGAATTTGAACTTTGAAGTTTTGGGATTATAAACTTGAGCAACGTTACTACCATTTGGCATTTATGGATGAGTTAAAACCACATATATGATTCAAGACTCAGGTAACAAGTTTACATTTTGGTAATGTTCAAATGTGGAATGTTTCAATTATCAATGTTGAATGTCGAATGGGATTTGTACTCACAGACTACGGCAAGTTGTAAGTTGTAATTCGAGTTAATATTTAGAAGTTAGTACTTACTACTTAGTATTGTAACTTGTTACTTGTAAGCTGTAAGCTTTTAGAAGTTAGAACTTAGTACCATAATCTATTACTTGTTAAAAGTTACACAAGGTGATGATGAGAACGACACTCATCGTCATACCAAGGGGGTCATACTGATCATTGTATACATTGTCATTTTCGTGAAATTTGAATCATTGAACATTTACTAATTTGCCACTAACTAACCATGCACATGGTACATTGGAATATGACATATGTAATATGTATGATTTGAGTCGTGACATAATGTTTTAAAAAAAAACCCTAGAACCGATTCGCCGGTTCGAACCTGGAGAAGCCGATTCTTTCACGATTCAAACTCGATTCAAACACGGTTCGAAAAGGCGATTCGAAAGGTACCCTCAAACATTGGCAGGAGGGTTGTTGCAGCCCTTAGAAATACCAGTTGGTAAATGGGAGAGTATCTCCATGGATTTTATAGTAGGCCTGCCTAAAACCCAAAAGGGTAATGACGCTATATGGGTCACAGTTGACCGTCTGACCAAAATGGCTCATTTTATTCCGACCAAAACAACCGTTAGAGCTCCAGAGTTAACAAGGTTGTTTGTAGACGGGCTATTTACATTGTACGGTCTACCTTCCGGCATAGTCAGTGACCGGGACAATAAGTTTAATGGAAATTTTTGGAGGGCAATATTCCATCATCTCCATACTAAACTTAATATGAGTACCACCGACCATCCACAGACGGACGGTCAAACAGAGAGGGTAAATCAGGTGCTGGAGGATATGCTTCGTGCATACGTCAGCAAGAAGTAGACTAATTGGGAGGAGTATCTCTCGATATTAGAGTTTGCTTACAACAGTACCAAACATTCAACTACGGGATACAGCCCATTTATGCTGATGTACGGTTTTCAGCCACGGTCACCCACAGCTGTAGGGTTTAAACAAGAAAAAGTTGAAGCAGCCAGAAACTTTTTAGAGGACCTAAACCACCTAACCAGATCAGAAAATCTGGTAGGGGACACTGTTCTAGTTCTCCCATTGGATCCTCAACAACCTCCACATGAACCAGAGGAGATTCTTGATAGTAGAGAGACGCAGACTCGTCATACTCTATACCCAAAATATCTGGTCAAGTGGAATGATCAGCCTGTTAAGAATGCCACTTGGGAAAGAGGCAGCGTCCTTCGCAAGATTTTTCCAGACTTTGTCTTAGAGGACCAAGACGGTTCTTAAGGGGGAGGGAGTGTTACGAGCTCGTGACCAATGCCGAACCCTAGAGAACACAGATAGGTCAAATACCACAGTCAGGGTTGTGTCTAGCGTACACGACCAACCGGGCAAGACAATGTGAGTAGTGTGCCCCAGCACGGTCCATAGCCATGGCGGGCCTAACACAGTCTAGGGACCCTGTCAGCAGGACAGGGCCCCCAGTTGGGCCCTGACGTGCAGTCGGCCACGTCAGTGACACGTGGCCGACACTTGGCAGTTGCATGCTATCAGTCCTCACATTGGGCTAGGAGGGGCTTACTCTATATCAGGGAGTGGGCAAGGTTGGGTGGAGCAGTTAGAGTTGCCCTACTGTGGTGTTAGGAACTATTACAGTGTGGAACTTTGCTGGCATACATTCATCTTCTACTGCAGGGGACCTGGTTGATTTTATTACTGGCCGAGATATATTATTTCTTTATGGAGATAAACGAGAGCCCAGAGCGAGGACTTCCTTCATTTCCTAGATATAGATGGGACTCAGAATTCCAACAAGAGACTAGATCTGCCAATGGTCGTGGTTCCAGAGGGGTCGCATGCTTATACATAGATTTTCTCCAGTCGAGTCTTGACTTCATCAGACATGACGAGCAGGCCCGCTATATATGGACTCGCGTGGTGGTTTGGATAGAGATCTTTTTATTGCAACATGTTATTTTCCACCAGAGTCTTCATCTTTTGTTGAGCATATTGGATCTCCATATCAAGACCTCTCACCGGATATTATCAGATTTGCAAAGTGGGGGCATATTCTCCTCACTGGGGATTTTAATGCCCGGACATCTTCGCGACAGACAGAGTTCTTCGACACCACGGATCAGCTTCGTGTTCGTGCCCTTGACAGTGATATGCTTGGAGTTACCAGGACTTCCGCAGACAGTTTGGGACCTACTACTTCACATGGTGAGTACTTATTACGATTTGGAGAGGCACATGAGCTAGCCATTTATAATGGCTTATCCTGCTGGCATTCAGACATATATACATGCCATCCGCACAATGGAGGACATAGTGTCGTTGACTATCTCATAGGTTCACCATCCCTTGTACCCATAGTCTCTGATTTCCATGTTTCCCCCACCACTCTTTCTGATCACTCCTTTCTCTCTTTCGATATCGGCCATCTTCCACCCACTCATCCACCACCACTACCTACACTTACCCGAGCCCAAATACACATTTGACACCATTTACATGCCATTATATCGACAGTCCCTAGCTTCGCTCCTACACTCCTTTCTTCATGATAGTCCGGTTGACACCCAGGCCACTTTTCTCACCACCTCCCTCCACACTGCCGCTTCACATAGCCACTCTTCTTGATTCCGCAGTTGTTTCTGGTTTCCCATTGTCCTAGTGCACTAACATCATCCACCTCATCCATAAGAATGGTGACCCCACGATTCTGAGGAACTACCGCACTATCATGATTGGGCATGTCCTGGCGAAGCTATATGGTACTATACTTCAGTCTGTTGTGACTTCAGAGGCAGAGACTAGGAGATTACATGCTATGGGTCAGGCAGGTTTTCGGGCCCATTATTCAAATCACATCTTTACGTTATGGGCCCTGATTGAGAAGGCTAAGCACAGGAAAGAGAGGGTTACTGTTGTTTTGTGGACTTTAGGAAGGCCTTTGATTTTGTTCCTCGCTCATTGCTCATTCAGAGACTCCGAGATCTTGGCTTCTCCACTGACATCATTCTGGCTGTGATGGCGCATTATGAGCGTGTCCTTGGATGTTTCCGGCATAGTAGTGGCCTCTCTTATCATATTTGGAGCACTATTGGGGTGAAGTAGGGTTGCTCCCTCTCACCAGTCCTCTTTGGCCTATATATTGATGAGTTGGAGAGAGTCCACAATGTGGTGGTACTAGTTGTAGGCTTGGGGACATCTTGATTGCTATCCCTTCTTTATGGCGATGTGTGGTACTAGTCTCACATACCAGAGAGGGTCTACAGCGACAGTTGGATTTCTTACAGGAGTTATGTACCAAATGGGGCCTAGGGGTGAACATTTGAAAGACCAAGGTTATGGTCTTCAACACTTCTTGAGCATTCATGCAGCGGCAGGAGCTTACTTTTGATGACAGCTTCTAGAGGTGGTCTCTTCTTATACATACCTGGGGATCCTTTTCTCAGGTCCTACTTTTAGTATGAGATAGGCTGCTACCACTCGACTGGGGAGGGGACATGCCTCCCTTGTTCAGCTAGAGCGATTTTGTTTTCGGAAGTCCATCCAGGATGCTCGTCGTAAGTGTCGCACCTTTGGCTCTATATGCGGCCAAGGCATGGTGTATAGGTCTCCCCTCTTCACACTGAGCCAATCTTTCATGATTACAGACCACCATGTTAGCTCAGTTGATTCGAGCGAAGCCTTTTGTTCCACGTGAGATTCTTTTGGCTGAGTTTGCAGTTCCACCTATACAAATCGAGGCAACTCTTCAGCTCATTACCTATATCCAGAGGGTACAGACGTTGCCAGAGATAGACAAACGATACATACATAATGCACTATCCTCCTCACATTATCTTCATGATCGGGGATATAGATTATCATGGTTCTCTCAAGCATCTCACCTGCTACTTGAGTCATTTGGTATCTCCATTACAGAGCTTCCCTCAGGTACTCATCAGTATATCAGACGATTTCTCTATCGAGCATATCTAGAGCGGACCTGGAGTCGACAGTTAGGGGTTAAGCCAACTTTCTACCGGACCCATTTTTTGGAGCTAGATGCAGCAGGGATTCCAGTCCTGCCACGCTACTTGGACTCAGGGCTATCACATTGCCTCAGATTCACACTGGGACAGCTTAGGGTGTCTTCTCACCAACTAGCTATTGAGATTGGGAGGTTCCACTGTATTCTTAGAGAGGAGCGGATTTGCCAGTTATGCTCTCTAGGTGAGGTGGAGTCTGAGGAGCATTTTATCTTTAGATGCCCTGTATACTATGAGATCAGAGGGAGATATCATTGTTTGTTTCGAGACATGCCTACCACTCTACGCTCTCTCATTACCTATGACGACCCACGGTGTGTTGCTTTCATGGTACGAGAGATGGTCATCTTGTGGCGAGATCTATACAAGACATCCCAGCACTTTACCTCATAGCCATTGATTACTTCTTTCTACGCGAGGCGGAGATCACGTGACTCGGTGCCTGAGGATGATGGTGACTATGATGACGACGAGGATGATAGCTGCTTACATGCTCATAGGGATCAGAGACAATGTACTTCCCACCATCACTTTACTACCCGGATCACCAGACCTCCTACATAGAGACACACTACACATGCTCATGCTCATGCTCATGCTCATGCTCATAGACGACGCCAACAGGCTCCAGCGCTTCCTCGTGTTGCAGCTCACATTACATCTTTTTACAGCATCAGCACAGACATGACATCATGACATGGATACATATTAGTATTATGCACGCGCACACAGACTCATTTTCGTATTTATCTTGGTTTGTACTAGATGCTTCTTTGTTACAGTTTCTGAGACGTTTTATGCGCTCCCATTGTTGCCTCATACTTGACATGTACTCCATTAGTCTTATATGCCTTTTGGCATGGAAAAGACATTACTAAAGGTTCTCTCTCTCTCTCTCTCTCATGCAAAGTCCAACTTCATAATCATTAGCGGACCATAAATGATAAAACTGCAAACACAAATTACAAGACTCAAAACTCAATTGGAGCCTAGACTCTTACCTGCAAGAATTTATGGATTTGTGGAACAAAGTTCCGTCATTTGATGCGAAATTGGCACTCTGGCAGTTTATCCTAGGTCTGCCAGCTGATTATCAGAATGAATGTGAGCGAAACATGCTTCAGACTTTTGATGACATCGTACGAGTCGCGAAAGCTTATGATTCCATGGTGGTGGCATCCAGGAAGCAGTTTCAGGCTTATCCATCTGGATTCAACCAGAAGAAAGGAAAAAAACGAGTTTGTAATAAGAAACCCGTCAAATATATTGACGAACTGGATCAAATGGCATCGGATTTTAAGCAAAAGAAGTAGATGCCCCGGAAGAAGGCTAGGAAGGCGAGAATGTGTGTTTTGTCTGCAATAAGCCTAGACATGTTATGAACTTTTGCCCGAAGCAAAAGAAACCTGCAGCTCATGTCATTGAGATCCCAAGGAAAGAAAATCTAAAAGTGGAAATTAACAAGGTTAATTGTGAGTGTGAATGTTCATTCAGTGCTGCTTCATTCTTGCCTAATGAATTATTTTGTTTGAAAGACACAATTAAAGGACATGAAGTTAGTATATTGGTGGATAGTGGTTGAACTCATAATTTCATTAACTCTGGTCTTGTGCAGAAACTCGGCTTGGTCATAGATATAAGGTATATCTAGCTTCAGGTGCGGAGTTGGAGACTTGGGATTTTAAAGCTCCGAAGCTCCCAGTTTGGATTCAAGATTATAGAGAGCTAATAGATTTTCGTGTTTAGACTTAACACGTACGGACATAATCCTAGGGTATGAATGGTTATTTAATAAATCTCCTGATATAGATTTTGAGAACAACATGTGCTCTCATTTCAGGAGGGTAATGAAGTAGTTACTCTGTTTTGGAGACATATATGTACATCCATCTGGGATGATGTCATTTGCTAATGTAATGGAAATTTTTGATTCACAGTATGAAAATTTTGGATTTCTCTGAAATGCAGTCCAGTTGAATTGCCTCATGGAATACCATCGTCTAGTTCGGTAGACCACAAAATTGAGTTAATTCTAAGTAGTCACCCTGTCTCTAGACAACCATATCGATTTTCTCAGAAAGAAGAGATAGAGATTAACAATCAAATTGAAAATTATCTTAAGATGGGTCACATTCAGCCTTGTAAGTCACCATGGGGTGCTCTTGTTCTTCTAAAAGCGAAGAAAGATGGAGGCTTCCGGATGTGTGTTGACAACAAGGAGTTGAATAAGGTAACTATTAAGAATAAATATCCTTTACCCCGAATGGATGATCTGGTAGATCGATTAGGTGGAGCTAAATACTTCACAAAAATAGATCTCAGAACCGGATATCATTAGATTAGGATTCATCCGAATGGTGTGCAAAAGACTGGTTTTCAGACGAGATTCGGTCATTATGAATTCCTTGTGCTTTTGGGTTGACGAATGCACGGATGGGTTGACGATAGATGAGAGCAAGGTCAAGACATTGCTTGAGTGGCCGATATCGAAGAGGGTTAGAGAAGTTAAATCTTTTCTAGGTTTTACTTTTTTGTTTCGTAAATCAATTGAAGATTATGCAAAGGTAGCAGAGCCTCAAAATAATTTGACTAAAGGCAGAGTTAATAAGAAAAAGAAGAGAGGTCAACCTAGTCTGCCTATCAAATGGAATGAAGAACTGAATCAATGTTTTGAGAAACTCAAACAAATGGTTACTTCAGCTCCTGTTTTACAGATCGCGAATCCTGATCTACCTTACGTTGTACGAACTGACGCAAGTGATTCGACGATAGGAGCTATTCTTTTGCAAAATGATAAGTCGATAGCGTTTGAAAGCAAGAAACTTATCGGACCTCAGTTGTGTTATACAACTCAGGAGGAGTTATTTGCTGTGATACATGCACTTAAAACCTTGAGGCATTACCTTAATGGAAGTCAATTTATAGTGTATACAGATCACCAGCCTCTAAAGTACTTTTGCAATCAAAACGATCTGAGGGGTCGTAAAGCTCGCTGGACTGAGCTTATGCAAGAATTTAATCATGAGATTCGATATGTCAAAGGCAGCTCTAACCAACTTGCGGACGCTCTTAGTCGGATTGGTGAATCAAATGAACTTTCATTCACCCAATTTCCACTGATCTATTTCTTTCATTGAGAGGAACGTGTGAATCAGATTCTCATTTTGGTCGCATTTGGAAAATTGTTGAGACTAGGAAAAATGAGAATGGAATAGAGATTAACTCACAGGGATTTTAGGTTCCTAAGAAGATAAGAAGATAATGGAACAATTTTCTATCCGAGGTGGGTTGCTATTTCAGAATGAGAAAGTTTGTGTACTAGCGGATGATGAGATTAAGAAGAGAATTCTTTATGAATGTCATGATGTACCTTGTGCATGTCATCCAGGTATACACAGGACTTTGGACTTGGTCAGAAGAGAGTTTTATTGGCCAAAACTCAAGCCATTTGTTGAGTCTTATGTGGTTAAATGTGAATCTTGTCAGTTAGCCACAGTGGAACGCGTAAAGACTAGAGGGTTGTCACATCCCTTAGATATCCCTCAGAAACGATGGGAAAGGATATCTATGGATTTTGTAGGACTTGTCACTTCCAGAGACCCAACGTCAGAATGATTCTATTTGGGTTGTAGTGGACAGGTTAACTAAGCTAGCTATGTTCATACTAGTTAAGTTAACTGCAAAGGCTTTGGATTTAGCCCAGATCTTTGTGGAAAGATCACTTAGGCTTTATTGATTGCCAAGTGATAATTGTTAGTGATAGAGATCCTAAGTTTACTGGTCACTTTTGGTCAGTTGTATTCCATAAGTTAGGAACCTCGCGTACTTTTAGTTCTACTGATCATTCTGAATCAGATGGCCAGACGGAAAGGATTAATTAGTCTATGGAGGATATGTTGAGGACATATGTGTCTCACAGGCAGTCTCAGTGCAAAGATTACATTCCTTTAATTGAGTTTGCTTACAATAGTAGAAAACATTTTGCTACAGGTTATAGTCCGTTTATGTTGATATACGGTTTTTAACCTAGATCTCCGGTAAACGGACAAAGTCCGTTAAGATCCAGAAAGTTGCAGATTTTTTGCATGATATGCAAGAAATGTTGCAAGTGGCACGTGATAGTATCCGTAGTGCTCAGGACAGAGCTAAGCACTGTGCCGATCTTGAGAGGTCTTCTAGACATTTTAAACTTGATGATTGGGTATATCTTAGAATTCCAAAAGATTCTAAGACTATGCATACGGGTAAGCTTTATAAGTTGTCTACCAGATATTGTGGACCGTTTCGGATTATAAGAAAAATTGGTTCTTTAGCTTACGAACTTGATCTCCAGGATAAGTCGACTGCTCACCCAATGTTTCATGTAAGCCGGTTAAAATTATGTTTACTGCAAATTTCCACTTATGATTTGTCGTATCAATAAAAAAATGGCCGGAAATTAGATTTTCCCAACATCTTGAATCTTATTAAAAGAGAGTTTCACATAGTGATGAAGCTATGTGTAAACTTAAAATATGATTGTAACTCACAACAAAGCTTTCGGAGCAATGGCATTCAGCTGTAGTCTGTAAAGACATTCTTCTTACATAGCATAGTTCAAAGAATTGAGATGCCGTTAAAGTTCTCAAAATCAGTTTGAGATTTGAATGGAATTTTTTGAATGTCTTTTTTTCTCCCTAAAATTTTGAGTCCTTTTTGAAATTTTCTTAAAATCTGAATTTTTTTGATTTTTTGGGATTAGAGCCATTTGAACTTCTAAGAAGAAAAATTGAACCAAGTCAAATCTACTTGATTAAATCAACTTGCAACTTTGTTACATAGGAGCATGTGAATGCAGAATTGCTCAGGACTGTCATATTTCAATGTACTCTACTACTTGTTAGGCCTAGAACAGTGGATTATTAAGCTACAGCTACTTGTCCAACATTGTTCTAAGAAGTTGTCCATTCCTCCTTTCTCTGGTGTTCTCCATTTTCTTTTTGCTGTTCCAGATTGGATTTCCAAGAAATAAGTCTTTCCCTTTAAGGGCCGAAAGTATCAAATACACATTCACTGTCGCATGAACCTGGTTCGTAAAGCAGGCATAGAATGATTCAGAATGCTGCTTGGTTGCTTCTCTTGCAATCTTGTAAGTTTAAAGAGTAACTAAATGTTTGTGGTTGTGATTTTCAAGGTAGGTGCACCAATAAATCACAAGGATGGCAATGTCAAAGGTATTTCACTTTCTTGTGATTCTGCTATTTCACACTATTTCTAATTTTCTCTGTTCAAGAACTTAGTTCTACATATCGTTCCTGATTATGTGCATCCTAAGACACAAATGCGCTAGTGCTGGATACTCAGGACAAAGGATTCCTCATGGGCTCCCGAAATCTCGAATGTGTTCCAGGAAAGCCAAAAGGAGGCCAGAGTCCTTTTTATCATTTCAACACCTTCCAGTTGTGGACTCCTTGGCAATGAGTGGAAAGAAAAATAAAGGTGGGCTGTCCAGTTTCATCAAGTTTCATGAGTTGCATAAGAGTATAAACGGCATTTTTTTTGTTTTAGCCTAATAATTAGCAGAGTTCAGTGTGTTGCTGTTCTAATAACCTTCATTGCTGTACTTGAGGTTCCTATTCTCACGATGCCAGGTTACAACAATTTCTCCAAAGAACATCAAGGAGTGGATGCTCTTTGGGTTGACAAATATGCTCCTACATCTTTGGATGATCTAATTGTCAATAGCAAGAAGGTAGTTCTGCCTCTATCATACTTAAACGATAACTGTTCGTAAATGTAAATACAGGATGCACCTTCAGGATGCTCATTTGTTGAGTCAGGACTCACTTTTGCTATCATGTCTTTATCTAACAGGTAAATGAGGTACAAAAATGGCTGGAATCACACCTAGGAAATGTCAGCAGTGTAAGGATGGAAACTTTCCTACTTATTAGGACTACTGCTATGGTGTTCGGGGTTTAGAAGATAGGATTCTAGGTAGATTCACCACTGCTAATTGGAAAATCTGGACGTACCTACTGGACACTTATATCACAAGTTGTGCCATATGATCAGCTAAAGAAGGCTGTTTTTGCTCTGAAGAACAAGTGGTTAGAACATTATATGAAAGCTGACGTACTTTCTAATGGAAGCTTGCCTAACTTTTCATGCTTCTAACTGGAGTTATTTTACAGTCTGATTCTGGTGGTCGTGTACTCGTGCTTAATGGACCAGCTGGATCTGGAAAATCGGTTAGTTTTTGAAGTTGGTTTTGCTTGTCAGTAGAACAGCCTGCATTTCTCTTTTCTATCGTACAGTATCCTGCAATGGTTTTGCTTTGCAATGTCAGTATGCTAAAAGAGCATATGTTTTCTGTTTTGCCATTATTCTTTCATCTAATCTACTTATTAAAATCAGAAATTATGCTTTTTTAGGCAGTCGTGCGTGTTTTGGCACGAGTCATGGGCTTTGATCTTTGTGAGTGGGCAACCCCAGCTCCAGTACTTTGGAAAGAACATCTACACAATCGAACTCCAGGTAATAGCTTTTCTATCTTCATGGCAGTAGCGAATTGGAGATGTCACCTTATTGAGTTTGGTTGATAGTATTTGGTTAGGCACAGCTCATCAGGTTGCATGTTTCTTATTCTTAGCAAGCTTCAGGTTATAAGCCCTTTTCTCTTTTTGGTCTCTTATGGTAGTGATATCAAGTATCTCATGATTTTTAGAATTGAGTTTTTTGGGTTTAAGAAGTTTCAGTGTCCATTTTTGGAGAACAGTGGTCCATTTCTATGTGCTACTGCAATTTTCTGCTTGTGTTCAGGGGCTGTTTACATGTCAAAGCTAGATGAGTTTAAGGCATTTTTGGAGGCTTCAAGAAAGTATCCATCACTCCCCCATTCAGAAGATACAGTTCACTCAGGGACTCATCAAGACAAAGGATGTGGCTCTATAGACTCTAAACATATTGACATTGTCAAGGTGGATAAGGTTCTTCTGATAGAAGATTTGCCTGTTGTAAATGATAGAGAGCATGCAGAGCAGTTGATGCAAGCACTATATAGGCTTGCCTTGGCAGCAAAGTTTCCAACAATTGTCAAGATGACTGATCTTGCCGATGGGGGTCGAAAAACAGACCAACCAAGCAAACTTTTGGCTGAGGTTCTGCACACACTCGAGAGTGGTGGCGCAAGAAAGGTAATTGCAACATCACAATATAACTGTCTCTGCTGACCTCTGTTATCTTGACAGTTAGTTTTGAGCTAGAGCTGTGGTATAGGTGCTTTGCTTGATGAATCTAATTGCATCCAGCTACATTTGCAGATTACATTCAATTCTATCACTCCAAATGCAATCAAAAGAGCTCTACGAAAGGTGCTAGCTGCTGAAAACCGTCATGTTTCTGATGGATCTTTGATGACAGTAGCTAAAGGTTGTGAAGGTGATTTGAGAAATGCACTGTTGTCCCTCCAGTTGATCTGTGTCAGGCATCATCGAATTGAAGATATTTCTGCATGGCAAAATGAAGGACCTCCATATTCTGTAGGCACTTGGCACAGACCCAGTGATTTTTTGAAGGAAAAAGAAATAGCACCAGACAAGAGATGCTTTGAAATTGCTGATTGTGATGACAGCTCTCAGGAAAAGTTTGGTAATCTACGTGTTGGTCGAGATGTTACACTGTCCTTGTTTCATGCATTGGGCAAGCTTTTGCACAACAAGAGGCTCACCAATGGTGATGTAGTTACTGGTAAGGTGTCATGTGCCAATATTAGTATCCAAACATCTAGTCCATTCAAACATCAAATGACCATGGTGAAAGCAAGAATTCAAGAAACTAGCAAGAAATCAGACAAATTAAGGAAACCTCCACCAAATATGGCAACGATAGATAGCAATCTTTATTAAATGATCATTCAATACATCAAGCCTTAATCTAGATTTTTGGAGAGTAGCAACAGATTGCGATGTAGGAATATCTCGTGATTCATAATTGTAATCCAAAACTGAACACCAACATTGAAAGAACATTTTCTCTTGAAACGGCTTCAAAGAAACTTTACTACATGACTTCTCAAATTGTGGCCAATTACAAATTGCCGGTTTTTCTTGTGGATCTGCTTGAACTTTTTGCCATCAAACATATGTTGAACCTTTGAACTGGAAGTAATTATCCAGCTTGTGTAACCATTAATTTACATCAATGGTATCCACACTACCATTGAAGTTCAGCATGTAGATTATATCATTGACATCTTTTTTGACCCTGGGCTTTTTTCCATTTTTATCATAATATTAATGGGTTCATTTAATTCACAACATTGCGATGTTGAGGTGATTGCCTATTATAAAACTCCAGTTCTTGTTGTAGGATCATGAATAATAGGATTGGTATCATTTTCAGTATGTTGATATTTGCTCGGAAGCCATTCATTTTGAGGTAATTGGCTCCTGTGATTGCATCAATTGTTCTAGTTGTACTATTAGACACAAACTTTGCGTTTTGATATGAAAATTGCAATTTGACAAAAATTTTTTTGTAGTTGCACAATTTCTTGAAAGTTCTTACAATCGTGGTGAATTTCACTTGCCCACCTACTTAGAGATTCTACATCCTGTAGCACGAGAGAGATAGATAGAGCAATTGGCAGAGAGTCACTGGGGGTTAGATAGGGGTAGGGTAGTTTTTTTTTGGGCTTTTAGGATTTTTGAAAAAAGTTTGACAAAGTTTTATTTTGTTTTTGACCTTTTCTTTTGTAAAACCCTAATTGGCGAGGGTTAATTAGGGCTGCAAGGGTAGGGTTACGGTTAGGTTTGGCGAGGGACTGGTTTTTTTTTAATTTATGAAACTTCAAAATGAAAAGAGTGAAAAATATAATAAAAGAATAAAAATTTCAAAAATGAAAACTTGGAGTGCTTCTCTCCCATTCCACCTCCAAAAAATATCTAGCAAAATTGGAAATGGACCTCCACAAAAATTGTCATAAATCTGTCAAATCTTCACCAAATTAATTGAAAAGTGACTAAGATTCAAGATAAGACAGAGATCTATGGATCTATAAACTTAAAGTAAAAAAAACCAACCAAAAATAGAGAAAAACAGACAACAAAAACCTTAGCTAACTTAATTTGGAGAAGTTTCACAAGAATTGCCATAACTTGGTCATATGAATTCAAATCAGATAGAATCAATACCTCCCTGAAGCTAAGATCAAGGACTATTAATCAATGAAGAGAAATCATACAAGAAACGAAGGTTAACAGGTTAAAAATTGAATCAAAGCAATCCGGAAAATGAAAAATTAAGAAAGCAAGAGAATAGAAACTCTACCAAACTTCAAGAAAACTGGCAAATCTGATGGGGAAGGGATCTAATGCTTTGATACCAAAATTGTCATATGCCAATATTTGCATTTAAACATCGAATCCATTCATAAACATCAAATGAGCATGGTGAAAGCAAGAAATTCAAGGAAACCTCTGTTAGAAACAATGATAAACTTGTTATTGTTTATGATTTACTATTGACAGTTGTTACCAGCTATAAGTAGTTGTAGGCTAGTCTATAGTCAACTACTAGTTTCTCTCTCTCTCTCTCTCTCTCTCTCTCTCTCTCTCTCTCTCTCTCTCTCTCTCTCTCTCTCTCTCTCTCTCTCTCTCCGACTTACTCGCCCCCATTATAGCCACCCTTCTTAACTCTGCAGTTGTGTCTGGCTTTCCGTCTCCCTGGTGCACTAACATTATCCACCCCATCCATAAGAATGGTGACCCCATGATTACGAGTAACTACCGCACCATCATGATTGGACATGTCCTGGCTAAATTATATGGTACTATACTGCAGTCTGTTGTGAGTTCAGAGGCGGAGACTAGGAGACTACATGCCATGGGTCAGGCTGGTTTCAAAGCACATTATTCTACGGCAGATCACATCTTCACATTGCGAGCCTTGATTGAGGAGGCTAAGCACAGGAGAGAGAGGGTTTACTGTTGTTTTGTGGACTTCAGGAAAGCCTTTGATTCTGTTCCTCGTTCATTGCTCATCCAAAGACTCCGAGACCTTGGCTTCTCCACTGACATTGTTCTTGCTGTGATGGCACTTTATGAGCGTGTCCTTGGTTGTTTTCGACATAGCAGTGGCATATCTGAGCACATCTGGAGCACTATTGGGGTGAAGCAGGGTTGTTCCCTCTCACCAGTCCTCTTTGGCTTGTATATTGGTGAGTTGGAGAGAGTCATTACACAGGGTGGTGGTACTAGTTGCAGGCTTGGTGACATCTTGATTGCTATCCTCCTTCATGCTAATGATGTGGTGTTGGTCTCACTGACCAGAGAGGGCCTACAGCGACAGTTGGATTGCTTGCATGAGTTTTGCACCAAATGGGGCCTAGGGGTGAACATTGGGAAGACGAAGGTTATGGTCTTCAACACTTCGAGGGCATTCATGGAGCGACAGGAGCTTACTTTGGGCGGATAGATTCTAGAGGTGGTCCCTTCCTACACATACTTGGGGGTCCTTTTCTCAGGTCCTACTTTTAGCATGAGACAGGCCGCTACCACTCGACTAGGGAAAGGACATGCCTCCCTTGTTCAGCTAGAGCGATTTTGTTTCCGCAAGTCCATCCAGGATGCTCGCAGTAAGTGTCACCTCTTCGATACCATTGTTACCCCCATGGCTTTATATGCGGCAGAGACATGGTGTGTAGGTCTCCCTTCTTCACACTGGGCCAGTCTCTCACGATTACAGACCACCATGCTAGCTCGGTTGATTCGAGCGAAGCCTTCTGTTCCCCATGAGATTCTCTTGGCCGAGTTTGCAGTTCCACCTATACAGATCGAGGCAAATCTTCAGCTTATCACCTATATACAGAGGATACAGGCGTTACCAGAGATAGACAGGCGATACATACAGGTTGCACTATCCTCCTCACAACGTCTTCATGATCAGGGCTACAGGCTATCATGGTTCTCTCAAGCCTCTCACCTCCTACTTGTATCATTTGGCATCTCCATCACAGAGCTCCCCTCCGGCACACATCTATGAGGACCCACGGTGTGTCGCTCTAATGGTACACGAGATGTCCAGACTACAGAAAGATTTATACGAGACACTCCAGCATTTTACCTCACAGCCATTGATTACTTCGTTCTTTACTAGACGGAGATCGCATGATTTAGTACCTGAGGATGAGGATTATGATGAGGATGACGACAAGGATGTTGGCCGCTCTCATGCTTATAGAGATCAGAGACAGTGTACCTCCCACCATCAGGATACCACCAGGATTACTAGACATTCTACGCAGGGGCGTACTACTACTACTACTACACATACACGTGCTCGTACTCATAGACGCCGCCGGCAAGCTCCAGTGCTTTCCCATTCTGTGGCTCGCATTACATCTTCTTACAACAGCAGCACAGCCTTGACATCTTACCCGAGACACATATGATTATTATTATGCGCATTCTTGTCTATTTTAGGTTGCACTAGATGTTTTCTTTATTACAGTTTGGAGACGTTTTTATATGCTCCCATGGTTACCACATACATAACATGTACTTCATTAGTCTTATATGCCTTTTGGCATGGAAAAGACATTAATAAAGCTTTCTTTCTTTCTTTTCTCTCTCTCTCTCTATATATATATATTTAGGGTTTATTGTACTCTTTGTTATTCAGTATGATACAATGATTGTGTGTTCTTCCTCCTTATGGTGATTGCTTATAATGAATGATTGATAGTGCTTATCAGATCATTGACATGGTATCAGAGCTCCTCTGATCCTGAGTGCCTGACTACTGGGTTCGGCTTGTCACTGGGTCCTACTGAGGTGAGATAGTCCTTCATAGGAGGTGAAAGCAAGAGAACTTACAGTGTTGATGAAAACAGTCTCTTGAGCAGATTGCAGGCATTGAAGCATGGTAGGAAGTGCTTGAACACTCTTTGAAGAGTTTATTCAAAGGATAAGGAGGCAAATACAGTGGGGAAACCATTGGCAATTGACTGGGATTAGTTTTGTGAACATTTGAGCATTTTGCAGCTTAAGCTGTAGGAAGAGAGTGTGAAGTAGTAACAACACTACTTGCATCATTTTCAGATCATTTGAAGTGAGGCAAATCACTGTATTAAGGTTACAGGAGGGCGACCTCAATGTGGTGGAGAGCTACAAGAAAAATCTCAGAGAGAGATTGTCAAATGCCCAAGAACCTCTTCTTCAAGGCTGCTAGGGTTTTTAAGGCAAAAACGGTAGATCTTTCTCTGTGGGGGCCTTTTTTGAGTGCTGCAAAAGCGTGTAGAGGGGCCCCTTGGTGATGTCAAGAACGTACTAGATGGCCGCGGCTTAGGAGCAGAAACAAATTTTGTAGGGCGCATAAACGTTGAAAAGCCATAGCTCGTGGAGAAGGGAAGCAAGGAGAAGGAGGTCGTTCGGCACACAGAAATGCTCTAGATCGTCCGATTACAATCTTGCTGAGATCGACGGTGGAGACCTCCTGATCGTGGATCCAGATCAAGGGCCAGCATTCGTTGGGCTTCAAACTTCATTTTTTAAAAATTTGAAATTCTTGAAGTGCAGTCTACAAAGGACTGAAGGGCCTAAAATTGGAATTCTTCATTAAAAGTTTTCATTTTGAAGGGACCCAATTTTCTGTCCATATTTTGGAGGGCTGTCCCTATCTTTTTAGGGCCCTGTCCACTGGTGTTTTTTGCAGAAAAGCGAAAAACAAAGTGATATTTGAGCATGGAGAACGCGACTGTTTTGCAGATTTGACGAGACAGGAGCTATTCCGGTGCAATTGCCTACACGTTGATATAAAAATCAGAGATCTGTGCGCGACGGAGGAATTTTTCAAAAAAGGCAGTTTAGTGATTGAAGAAGATCAGTGGGCATTTGATAGGAGGAAACAGAAAGCACAGAATGTCGTCAACTTGTTAGTCAAAGATGCTATCTGTAAAGTCCTACACACAGGATACTGATCTAAGCATACCAATCAAAGCAACAACACAAGGGAACGGGTGGTGGATAAACCAGCCCAACCAAACGTAGATCGTACGGATCTAGCCCCTAAGCTATGGATCAATCACAGTCATGGAAAGAGGAATCACACTAGCAGCATGTAGCTACCATCACAGAATCAAGCATACACTAGTGAGAGCCCCATAGGTATACTTATACCCTCCAAGGCTCATGCACCACTAGTAGTGCACTGTGACACCTCACTGGACACCTCTGCAGCCTATCTGGGCCACGCCATCCAGTTCTAATGACTCAGTAATAGACCCATACCAACTCCACCACCATGTGTTTAGGCCTACAACCATTAATTATGACCATGTACACATAAGGGCCCCAATTCCCTTATAGTCACAATTAACTTACTGGTTGTTGGTCTACCGGTCCCTAGCGTGGACACGCTACCCAAGACCAGTCATGGGCATGACACTATCATTCCCTACATTTCGGATTCAGAAGGACTGAGAGAAGCGTGGGATACGTTGAAGGCATTGTTTGAGACCACAAACACATCTCGAGTGCTATTCCTGAAGACGAAGCTGCACACATTACGGATGGATGATGGTGCAACTATTGCCGATCAGCTACTGAAGATCAAAGAGATTCGTGACCAATTAGCAGCAGTTGGAGAGCGAGTACAGGATTGTGAGATCGTGTAGTTGACATTGAATGGTTTGAGTGAGTCACATTAGATGTTTGTGACGAGTATAGCCACAAGAGAGAACCTTCCAACCTATGAAGAACTAGGTGGATTGCTTTTGCAGGAAGAGCAACGTCAAGAGAACTTGAATCATCATAACAGGGGCTATGATCAAGCTTTTGCAGTTAGAGGACGAGGAGGAAGATTTGGCCGTGGAAGGTATCAATCGAGAGGAGGAAACTCAAGTCGGGGATCATTTCAACAATTTCATGAGCAAGTCAATGATAGTCCGAATCAAGGCAATTGGAATCAAGGCCGAGGTCAAGGACGCAACTATTCCAGGCAAAATTAACATGGAAATTGTAGGTACTGCAACAAACTTGGCCATTGGGAGCATGAATGCTTCAAGAAACAGAAGGAGATAGCACAAAGAAAAGGCAAATGGCAAGCGGGCAATTATGCTGATCAACATCAATTTGATGATGATCATTATGAAGACAACTATGCTGATCAACATCAATACGATGATGATCAATATGAAGATGATACAGGTGAGAGTTGAAACTTGTTCATTACAGCATTAATGACAAGTGACGAAGCCAAGGATATCTGGTACATCGACAGTGGAGCGTCCAAGCACATGGCGTCAAGGAAGGAGTGGTTTTCGGAATTCAAGGAAATCCACAATGGCGATGAAGTTGGACAAGTTGATGGCCAATTGCTACGTGTTAAAGGATTTGGAGTGGTACTAGTGAAACTAGCCAGCGGGATGATAAAGCGGATAAGCAATGTGCAATATGTACCTGGTTTGGCTAATAATCTACTATCAGTTGGGACGATGGCTGATCAACAACTCAAGGTTAAGTTTGACAGCGACAAATGTCTTGTCAAAGATATCAAGAATCACTACAAAGTGATTGCTATAGGAGCTAGAGTCAACGGGAATCGACTCTACAAATTGAATGCGAGATCTTTTGCTCAAGCTATGGTAAGCACGGTTAATAGTCGAAGTGATCTTTGGCATCAACGATTCGGTCATATTAGTGCTCAAAGTTTACAGATTCTCAAAAGAGGTAATCTAGTTCTAGGATTGCCTGATATTTCTTTTGAAGGAAAAATTTTTGAAGGTTGCATTTTGGGAAAACAACACAAAGACAAGTTTCCCAAAAGTGGAGCAAGGAGAGCCAGTGGCATCCTAGATCTTGTCCACAATGATCTATGTGGACCTATGCAGACTAGATCTCTTGGTGGCTGCTATTACTTTATCACCTTCATTGATGATTATAGCAGATGCATTTGGATTTATTTCATAAGCAAGAAATCAGATGCTTTTGCTAAGTTCAGGGAATTCAAGGCATTAGTTGAAAAGCAAACAGGATGTCACGTCAAGACTTTGAGATCTGATGGAGGTGGTGAGTACTTTTCGACAAAATTTATTGATTTTTGCAAAGATCAAGGGATCAAGAGGCAGACTACAACACCTTATTCACCACAACAAAACGGATTTGCAGAGCGAAAGAACAGATCCATTGTTGAGATGGCTAGGGCAATGCTCAAAAGCAAGGGTAGGGCAGAAGCTTGCAGCACAACTATGCACATCCTGAATCGGTGTCCTACGAAATCTGTGGAAGGTAAGACAGCTCATGAAGCTTTTATTGGAAAGAAACCTAATATTTCTCATTTGAGAGTATTTGGTTGTGATGCTTATGCTCATATTCCTGATGAGAAACGAAGGAAATTGGATGCAAAAGCTGTCAAGTGTATTTTCCTTGGATGTGATGAGAAGGCCAAGGCATACATGATGTATGATACAAATGCTTAGAAGCTTGTGATTTCTAGGGATGCTACATTTGACGAGATGGGTCAAGGTGAAC
The DNA here is from genome assembly GCA_029204225.1 of Diphasiastrum complanatum. Taxonomy (NCBI): domain Eukaryota; kingdom Viridiplantae; phylum Streptophyta; class Lycopodiopsida; order Lycopodiales; family Lycopodiaceae; genus Diphasiastrum; species Diphasiastrum complanatum. The sequence continues at coordinate 58,006,102 of CM055100.1, read as the reverse complement.
AATCTGAAGTAATCACTGAACCTTTTGATGAGGGAGGGAAAGTACAGGTCAAGAAAGAAGTGGATCTTGATGTAAAAAATCCAATGGAAAAAGACAAGTTCGATGCTGAAATTACTAAGAGAGTACCTAAGTGGTATTTATCAATTACAGTTGAGGCTAAGAAGGGAGATACTCCCGAATCTAGCAAACAAGGAGAGCTTAGAAGGTCACGCAGAAATGGGAAACCTTCTGCAAGGTTAGAGATGAATCTAGCCCTAATGGGTTCCGTGCCCAAGGCTCAAGAACCAAAAACCTTTCATGAAGCTAAGGAGCACAAGGAGTGGCGTGCAACTATGGAAACATAAATGGAGGCTATATCGAAAAATAGGACGTGGAACTTGGTTGAGCTACCTGATGGCAAATGGATTTATAAGATCAAATATGGAACGGATGGGCAACTCAACAAGTACAAAGCACAGTTGGTTGCAAGAGGATTTGAGCAGTTGGAAGGTATTGATTTTGAGGAAACCTTTGCACCCGTAGCTAAGATGGTAACTATACGTTCTATCATTGCTATTTATGCTTTCTATGGTTGGAAGATCCAGCAAATGGACGTTAAATTTGCCTTTCTTAACGGAGTGCTGGATGAAGAGGTGTATTTAGTACAACTTCAAGGATTTGTTGAGCCAAGGAGAGAACATCTTGTTTGCAAGCTCAACAAAGCTATCTGTGGATTGAAGCAAGCACCACGAGCGTGGTACTCTTGCATTGATGAACACTTCAAGCAAAGGGGAATGGTAAAGAGTTATGCTGATCCAAATCTTTACATTCTGAGGCAAGATTCAGATATAGTGTTCATTGTTTTGTACGTGGATGATTTGATTATTACAAGTAGTAATGAGAGCTTAATTGATGAAATCAAATCAGATCTTTCGAATGCTTTTGACATGAGCGATCTAGGATTGATGCACTATTGTCTTGGCATTGAAGTATGGCAAAAGGAAGACGTTGTCTTTCTTACACAAAGCAAATATGCATGAGATTTGCTTTATAAGTTCAATATGCAGGATTGTAAGCCTTTGAGCACACCGATGATTGAACATGAAGCTTACTGCATATGATGAATATGAGAAAGTGGATGCTTACTTGTACAAACAGCTGGTGGGTAGTTTGATCTATTTGACACACACACGACCTGATATTTCTTATGCTGTTGGTGTTGTTAGTCAATTTATGCAAGATCCTAGTCAAGCACACTGGAAGTCTGCTAGACGTATTCTCAGGTACATTCGAGGGACATTGAATTTTGGTTTGAAGTATGATCAGCCTGAAGCACCAATGTTGGTAGGTTACACAGATGCCGATTGGGCAGGTAATGTTGATGACAGACGATCTACCAGTGGTTATACATTCAGTTATGGTACAGCTGCAGTTTCATGGAGCAGCAGAAAGCAACCTACAGTAGCCTTATCTTCGACGGAAGCTGAATATCGTGCACTCAGCAATGCTACACAAGAAGCAGTATGGTTACGAAGATTGCTTGTTGATTTAGATCAACCACAGGTGGATGCGACTACTATCTCTTGCGACAACCAAAGCTGCATCTACCTTGCCAAAAATCCAGTTCTACATGCTCGGACTAAGCACATCGAAATACATTATCACTTTGTTCGAGAGAAAATTCTTGATGGAGCCATTGACCTTGTTTTTTGTAAATCTGAAGATCAAGTGGCAGATATTCTTACTAAGTCATGAATAGTTTCGTACTTTATTAGGAATAGTAGAATGTTATTTTATCATTGAGGGAGAGTGTTAGAAACCAATGATAAACTTATTACTGTTTACGATTTATTGTTGACAGCTATTACCAGCTGTAAGTAGCTGTAGGCTAGTCTATAGTCAACTACTAGTTTCTCTCTCTCTATATTCAGGGTTTATTGTACTCTTTGTTATTAAGTATGATACAGTGATTGTGTGTTCTTCCTCCTCCTTATGGTGATTGCTTATGATGAATGATTTATAGTGCTTATCAGATCATTGACAACCTCCCCTCCACCAAATATGGCAAAGATAGGTAGCGATCTTTTTTAAATGATCATTTAATATATGTCAAGCCTTAATCTAGAGCATGATTAAGCTCTCATGTGATTACGTTTCATTTGTTGAAGGCTCTTTTTGCAACCAAAAGCTCTTGGAAAAACATAAAAGGCCTCCTTTGAACATGGCGGAACCAGAAGCAATTCTTTCTCAAGCACAACTTGAAGCTGATTCTGTAATGGCCTTTTTGCATGAAAATGGTAAGTTATCCTTTCTCAGTTTCATTACAGGAATCTCTTAGTCTCTGCTTCATGATAATCTAGGTCTTTGCATTATCATGTTGAGCGAAGAGTAAGTAGCAAAGCTTTGTGGACTATTTGCAATTGTAGTGCCTTAAGCACTTTTAAAAAAAAGTTGATAAGCTTGATTGTTTTTTGTGCAATCAAAAGCTAAAAACGAACAGAATTACACAGTATACCAAGAAATGGCTGCTTATGAAGATGTTACTGTTGTTAGTGATTACATGCAATTTAGCATGCATGTGTTTTGTTAAGTCCCACAAACACTTTGTGTAGACATTTACTAGCAATGCCGAATCTGAGAAGAACCTTGTATGGGCATTGTGACACATTTTGTCACAATGCTAGATGTGTGCATCAATTTACTGGCAGATGGTTATAGTTCACCTATTGATGCTGAGAGATCAAACAAAAATGATTCAATGATAAAGGCTGCAAATTTAGTGACAAGTTACACATCCCAAAAGAATGCAAATAGGGAGAATACTATAATGTAAAGACAATTTGAAGAATGCTAACTGAATCACAATCGTCATAAGAGTATCAAAAAATAATACTGAACCGTAAATTGAAGCTATGCTGAAAGTATGCTAAACTCCATGAATAAGCAACTAGTCTCCAGTTCATTACCTATGAATACTGAGGCTTACATCCCTGCTAAACTCCATGAATAAGCAACTAGTCTCCAGTTCATTACCTATGAATAATAAGGCTTACATCCCTGTCCAAACTTTCTGGGGTCATACAGTGACAAAATCAAGTTGGAGGCCCAATAATGACCATGCAACTCATCTCTTTTCTAAATGTGGAACCCAACGTATGGTGCAATAGCAAACGATAACAACATGAACCTTTGATCCATATAGATGACCCTGGCCTATATATCTGTGTTGTCCTGATAAAGACACGATCCTCCTTGCCAGTATAAAGAAAATGTTGATGCTGGAAAAACAGAAAACGCTGAAAACTGCATATAGTAAAAAATGTCATTAAAATGTATATATAAAGGGTGCCAGGAAAAAGTAGGAATCTTATATCATTGATTCTATGTTCACTTTATGTAATTTAGACGTTGCCAAAAATGTATATACCACAGTAGTTCGTGGAAAAATGGGAATCACATCTAGCTAACTTGAATGTAGAAATGTATAGGATTGTACTGTGAAGTATCCCAAACCAACCTCATATATGTATACAAATGTAACAACGAATACCAAAGTAATATGAACTATATGCTGGGAAGACACATCAGTATACTGCTGACAGGATAGCTGCTGAAGCACAATGCACATAGATGAATAAGCTACACACCTTAACCAATAATAGTGCTTGAGAATGATGGGCCAACTGTGATGATGATCTATCATAATAAATATCATTAAGACAGTCTGAACTTGTACCAAATGAAATTTGTCATTGGAGTAGCTTATCCTTAATGAATGCTTTGAAAGAGAATGAAGTATAATACTGCTGGAACAATAGCGTATCAAAATTGGTGGATTGAAGTAATGAAGGAACACTGAACGGTATGGTGTTTATTCTGTTTTTGCAAGCTGATGAATTTGGATTTGCCTGGATTACTGGTTTTAGTCATGTTGTTTGTATGAAGTGAATTTGTGTGTCAGCCTGAGCAAGTAACTTTGTCTGCTTAAGCGTAATCAATTTTTTGCCTGCTTATCACGATTCACAGCAGATAAAAACTTACTGTGTACTTTCTTTTCTTGCAGTATGTTATTACATATGAAAACTCGCAGTGGACTAATTTTGCTTTGTGCAGTTCTACAGTTTGTAGATGAAGAGGCTATTGATAGCGTTGCAGAGGTTGCATCATATTTAAGTGATGCGGATGCGACAGGAACCAAGCGGAAATGGCACCTAAGAAGCTTAGAATACTTACACAATACTAACGATACTGATCCATCACAACTTGCTGAAGCAATAGCAAGCTCTATAGCTGCTCGAGGTGTATTATTTGCCAACACACACAATCCTTTACGAAAGTGAGTGACCTGTATTCTTTGAAATTTGTTTGATAATTGCTTAAAAATGCTGCTCTATTGACAACTTATTGGCTACTTAGCTAGTGAGCTTACTCTAATAGGAATATCATCTTTCTCCCCTAAGTCGAGTCTTTTGTCAAATGGTGCACAATATTAGCAGTATGTAATTCAAGGGGTGTTGTTATGGCTCTACCTATATGAACCACCATAAAAAATTCCAATAAAATTGAGCGACAAAATATTCAAGTATGCGTAGTATATTTTAGCCTCAGTGTTGGGTACGATTCGAGTGAAGTAGGTCGTCCTTTCCCCTACTTTTTTGTAGATTGTACCTTATTTGAGCCCAAGAAGCATACATTGGTGAGTTCTATTAGAGCTGAGTGTTGATGCCTTGGTTTCCTTCTCTTATTAGCCAATCTTAACTGATATTTTCTTCCAAGGACTCTTTAAGCCAAAATTTCTTTTTCTCTCTTCATCTGTAGCAAAAAAGTTGAGCTTCCTGCTGCTGTAGCTTGTGTTGCAACCACTATGACTGTCAATACGTGAATCTGTCATCTCCCTGAAAGCCATCATTTCAGACTATCCAGCATGCTCATACTAGTCCCTAGCTAAAAAATGGAAAGACAAAAAGAGATGGAAGACGAGGATTTGTACTTTCTACTCCTGGCACAATATATTGTGCATAAGATTGACTGTATTACCTTCTGGTGCCGCTTCATACAATTCAAGAGCTGCTGGTAGGAGAAGCCTCCATACCGGTAGGAGTCTACAATAGAACATTGACTCCTGAGATATGAGGTAGCCGTTTTGTGGCTGGAAGTGAAGAGCTGTACAGAATCCAGATACTTTCTCACTTGATCCTGCTCTTGGAATAGAAGTGTGAAGATCGACCCAACTTCCAAGGCCAATGCTGCTGTGAAATAGTGCTCGTATTGTCCTATGAATGAATGTCCTATTGTATGTATGTCGACATATGCTGCGGAATGTGTTCCGGGGGGTTTGTTCCGGAATGCTTGTTTTTTTTTTCTAAAACTTAAAAATATATATCATGGTTGCCCAGAATCGTGATGCTAGGAAAAAACGTTCCCAGAAACGCGATTCTTAGAATCACAATTCTGGGCACAGAATTGTTAAAAAAAAAGAGTTACGTGGACTCAAACAGGGATTGATGCACCTAAATTGGACTATATTGTAACCGAAACATTCTACAACCTACATAAATGTACTGCCCTTGATTAGAGCTTTAATCTGATACCCGTATTGCCCACCAGAAAAAAAAACGTTTCTGAGAATCGCTGGCCCAAACCAGAAACGTGGTTCAGACGCGTTTCTGACCGCGCTTCTGGAATGGTCGTGCAACTATGATATATATACATATATATATACTAGTTGGTTGTGCCCGTCGATGACGGTCAATGGGCACTTACCCACAAAAAGTGTTTATATATTTTTGGAGGCTTTGTTTTTTTTACCATTTTTTTAAAACCTATTTAGCTTTTCCTTTTGCAAATGGGTGACATTTTTTGCCGGCAAAGTGTGACATTTTTGCCTGCAAAAGCGTGACATTTTTACGGCACCTCACACATTCTCTCTCTAGAATAGTTTTGTTTATATATATATATATATATATATATATATATATATATATAGATCATAGATCCAGCGGTACCAGGATCCGCGGATCCCTGTACCTCGGATCCAGTGTGGTACCGCGGATCCATACTGATCTGCAGTACCACAATATATATTATTTTTTAATATATAATATTTTTTAATATATTATATTCTTTAATATATAATATTTTTTAATATTTAATATACTAATATTTTCTTTTTTAACCTAACCCCCCCCCTCGCTTCATCTCTCTCCCTGCCCGTCGCCCTACTGTCCACGCCCTCCCTGCTGTCCGCGCCCTCTCTGTTGTATGCCCATCGCCCTACTGTCGCACCCTCCCGACTGTCTTCGCATTGCACTGATCGCGTCCTCCCCTGCTATTGCTATTTCGGCCTTTATTGTGGTTTTTTCAAGCCTTCCGACTCCTATCGCACCCACAGAGATCTCTGCCTTCTTTCTGCAGTCCTTTCTACAGAGATGGTGCATTCCAACCTTGCCGATCTGTGGGACGAGGTGGACATTGTCAAGCGGGTTCCCGACAAGTCTAACAAGTCCGGTGCAAGGATAGTGCGCTGTCGATATTGCCTGACCGAGTTCGTTGCCACCCTCACTCGCCTTAAAGGTCACCTACTCGGCGCACGCGCGAGAGATGGTGACACACTGAATGCTGCCCCCTGTGCCAACATGTCCGTTCCCGTCAGGCAGCGACTTTTGGATACCTACGGGCCACGACTTGTGGCGGGGGAGAACACCATTTCGGAGGGTGTTCTTCGGTTTTGCACCGCTCCTTACGTGGTTGACCCCGAGTTGCTGCCTGCTTGGCTGGCACGCACGAGGAGAGGGAGTGCATCCTCGTCCAGTCCCTTTGCCCCTCGTCCCTCTCAGACAGTTCCGCCTCACGCACCCCCATCTGCACCCATTCCGGTGGATCCTGTCCCACCGCGTCCGCCAGTTGCCACTGTGGTTCCACCACCACCTACTGTTGCTTGCACTCCCCCAGTTTACGACTTTCTCATGGACTCTCCGCCTCCCGAGCAGGAGCAAGCCCCGGATGCCAGTGACGAGGCCTTCCAGGATGTTGAGGAGATCCCTTCCTCCCTCCCTTCACATCCGGATGACCTCCCTACATTTTCGTATCCCATGCCAGATGTCCACCCTCCACCAGTGTACCCCACTTACGCTGATGCACCCATCCCGGCCAGTGCATCCCACTCTCCCCATTCCACGTCTACAGCTGATGCATCCACTAGTGCCCAGCCTGTCGCGTCATCATCCATTCCCGTCACGTTTGGTGCACCGTGCTGGAGGTCCGCTACCCGTCGCCAGCTGGGAGAGTTCTTAGGCAGTAGAGCATTCGCGGCGCGCATCAGCCGCACATGGATAGAGAGGCCACACAGGCCGTGGCCAGCCTGATTTATGAGCTGAACCTTCCATTTGCCATCACCGACTCCGAGCCCTTCAGAAGGGCCTTCCACCTTGCACAGTCTGTCAGCCCTAGCTGGAGAGTCCCTAGTTCAGAGGTTGTCCGCACACACATGCTGAGGGATAGGGTCGAGTCACTGTCTAGAGAGATGGAGCCCCTACGTCGCCACTGGGCCACTTACGATTGCAGCATCATGTCCGATGGCTGGACTGATGTCAGGAGGAGGCCGATCCGATCCTCAACATACTGGTCTCCAGCTGCATGGGCACACAGTTTTTGAGGGCAGTGGATTGCAGCAGGGGGGGGAGAGTCATATCTGCAGAGTTCATGTTTGATGTCATCAGGTCTTCCATCCTGTCCATAGGCCCACAGCATGTCGTCACAGTGGTGACGGACAATGCCACGAACTGCATTCAGATGTGTGTACTGGTAGAGGCCGAGTTGCCTCACATTGTTCATATCCCCTGTGCCGCGCACGGCATAGACCTTCTGATGGGGGACATAGGTGCACTTCCCTGGGTTAGAGCCATCGTCCGTGAGGCCCTCTTCCTGGTGACTTTTGTCACCAGGAAGAGGCGTGTTCTTGCCATGTTCCGGGTGTTCAGCCATCTAGACCTCCGTAAGCCAGCCCCCACACGCTTTGCATTCGACTTGGTGGTCATCGACCGTCTGATCAGGTGCAGGGCGCAGCTTCTACAGATGGTTTCCAGTGATCTTTGGTGTGCCAGTACATTTCCGCGCACTGAGGATGGGGAGCACTTTTCTTCCACGATGAGGGGAGACCAGTTCTGGAGGGATGCACAGACATTGTCAGGACTGCTTCGACCACTTTACATTGTGCTCCGCATGGCTGACAGCGAGGGGTCGACACTTGGACTGGTATATGAGCTCATGGACCGGATTGGACAGTTTTTGCAGCTGCCCATCTTGCAGCCAGAGAGGTAAGCGGTATAGTAATGTAATTGGCCTTTATCTTTTTTAGTAATTGCTAGTTTGTTTTTCTGTCAATGTTAAGTTTTGTCGTAATGCCCTACACCACATGCCTCTCACCTGCAGGATGACAGAGCTGAAGTTCATTTGGGAGACACGGTGGAACTACTTCCACAGGAGTATCCACAGCGTTGCACACATGCTGCATCCCCTCTTCCTCTCTCCGACACAGATCGCAGACAGGGAGCTCGAGGCCGATTGGCTTCAGTACATTCACAGGGTGGGTCCACACATAGGTTTGGATCCTATCAGGCTCATGGAGGAGCTCGCTGCATTTCGTTTCGGCATGGGCACATTCGGCCACCCGGCTGCTCAGGATCCAGAGAGGAGGCAACTACCCATTACCTGGTGGACCATGTTCGGTAGCACATACCCATCTATACAGCGTCTTGCACTGCGTGTCCTTTCTCAGGTATGCATCTCATTTTATCTTTCATTGTTGTGTTTCGTTGAAGACAATGTGCTGAAGTATTTCAATGCACGTACCACAGGACTATGCTACCTCCGTGTGTGAGCATAATTGGAGCACATGGGCACTCATTCACACGAGGAGAAGAAACCGGTTGTCAGTGAGTCAGTTGGAGCGGTTGGTGTTTGTAGCACCAACGCACGTCTCGCTAGGAGACTTCCGACCATTACGAGCTCATTGCAGGTGATAAGCTAACCTTTCATAGCATGTTGGTTGACTCCTGGTATGTTGGTTTCATTTCTTGATAGAGTTGTTTCCCTGACATGCCAATTTTAAACCTTGCAGATGAAGATATCTGATTTGGAGCGCCAGGTTGACTTGCCTACGGACAGCACCCATCCCATGCCTGCAGATGACCTAGGCACACAGTTGATGGCAGAGAGAGAGAGGGAGCTTGCCGAGATGAGAGAGAGAGAGAGAGAGCTTGGGCTTGAGCACAAAGAGCCTCCATTGTACGAGGCAGATGATCTAGTGTCAGAGGATGATCAGGATGAGGATGAGCCCATTCGGGTTGTGTTCGCCAGATCAGAGCGGGATGAGGCATATGATACAGGTGTTGGGCACACGCCTAGAGCAGGGGTCACAGGTGCATCACGTGGTAGAGCTGGGACACATGCCACAGATTATACCGAGAGACGGGCAGGGCACACAGGGGGGGCCAGTGGCATACCTTCTTATGTTGATATGATGGAGGAGGCTCTTGATTGGGGGCAGAGTGATTTGGGTTTACCTTCCGCAGCAGCTTGGATGCGTGCATCACAGAGCCATAGGCATTTCTATGACAGCACACCAGAGGAGTCACCAGATGACTTTGATTGTACCGATTGGGAGGCCATGCAGGGTCCGCATGGTGCACAGGATGAGGCACGGGATGTTCCAGAGGATGGTGCTCATGATGAGTCCCAGAGCCCAAAGCATTTGTATTCGGATGCCCAGCTGGACGACTTGATTGCAGACTTGGATTCAGAGGCCCAGCAGATGCCGAGCGTCAGGGCACCCCCATCCTCTCTAGCCAGCATGCCCTACACAGAGTCTCAGCCAGACCAGCTACACGAGGTGCCTGCAGTTCCTCCAGTTCCTCAGAGGGTGTATGTGCGCCGCACGGCACCTCCAGTGCCACCGATACCGTTGAGGCCTACAGCCCCTTCATCGCCATCCACTTTTGCAGCAGCAGGTCTCCATGGCAGGCCACCATCTGTGCCCAGATCTTCTCTTGCAGCACCCACATCTACAGACGCTCCTCCAGTGGCAGCACCCACAGCACATCCTCCTCCATTGGCAGCACCCACGACACCGGCTCCTCCTTTGGCAGCACCCACAGCACATCCTCCTCCTTTGGCAGCACCCAGGATGTACCAGTACCGTCCACCACAGCGCCCCTTTCAGTACTTATCGCCGTTGTACTTGCCTCCTACAGGGACGGCCCCTCCACATCTAGTTCCTCCACCAGCAGCAGGCCCACGGGCACACACTCCTCGGACCTATCCTCCACTATCAGCTGCACATGGACACCCATCTTTAGCTACTCTATCCCAGCCGGCCGCAGCTTGGGCCCAGCCTAGTCAGCCAGGTGATCTGCATGGGGGTGATGAGGCATTGACGGCTCCCCTCGTCCGCAAGAGGCCAAGAAGGCCCAAGGGTGCACCGAACAAGAAAGGCAGGGCATAGAAACTGCCAGGGAAGAGAGGACGACCTCGTAGGACTCCAGTTGCTGGTAGAGGTGCAGTATTACAGCTAGTTGCAGCAGGTGTTGTTGGTTTAGCTTGCTTGGGGGCTGATGTAGAGGCAGATTGGGAGGATGAGGATGACGAGTCTTCCCCCTTGGATACACAGCCCATGCCAGTACCAGACAGACATAGATATCAGTTGCGAGAGTCAGCTCGGGGCCCTGAGTTGTCTCCGGAGCATTCATCTGAGTTTGAGGCAGAGCATTGATTGTAGCTCCGTCATTTTATTTTTAGCAGTTTGATATCATGTTCCATGTTTGGCGGCCAGATGGTCGAACATTGTATTCAGACCATTTTTCATATTATATTTAGTGTTGGACGTATTCTATTCACTGCACAATGTGTATTTGTCAATTTGTAATTGTGATGTTCTACTTGCAGTTACTTCAAATGGTGTGTGCGTGTTTTCAATTAGTTTTCACTACAGAGTTTGAGAGCATATGCAGAACACAGAAATACAACCCCCCTGATAGCATTTCATAATCACATACATCAGATTGCAATACACAAGGCACGCATTGCACAAAAAACACACCGTACATTAATTCATCAGATGTATCAAAATTACAATACGTATTCCCGCCGCATACGGCTGGGGCTGTTCTTTACACCATGCTAGACACAAAATACTGCCTCATCTACTGATGAACATTACATAACAACAGTCAGCCACATACGGCTAGACCCCATCTATGCTAAACATTCCTATGGATCCTCCACTGACTCCTCACCCTCATCAGGTGCATTGTTCTGACGCTCTCGCTCTGCCTCCCGGTTAGCCCGTGTTGCCTCCTGGTCAGCCCGACGGCGGGCAGCCCTTTCCCTGACCATGATGAGCTGCCGTCGTGTGAAGTTCATTCCGATCTGCTCATCCAAATCCAGCTCGACAGCGGGGGCGGGGATCTGCAGCTCTGGGTGTCTCTGCCGAGTCTCTCGCATCTCTGCAATGTCTGCCTCTTGCTTCCGATGCCTTTCGTTGTGCCTTCGGACATCTTCCTCGAGCTTCCTCCTGGCTTCGCCCTCCGCCATCTCATGACACCCTGTTGCTCGAAATGACCCTCACAGCCTCTCAATGGCTCTCACTGGCTCTCTCACAGCCCCCCTCTCACAGCCTCTCACTCGGTCTGTCACACAGCCTCTCACAATGCCTCTCTCTCACAGCCTCCCACTGGCTCTCCCTCACAGCTTCTCACAATGCCTCTCCCCCCCTCTCACTGGCTCTCTCACTATCTCGTGAGTGCCTATTCGACCCCACAGCTTGTTTCCCAATTTGCTTTTGTTGATGATCCCATGTGCTACTGTACCTGCCCCTTGTGCTGATCCCCCACATGCTGCACTGCGATTGGGTCCATGGTCTGCTCCTCCACTGTGCCCATGTGACGGTGTACCTGTCTTGCTCCCCCACATGCTGCACTCCGATTGGGTCCATGGTTTGCTCCTCCACAGTGCCCATGTGCTACTGTACCTGCCCCATGTGCTGATCCCCCACATGCTGCACTGCGATTGGGTCCATGGTCTGCTCCTCCACAGTGCCCATGTGACGGTGTACCTGTCCGGATGTATTGCTCCCCCACATGCTGCACTTCGATTGGGTCCATGGTCTGCTCCTCCACAGTGCCCATGTGCTACTGTACCTGCCCCATGTATTGCTCCCCCACATGCCGCACTCCGATTGGGTCCGCTCTCCCACAGTGCCCCCAGTACAGTCCCCCTGTACAGTAACATCTTAGTTTTAGCCTGTTAAAAGGGTTTTTTTTATTTTTTTAAATAATAAAAAAAATATTATTTTTGTGGTGCCGCCCTGGTACCGCTGGTCTGAGGGCGGCACCATAACCGCGGTACCACCATTATGGTACCGCGGTACCATAATGGCGGTACCACGTGCCACTATGATATATATATATGTGTATATATATATATATATATATATATATATATATATATATATATATATATACATAGAGAGAGAGAGAGAGAGAGAGAGAGAGAGCAACTAGGTTTAATCAAACTAAATTGATTCAATTAAACTAACTGGCTGTTAACCACCCTAAAGTCTAATAATTGTTCTAGATATGTCTTTGAACAAACCAGACATATAGGGCCGAGTGATCTTAAATATTGATAAAGACAATTGTGGCTCTGGTAAGCTGCCAGAATATTAGAGGTGTAGAGACATTGAAATTTGACATAGGCTCAGTTGCTGTCACTCATGTGAAATAGGGGCCAAGTGACCAAGGGAAATGACTTGTAAGGACTAATTAGTAGCGGCAAGCCATGGGCACAATCTAGGACGTTATTAGTATCTATAGACTCTAGAGTACCAAGTGTAAGTGATCATGATTGCTAATGGGCAAAATCAGGTAAGTGAGAACAGATGACTATGACTTGATTTTGTTGTGATGTGGAACCATGCTTAGTTGGGAGGAGCTTCATTCTTAGTGATCTCTATACTTGAGTAAATGCTAGGTGTTAAAAGTGTTAAAATATAATGCCTATTTTGCCCCTTTTGGCTTGTATACTTGTAACTTGTAAGTTGTGCATAAGACATGGGGGTAAATGTTAATGTACATAATACACCCCACTTATGCTAATTAGGCAAGCAGTGACAAGTAGGTCAAAAGATCCATGTGGGTCTAGAGATTGAATAGTAATGATGCCACCTCATATGTTCCATCATAGCATGTACATGTGTGGCCCCAAGATCTTTTTGGTCTTGAGGGGTTTCCATGCCCTCCTCTAATTTAAACTTCATTATGTTGGAATCAATCTTGAGTTCTCCTATGCTCTTGCTCTCTCTTGCTTTTGTCTTGTACTCCGTAGCTGGTAGTGTGCTTTCTATGTTAAGATACTCCATAGCTAGGCCTTGAAAAATGTCATGGTATCACAGCAGGCTGTGGTGCCTATGATGTGGGAAAGCTAGGACCAGATTTTGTATCAGTTTTCAGGAAAGTTCCAGATCAGCCAACCTGAAATTTGGGTGCCCTCTCTGTAGGAGCATCGGATTTCTATGCCGTCTGGATCGTTCGAGTACTGTTAATTTTTTCTATTTTGGGACAAATTTCAGCACCTGTTTGAACCAATTGAGGTTGTAGGAGGCCACTTTCTCTAGTGGGGACTCCAGTGCAAGTGCCGATTGGATCTTGGACAAGAGTTTAGCTTCTGTGCATTTTTTCTATCCAGTTATGACTAGTCTTTCAAAGAGCATGCGAGTGAGCCAGCAGGCTTGATGGCACTAGTTTGTGGAGGAACATGAGGAGGGAACAAGTGAGTTTGTTCCAATACTTGATGCCAAGCATGATGAACCACATCCACATATTGAGGAGTCTCAGGATGACTACATGAGTGATCAAGAGGAGGAATCCGGGGAGACTAAGAAGGGAAGGAAAGGGGCAAAGCTGTTGAGTCCTATTCGCCGTCTTCATCACCAACTGCAAAGAAGAAGTTTCCCAAGTGGTTTTGGCAAATTGTGCAGGATCGTATGATATTGGATGAGGGAAAAGTAGCAATCAAGGGGCAAGAAATTCTCAAAGGCAAGCCCAGCAACGTGGACACTAGGAGACAAACTTTGTGCTTATGACCACTATTTTGGATTCGCAACATCCACATACATTCGTCGACAGCAGATGAGAAGGTATGGCAACAAGCCATGCAAGAGGAGTATGACTCCATCCTCAAGAATGACACATGGGATTTGGTGAAGCTACCAAAAGGGAAGCGTCCTATCGGGTGTAGATGGGTCTATAGGACCAAATACAAGTCGGATGAGACTGTTGAAAAGCATAAGGCAAGGCTGGTGGGCAAAGGCTATGTGCAACAGAGGGCTTTGACTACGATGAGACGTTTGCACCTATGGTTAAGATGATGTCTATCAGGATGGTCTTAGCATTGGCTGCGTTCTATGATTGGGAGGTCCATCATATGGACGTAAAGAGTGCTTTCCTCAATGGATAGCTGGCTGAAGGGGTTTACATGGACTAGCCACAAACTATGGTATGCAAGCTTAAAAAGGCCTTGTATGGTTTGAAACAAGCACCCAAGGAGCATCTTATAAAGAGCCGTTCGGATTGCAACTTGTATGTGAAGGAGGAAGATGGGAACATTGTCTTGATAGTTCTCTATGTGGATGACTTAGTCATCACGGATAACTATGGGAAGCTAATTGCAAAGGTGAAGGCTCATTTGTCAAATGAGTTTGAAATGGAATATTTGGGTTTAATCTACTATTGCCTAGGCTTGGAGGTTTGGAAAAGACAAAACTGTGTGGTCATTTCTCAGGCAAAGTATGCACGTGAAGTCTTGGAGAGTTTCAACATGCAGGATTGTAAACCCGTATCTACTCCCATTGATACCAGCAGCAAAGCCATCTAGGGATGATTGCACTCCTTTCGTGGATGAGACTCTTTATAGGCAGCTGGTGGGTAGCCCGATTTATCTTACCACTTCGAGAGCAGACATTTCCTATGTGGTTGGTGTAGCTAGCCAATTTATGAGTTCCCCAACTGAGGCCCATTGGAAAGCAGCAAAGAGGGTACTTAGGTATGTCAAGGGGACTACCTGTTATGGAATAGAGTACACAGATGCCGGTGAGCTTCAACTTGGAGGCTTCATTGATTCGGATTGGGGGCTGGTGATAGGGATGATCGGAAGTCAACCACGGGTTACACATTCAACCTTAGTTCTGGAGCCATTTGTTGGTGCAGCAAAAAACAGCCCACCGTCACCTTAGTATCCACAACGGCTGAGTACCGGGCAGTGGTAAAGGCTCTTGTGAGGCTATATGGCTTAGGAGGCTTTTTGGGGAGGTGCAGATCCCACACGATGATCCTATTGTTCTCAAGAATCTTGTGTACTATGCTCGTACGAAGCACATTGGGGTGGATCAACACGTCTTACGAGAGAAGATCCAGAGTGGAAAAATTTAGCTCGTGTATTGTGATTTGCAAAAGGCCTCCACATAACCTGGTCATGACAGTTTGATGAGCATAGGCCCCTGTCCCTTTGAATCAGTGAATTAGTGAAGCAATGCATCATGAATTAGTGAATCAGCAATACTTAGGTATTGTTAGGGATTTGTAGGATCCTACAATACATAAAAAATCTGCAAAAATTACTATCAAATTCCCCATCAGAAAACTTGTTTTCTGAATACCATATTGCAAAGTTCCGGGATCACGTTCTGGACCAAAATCCCGGAACGCGTTCCGGAACGTGGCAAGCATCTATGGTCAGTATGTCCATAACATTTGCGAATGACGTTTTCCATTGAGCTTATTTACTTTATTATCGGCTCTAGATCTAGCTTGGTAGAGATCTAATATTTTGCATTGGGATTGCACATGTTCATTATATGGGTCGTTATTAGTCTTATGTTCAATTTTGCTACCAAATGACATGAATAAGATTTTCTTTTTTTGTGATTGACATTTTAAATTTGTACCTCATCAAAGAGTTCCAAAGAATGTCTTTAGCTAACTTTTCATTTGCAACAGGTGGCAGTCTCTACGGGCTCCTCTTCTTTGGCAGGTTGACCATTTGACACAGAAAAAAGAGGTCAAAATCTATGAGCATTCGCTAACCTTAAAATGATAAGAGGTTAATTATCAAGAAGATATTTCAAACAAAATGATTTCAAGTAAATTACTTGCTTTTGGATCTTTAAGTGTATTCTTTCTCAGAAAGTGTTTATGACACTCAATTAGTCTTTTGGTGCTAAATATAAATTTTCATGCAGATTGAACTACATGCTCAAGGATTTGCAGAGGGCATGTACAGCAACAGGATCACGTCGACAATGATTCAAGCACTTGAATATGGCCCTTTCAGCCAAAAAATATTGTCAGCACCATTAAAATCCTCATCTTTATGTGGTCGTCCATCTGGTCAATTAAATTTCATGAATGGTGGTGAAGTCCACAATGTTGCCAGTCCTCTGGAAAAGCTGAAGCTGTTTGAGAGTGACGTTTTTACAAAGGACAAGGAAAACTTGGATATTCTGCAAGTCTCCTCAGAAGAGGATGACATTGAAGAGTGGTGAAATATTACTACCATATCTGCAAATATCTGCAAGCGTATAGCTGATAAATTTTTTAAAATAAGCTTTTATGGTAGTGTTTGAAGATCCTTAGTGAAAATCAATATTGTATTTCCATTTTTGTTTCAATTGTACATGGCAAATTTTTGAAAGCTCAAAACTTTTGCATGCAAATGTAATGCCAAGCAACTTCATTTGATTATCCAATGTGCTGTTTGTATGGGTTGGAGTATACATGAACTTCAAGATGCAAAATTGAGGTATACACCCAGACACACACACACACACACACAGAAATACAAAATCAAGTAAGCTTTGATCTCACTCTTGCTTTCTCAAAGCTCATTATTCTCAGTGATTGAGAAAGGTGGAGAGAAACTTGGTTTATGGACACGTGATCAACTACTAGGCATGGTGCTGATGCTTCTTCCTATACTGCAACTTACTTGCCTTCATTGACTTATACCTATGTCTTTTGGTGCTTTAGTAATACATGCCACAACACTTTATAATTATTTGACTATAATTTTTGTCTCTCTATCGTTTCCTCTGGTAATGGTGAAGTGTCGTGCTCCTTATTACATTTTCGATATTTTAAATCCAAAGTCACTTATTGTGCAACAATATCTCTTGTACTTCATTCAAGCAAGCCTGAAGTAAAAAGTCCAATAGTTAAGTGAACTCCTCCGAGTAAGACTCAGAAATGCTTGCTAATTAACAATAATTACAATGTTCATCATCACCTTTGATGGAACTCAGCCATAGAAGCATACAAACATTGCACATCACAATAGGGGTTATTGCTCTCACAATTGTCAAAAAGCAATCTCATGTACATATATTGAGACGGGTAGAAGATACTTATCCCTCTTGGCCACAGAAAATAAATAAACAACTTTATATTGTTGGAACTTATCTATGTGCAATTGACACAGCAATCTGTACTAAGGTGGCATCACACACAAAGTTACACGTGTTCTGATTAAATACTAGCACGTAATTCAAACTTAATGAAGCCAAAGTGATAGATTCAACAATGTAACCTAAACATAAATGCATTTACACCATAAAAAGTGCATGTCTATTTAATGAACAGCCAAGAGTCTAAAAGGAAAGTCGGACGCACTTTAATCGAATGAAGTCTAAGAAAGTCACAAATTGTTGAAGGGACAGAAATTAGATTGGCATAATAATTATTTCAAACTAAACCAAATCTATCTTTGACAAAGAAGACAACAAAGAAACATTGGGAAGAAGAATGCAGCACAGGAGGACCACCACGGCCAAAATTGCATATTATTTTGCAAGCAAGGAGGCCACGAGCACTGCACCGGAAACATAACAGTAGCCAACAATAGAGATAGAGCAAAAGCAGTAGGATGTGGTAGGGAAGGGCCAAACAAGCCAACCACCGAAGCCACCAAACCCAGAGAGGGCAAACATCACCAGACTAGGAAGGCAGGTAGAAGCAAGGTCCAAACAATGCAGAAAGAGAAGGTAGTGCAACAGGGAAGGCGGGGGACAGTAAACTGTGTGTGTGTGTGTGTGTGTGTGTGTGAGAGAGAGAGAGAGAGAGAGAGAGGGGGGGCAGGCAGACAAACACCAAAACAAACCCTAACCCAATCACCAAAAGCCTTGAAAAACAAGGGACCAAGACAAATGAACCAAAAACAAAAACAAAGATTAAGTTCAAGCACCACTAAACACTCGTCAACTATGAAAAAACATGAACAAAATACTTTTGAGCCATCTCAACTTATACAAGCCTATATATAGGCACATATACAAAAATTTTTAAAACATAATTTTAAACCAACGTTAGGCATGTATATAGGTGCTTAGCTTGTATCAACAATGGTATCATAGATTGTATCCAATTTGTATGTGATTTTGTAATACTAGAATTAGACTATCTTAATACTCACAGTGATATCCAAGCTTGAGGGATATTGGGATGTTTGCCTTGAAATCCATATAGTAGTGAATGTTTTTTGATATCTTAAATTTAAGTGAATATTTTTGCTAAAGTGCCCCAAGTGCATTGATGGGTAGCAACAAATGTTTGCTTTTCCAAATCAATTGCATATCAAATGTGAAAAAGGACGCTTTTCAAAAACATCCTCAAAAAAAGTATGCCTTTTAACAATTTGTACATATTTGTACTCGACTCAGTAATCAATTGGTATCACAGCCTTGCAATACTAGCCCGGTTCATACCTGTTACGACCATATTCAGCAAAGGACATGGAATAGTCCTAATATGGTAGACCGGCCCTCCAGTGTTCGAGATTATTGGTCATGCCTAGATTTTATTCCACATCGAGGCTTGTTTGTGACTAATGACCTTGAGAGGACCCAGACACTCTAATTGAGACACAGATATTGGCAGGAGGAATGCATGAAGAGTTGTGACCTATTTTTAGTTGACCTACATGGGGATTGCATGAGTTCATGCACAAGATCCTACTCTCTATATATTGAGGTAGAGATTATCCCGTCGACGACTTTAGTCTAGGTTACCAGTTGAGCTCTTCTCCTCTTGCTATCACATGGCATGGCTTGGGGGCTAGATCCAGGTGGGATCTAGGATTAGTTGGGTGGTTTTGCTTCATAGTCTCTCTTGTTTTGTTTTCCTATCCTCATCTTAGGGGTTTTCCCTAGTGCCTTTACATTGGTATTAGAGCTCGGCTAAGATGCGGTCTAGGATGGGATGAAGACAAGTTCTACATCAAATCGGAATTGGAACACACTTGGATTCACATCCCAAATGGAGCGCTGTTTTTTCAAGGGAAATTGAGTTTGTATTCACTAATTTTTGTGTGAAGCATGCTTTTCAAACTTGGTGGTAGAGTGCTCTTCTCCTTGTTTGATTTTATTAGAGATGCTATGGATTAGTGTGGAATTCATTCTTATTTTTCTAAGCCTTGACAAAGTTTCCATTTGAAGTAGAATGATCTGCATGAGTAGATTCACTTGTCTTGTCTAAATCTGTTTTTTTAGGATGAACAATTTACATGAATCCATAATGTTCTGGACAGTTTAGATTCGGATTTAGTAGCAGGATGTTCGTTGATAGATTGATGAGGAATCAGTTTATCCAGAATGAATAAACTGACTGTTGTTGGGAGTCTTGAAGTTATGGATTGCATGTGAGGATTTAAGGTTTCATTAGACTAATCCTCTTATGTTTCATGCAAACTGAAAACTAAAAACATAGAATGGAAATTGTAAGTTGCCCATTCTTTGGAAAAACAGATAAAGATCTGGTGTGAGTGATGCATGCAGTTAATCCATGTGAAACCTTTCCTAGAGGGTTGCTCGCTGTCTTTAGTAGAAGTTGAGAACTGGAAACTTGCCGTAACATTTTTGGAGTTCTTGAAGCCTTGAATTGTTGTTGATAACTATGAGACAGCCGGTTCTTGCTCTGTATTGTTTTTCTCAGACTTTGATTTGCATAAATAATCTAAATAGAAAACAGGTTTTGTTTTGTTTGTAGCTTGGGTTTTGAGGGTTGTGGTTAATGATATGTCTTTGTCCATGCCTCTTAAAAGCGCAAAAAAATTTATGGATTGAAGCGTGGGAAGGGCCTGCTGTGAGCGCAGTAAACCTCAGATCAATTTCATCTAGGTAGGCTAAAAATCGGAAGGCTGCAGATTGGTGCTTGTTAGAGTGGGCGTTGGAGAGCAGCTATGAGCTGTGATTGGATCCCGAAAATGCACAATCCAGCCTCCTGACCTGCATGAACTCATGATGTAACCACTAGATTACATCTTAGAAGGAAGTTCTTTACTCTTAGCATGTCTGATTCTACTGCCATCACTTCTCACATCAACAGTTTCAAATCTTTATTGGATCAGTTATCAGCTGTAGGATGTTCTATTCAAGATGATGATGCCGTTATGACCTTGCTTTCTTCTCTTCTGAGAGATTGGTGATTGCAACTTGGCCAAGCAGCTTGGGATACTCTCGAAGCTATTTATGAAGCCAAAAATATCTCTAGGCTCCAAACTCTTAGAAACCAAATCTTCCAAAGTTCTCAAAAGAGTGATGAGAGTGGAGAGATGAGTATGAGAACCTTGTCCAATCCTATGCCATCAAGGAGGAGCTACCTACTTTGGAGGCTTTGCAAGGAGTGCTAATGGCTGAAGAATCAAGGCATGAGAACAAGCTATTAAGGATGGACAAATTGTCACTCAATCATAATGGTGAAGACAAAGTTTTATTTGCGAAGCACAAAGAGAGGAGTAAAAAGCAACACCAACACTTCTCTAAGGACAAAGCAAAAGACCAAAATGAAGACGATGATGATTCCTCTCAATATTCTACTTCAAAGAAGAAGGAAAAAAATGCTAAGTGCTTCTTTTGTGGCAAGAAAGGCCACTATCCCATCAATTGCTTCAAGAAGAAGAATCAATCCAAGCAAGCCAACATCTCTCATGAGAAAGAAGATTTTATTGCAAGTGATGGAGAATGCTCACTTATGGCATCAGAATTCTCCTCTTCCACCTTCAAGATGGATGACTCTTGGTATATTGATAGTGGAGCATCTTCACATATGTGTAGCCCCAAGGATTCCTTTTCAACTATTATGCCTTATGAAGGAATCAAGAAGTCCATATATATTGCAAGTGATCAAGAGTGCAAAATTGAAGGAGTAGGGACTATCCCCTTGAAGCTTCCATCGTCAAAAGTTCTATTTCTTCAAAAGGTTCTTTTTGTTGCCAAGATTACATAGAATCTTATAAGTGTTGGCAAATTACTTGATGGTGGTTTTGATGTCAATTTCCATATTGACAATTGTGTGATCAAGAAGGATGGTGAGATCCTTGCATATGGATCTAGACATGAAGGCATCTACAAATTGAACCCAAGAGAGAGTGCAAAACCTCTTGATGTTGCTTATGTATCCAAGTCTCTAAATGAGGATGATCACACAAGATGCACATTTTTTCTTTCTTCAAGATTTATGGTGCATTATTTCCTATTATTCAAAGCATCTGTTGAGATGGAAGTCTCATTGAAGATCAAAACTTTGAGGAGTGGTGGAGCTATTGGAAGAAATACATCACATGAAGTATTATTATTGAAGCCTAAGGTTCATTACCTTAGTGTCTTTGGAGGTTCTTGCTTTGCACATATTCCCTTGGAAACAAGGAGGATGGATGATCCAAGCTCATGGATCATGGTTGGATGCTTATCCACCAAGGAGGCCTATAAAGCCATTATGCTCTCTATTTCAAAAGTGATTGAGAGTAAAGAAGTCATATTTTATGATGATCTACATTCAACCTTGGAAGGGGCCAAGTTCAAGGCATCTCAAGTATAAGGGAAGCTCTCTAAGTTTTGATTACAAGACAAAACACAATGGAAAACACACTATGGAGCAACCACCCAACCAAGTAGAAGCAACCAATCAACTCTAGAAGCTTCACCCCCAAGCCAAGGAATAAGAAACATGAAGGTAGAGTGAAACCCTGACAATGAATTAATGATCACAATGAGGAGTAGGACGAGTTTGGACCCAATATATAGATCCAAAAGCATCCTGGGCACATAGCTATGCATAGCCCTAAGTTCCCTGTACATAGATCTATCTAGAATAGAGTCCTAAGCATGGACCACATATTCATAGAATTGCTATTGATAACTCTACACATGCATACATTGTCTCATACCTTGTCAAAACTCCATTTAGCGTGTTCTAGGCCTCACAATGATATTAGTTACTTTTGGGTCACATCCAGTATGACATGGCATAACTAACAACTTGATTTACTAGAGTACCGTGTATCCAGAACTAGGAGTATACTGAATCCTACTTATTGGCCATGGGCATAACATTCTTTCCTCCTTAAACTACTTCTATCCTTAGAAGCTCTCTAAACAGAAACAGTTCTTTTAAATTTAAATATCAACCTAGAAAATCATTATCCTTAGTCAAACTTTCACATCAAACAAGTACTCAGAGATAATCCTATTTTCCAAATGATAATCTCTACACTATAGTACAACTCAGGTTTGAGTTAGCGATAAATTTTCCATCTGGGTTACATTCATCACAAGTTAGTAACATGACCTTCATGTAAAACACTTACATGAAACACTGGGTGAAATAACCTAACTTAGGAGACTAAAGTTAAAGAAATAATAAAATTATTATAATCACAGTCCGAAATTATCCACAACTCTGACAGATAATTCATAAGAAGTACAAATATCCTTAGAATCCAAATTCTAAGATATGATAATTCATTTAGCTAGAATCTCTAGGAGAATCATTAAGATATAGAATGATTAAAATTCAACTCTGAGTATCCCAGATACTCTTTTGAGTTAAATGCTCCTATTTCTAGCACCAAATACAAGAAAATAACATTCATTCGTCTTAATAGACTTGTCTATCTCCTAAGATAACTGGAAATCCAATCAAATGAAGAATTGTACTCAAGCATCTGCATACTATAAATTGTAGCAGAATAACATCCACTAGATAAATTAAATTCTCCACATATAAAATACTTATCTTATGAGAATGTCTGTGAGATCCATAGGTTCTCAAAATAAAATACTGGAGTAGAGAGATTCAAAACACTTATATGAATTCTTTACTCAAATAATAAATCAAGAATTAATCATCACACTTGAGAATCATTACAATTCCTTATAATCCTCTGACAATAATTAAGTATCTATTTATGATTCGTCAACCATAAATATTTAGATTCATATGATTCGTCAATCATAATTCCCTGAAATTCAAACCATACTTAATCATTTACAGGATACTGGAGTATATGTCTAACATAACTCAAGAAAAGTAAGAGTCATTCCAAAAATCTTTGCATTAAGAAAATACTGGATTTAGGAATACTTTTAAAACATGATTCTTTAATTAAAGTGCAAGATTTAGGTTTCATAAACAACTGGTAATTAAAGACTGAACACATACCAAAATCACAATCATCTTCAACTACAAAAACTTTAGATTACAATCCAAAATCACATCTAGATACCCAAAGTCCTGCTGAATATCAAATCAGTTATTATTCTTGGATTCATTATGATTCGTTATCCAATTGAGCTCTCTGGGATACAATCACTAATGAGTTGAGTCTCTTCCTTAACTAAGGAATACTCTATCCCAAGAATACTGTATATCCAATGCACACAATTTTAACTGATGAATCCAAATGATTCACTAATCATGCGTCTGACAAGCAATATAATTAAAAAACCATCAGTTCCTGGTGAATCCACATCACACTGATCATTTTACCAATTAACTTCATCCTGGAGTAATCGACTACTCAAGTTAATTGCCAATGATTCAAAAAACTCAAATGTCTAGGTGAAGAATTAAATTATACTAGTATGACACCACATTTAGATCCTTACCCAAATCATTTATAAGTTAATCCATAAATCTTCCACGCAAAGATTTGTTAACTCTGCAAGTATCTATCAAAACAATACTTGATTATATGTTCATGTTCACCGACTAGGTTAAGTGCACTAGATAACCTTAGCAACTAGGATTACACAGTAGATTCATACAAGATTAATCGTGCACATATGGGAATAATCTCACTATGACCCAGTACATAAATACATTCCTACTTGGCAAAATTCTTCTAGAACCCACGTATGTTACTCACATATCTCATTGAGATCTTGTAACTCAGCTACAGAATATTTTCTATTTCTCATGAGTAAATAACATATCCAGAAAATCTCTGAGACGAATAACATTCACTCTCAACAGTTTTCCAATCCAACTTACCTCTAATTACATAATTTCTTCCACTCAATCAACCCCTCTCTGGTCCTAGTACTTAAACTAAGATTAGGTTGACCCAATATAGAACTCTCAGACTTAAATCCTGATCAAACTTACTTCTATTCCAATCAAAATGGAATTAGTAAGCTTTGACCTTTTACTGTACTACTTATAGATAATGATTCAAATATCGAACATGTTCTAGTTCCAGATTGTCCACACAATCCCATGAGAATTCCTCATATTCAAAAAGTTCCAATTGGGCATCTTATTCTGAATCTATCCGAAATTACTTTCAGACCACACCTCATTTCTATACCATAGTTGGTTCTCTTTTCAAAAACTATGCAATCTACAGATTCTCAAATAGAATTTTATCCCAACACTTCACCCCTCCTTTCAAAGAAACTATAAATTTCAATAAAAGTTAACCGGAAAGATGATATATGAAAATGTCTAAATCCAAGAAAAGTCAATAATAAGTGCTTCCACTGAAGGATTCACCCTATTACAAATAGGACTTTTGCTTCAAATATTTTCAATTTGAGTGATAGAAGCTACTATTCCATCGAAAGCCATTTATGCTACATAGATATTCTAGGTTTAAGAAATTGAAACATTTTACCCTTAGAATTTATCTAAATTCCAAGTCTATTCACACAAGTAGTAATTTATATGACATAACAATCTTTCAAAAAAAGAAAAGAATCATATAAATCAGTCTAATATCTTATATTCGAGAAATTATTAAGAAGTAAAGGATTAATTAAAAAAGTGAGAAATAGATTTGAGGGCCTCTGATTTTGTAAATAACGAGATACCACATTGGGATCTAGATTAAAAATCAAAATTTTTCAAAATACCCCACATTTGATCGAATGGTTTTCTTCTTTCCCATATCGCGACTAGGTACTAAAACACACCATTGCAAGGGTTATCCACAGTTTTGGATGTCAATTGTGAGGTTAAAAGTGGAATCTGATACGTGGATTACATTGGATTTGTTAGTTGACAGAAGCTTGTCCCTAGATTTGATGCATCAGTAAGGGATTTGAAACTTATTCATTAACCAGAAAAGATCAGAATGTAATGTGGAACCATGTTAATTCTTCTGTCGAAGTCACATAATCAGATGTGGATTTGTGGTATCCATTTGATAAGCATGTCAATCATCCAAATAATTGGATTCTCCAGTGTTTTGAAACAAGAGATAATATCCTATAGTGATTATAGGACATCTAGATGATCTGTGGATCTCTAGAATATCAGATGAGGCGGTTAAGGGTTTTTTGAAAGGAAAAACTGATGGTATGAGACATCAGTAATTTTGGAGAGAAAATTCTAGGACTGTAAAGATCTGATGATCAATGCTGTGTTTTAGTACCTAGTCGCGATATGCGAAAGAAGAAAACCATTCAATCAAATGTGGGGTATTTTGAAAAATTTTGAGGTTTAATCTAGATCCCAATGTGGTATCTCATTATTTATAGAGATTACCGAAATCCTAATTGCGAAATACATTTTTTGATCACACTTACTGCCTCTGATGTCCACTCTTCTTCCCTCAGTTCCCTGAAAATCTATTTCAGCTAAGATACCAAGAAGACCTAACGACATTAGTAAATGTTTAAAATTGATTAATGTAGGAAAAATGTCTGAAACAATTTTATTTTTGTCCTATACCTGGGCTGAATATCTGATATATCAAAAATCATTTACTAGTATGTGAAACTGTACTAGTCTAATCTTTTGAATATAATTCACCATAGGATTTTATTGGAAATAAAATCAGTTATGTAATATCTATTATTACATATTTTCCAATAAAATTGGACTGTTTTTTCTTTTTATAGACTGGTTTGGCATTACTCCCTTAATATTGACAAAACCTATCCAAACGTAGAATATGAAATTACATGAATGGAAATCCCACCAATAGGATTTCAGTAATTCTTGAACCGTTTTATGTCAGATTTGCTGTCTAGATAAAGAATACTATCGCCACTCATTCAATCTGGTCATTTCATATTGTTTGACAATTTTAATCAAATTTAACGAGTATCTTGCACAAACGTTCACTTGACTGATTTCTAGCAATCAACATCGATTAGAAAACTAACAGACAAGTAACTGATTTCAAATTTTTACCAAATTGAAATTCAACAAAAAAAGAAAAAATTCAAATTTTAAGTTCCAATCTGGGAGTTTCCAATTCCAAAAGTTAAAAGAATGACAGTACAGTAAAACTTGTCGGCAATTTCATTGCAGTTCCTTCTATCAATTTTAACTTACCTATCACCGAGAAATAATTTAGACTTAGTGAAAATATTGTGACCAATTCTGACTGATAAACTCAGTTTAATCAATTCACTAATCTAAACTGATTTCTTGGATAACGAAAAAATGACCAAAATTTTGATTTTTTTGGAAAACTCAAATTTTGCTTTATTTTACGTAATTCAAAAATTCTGACGAAAATACTGTTAGTAGAAAAGGCAATGGAAATTGAAAAAATCGAAATACCATCCAATGTCTAATGTTAATAACCCAATGTCAAACTGGCATGCAAAGCACACTACATCAGTTACAAACGTCATTACGGAATTTTTTACGTAAACTTCAGTTTTACGAAATTTGTCAACCAATACCACTTTGTGACCCAATTGTCAAAGCACATGCGTATGACCACTCAAATCGATTGTAAATCCCTCATGCATGTCAGAATCACTCTAAGAATCAGCATGCAACTAATCCATGCAAGCACAGTACTACAAATTAGGGAAATGATTGGCATGCAATCAGAACAATTTCAAATTTTGCCAATTTTACTCACAAAACTACAAAATTTCAAATGATCATAACTTTGGCTACAGGACACCAAATTGGGTGTTCTAAAGCTCGATACAAGGGGAGACCAAGTGAACAAGATGCTTGCCACATCAGCCTGCCACCTAGGCCTCACACGTGCGAGACCAGAGTGTCAGAAAAACTGTAATAGGGCGCATTTTCACAAGAGAAAATCATGCAAAAACGTCACCATCCTAGCCCAAAATTGATGCTACCAATAGTCTTAAACAATCAATTAGACTTCCATGAAGCATTCACACTGATCCTAAGATGCAGTATAGGCTGAGAACGAAGATTTCTTGATTTGTAGAAGTCGAAATAGCTTCAAACTTGATGGAGATGGTGCATAAGCCACCGACCATCATTTTACAGGTCTAATAGCTTGCTGGGAAGTTAAAAAGAAATGCTAATCATGCCGTAATTAATTCCAAAATGATCTCCTTATGGATTTGGAGAGATCCATCCCCCCAAAATCACCAAAAATGGTCATTTTTTGAACTTTTGTGACTTCCTACAAGTATCCAACTTTATGAAAAAAAAAACAAGCAAAAATGATGATTTTTGGCTATTTTCCAATTTTTTTTCATCACAATAAAGTGGAAATTCATGACATACAACTGTTTCTCTAACACATGCAAACTGAAACCAGGATATTACACCCACTTGCAACCTTGCTATCCACCTTGGAAGAGAATTCCTATGGATCCAATCCGAAATTTTGACGAAAGGTAGCCCTTTTCCATGTTTTCCAATCTTCATAAGCCTTGCTCTGATACCACTATAAGGGAAGCTCCTAAGATCCTACTTACAAGACAAAACACAATGGAAAGCACACTATGGAGCAACCACCCAACCAAGTAGAAGCAACCAATCAACTCTAGAAGCTTCACCCCCAAGCCAAGGAATAAGAAGCATGAAGGTAGAGTGAAACCCTGGCAATGAATCAATGATCACAATGAGGAGTAGGACGAGTTTGTACCCGATATATAGAGCCAAAAGCATCATGGGCACATAGCCATGCATAGCCCTAAGTTCCCTATACATAGATTCACCTAGAATAGAGTCCTAAACATGGACCACCTATTCATAGAATTGCTATTGATAACTCTACACATGCATACATTGTCTCATACCTTGTCAAAACT
This sequence comes from Diphasiastrum complanatum, assembly GCA_029204225.1. Taxonomy (NCBI): domain Eukaryota; kingdom Viridiplantae; phylum Streptophyta; class Lycopodiopsida; order Lycopodiales; family Lycopodiaceae; genus Diphasiastrum; species Diphasiastrum complanatum. The sequence goes on along the minus strand of CM055100.1, from coordinate 57,977,763 downwards.
CCATTTAGTGTCACAAGGATATTAGTTACTCTTGGGTCACATCTAGTATGACGTGGCATAACTAACAACTTGATTTACTGGAGTACCGTGTATCCAGGACTAGAAGTACATTGAATCCTACTTACTGGCCATGGAAATAACATCAAGATGCATCTCAAATCATATCTATTGAAGATTATCAAGATGTGAAGGGGTCAAGGTTTGAGGAGGAGCCTCCTCAACATATGATTTCAAGGGGATCTTTAAGATGGATGGCCAATTTTTTATGGCTCATCTTTTATGGTAAAGAAAGGCAAATTTTAGGTGGTATCCACTTTAACATTCTCACTTATGCTTCTCTTCCATTACTTGATGCATTATCTTGCTTTATTGAGATTTTTACATCTCAAAATTCAATAGAGGCAATACTAGTTTTGTATGATGCCTATTATATGGACATATTTCTTGTCATGAAAGGCTTAGATTTGTTTCCAAAGTTTTTTGAAAGCAAGAGATTGTGTTATCAAAAGTATGCTCTTGGAGTTTGTAAGAGCAAGATTGAGTTTGATACTTATAGTTTGAAAAATCATGTTTTTACATGTTTTGAGACAATTTGTAAACTTCTCTTGAAATTAAGTGAAGCATCCAAAGAGGACACTTACATCCTTGAGCAAGTGTTTAGTCTCAAAAAGATCAAGATTGCATTTGATTTCAGGATTAGATCCATCATGGATAAAGTTCATAGTATGTGGACTAGTCAAGCTAGTATTCTTAATCTTGAAGATCTACACTTTTGCTCATCTTATGATCTTGATCTCTATGATCTTTGTGACATTTATGAGGCATGGGAGCCTCGGATTTCCATCTCTATGGTGCATCCATCTTCATGCAAGTTCAACTTTCAAATCAAAGATCATCATCAAGCATGGAGGAGGCACATTGAAATAGTGGCAAATTGGTGGAGTACTCTTCAAAAATATTGGCAAGAGATTTCTACCAAAGAGATCTTATCATGGATTTGGTGAGGTGCTGCTATGATGGATACTTTTTCTGGTTTTTTACTTCATATACATACAAAAGGATCCACTCAAAAAGTTTCACAAAGTCCTTGGTCTTACCAGGCTAATTTTTGAGGAGTGTGAAAAATAGTCAAAAATCTATCTTGGTGATTTTATGTTTTTTATATTTGTGAGTACATTTCACATGTGTGGAGCATGTTCCCACATTTGTAAAATAGTTACAAAAAGTCATCTATCATAGCTTTAGGGGTTTCATAAGTTTTTATGTCAAGCATCTTTGTGTAGAGTTGTGATAAGGCCAAAACTTGGCATAGATGGCAAATTGGTCTGTTAATGCAATTTGATGAGTGATTAAGTCAAAGTGTTGGCTTTGGTCATAGAGTCCAATCAAAATTGAGATATCTTTATGAAGGGTCCAATAGGATTGCAAGATGGATGCATCACTCATCCAATAGCATTAGAGAGGCTAGGATTAGGGGTCCAATAGGATGCAAGGAAGGATCTCCACGAGTTTTATATGTACTCCTCTTTCCAATCATAGTGTAAGTTGAGTTTTTGAGCCAAACTTTAGCAAAAGCCCCATTTGAGTGAGCTCTTGCGTGAGAAAATTCAGCAGCATGAAATTGTGGTCAGTCATAGGCAACTTTAGCTCTCATAGGCTCCCATCTCTCGAAAGGGTTTGTGGATGGCTCTCTTCAAGACAAGTATTTTTTAAACCCAATAAAAAAAGTGGCGCTTTTGACCTCAACAACCCTTCTTCGAACAAAGCACGTATAAGAGAAAGAGGTTTACTACTAGGGGGAATGAGGAACATGGAAGCAGCTCGAAGAACAACCTACCTGTGAAAAAGTTAAACTTCTTCAAGGATTGACATGGATGTAGGGCTTCGAGAAAAAGGAAAAGAGGAAGATCATCACAAATGCAGCTGGCCGACAACAACTTAGTACTTGCAACAATAAGGGGAAGCTTTTTTTACACTCATGCTATCGTAATAGGATTTTTGAGACTATCCATGTGAAGAACTTTTACGCTCATATGATTGGTATTTCCCTTTTGATGTGTTTTGTAACTTCGAGATTGAGAAAATGCACCAATGTTGTTGTTCTACGTCTAAACATTTTAAGAATTTTATTTTGAATAAATTTGGTCATGTTGTGTCTACATACAATAGTATTATTAGGAGTACTTTTCTTAGACAAACTTTGGATAAAGGCATGAATCATATCATTCCTCAAGTAACAGACATTAATAGTATTGCTTCTGAACTCTATATGGTTGGTTTATGCTTATGAAATTACTACCTAAATATCAAAGACTAGAAATGGATACTGTTAATAAGTGCCATGCTTTATTTTGTAAACAAGATGCTTTAAATTTTCTTAAAAATAGAAAATGGATTCACATCAAAAACACTTCTACCGTCAAATTGACTGAAGTCAACAACGAACGCTATGGCTTACCAAACACTTATATATCAATGGTATAGACAAAGCACAACAGAACTCATATTATTTTTGCATAAACTTTGTAAGAAAGCTGGCCATAGAATGACTTGGTAATGCTGATTTTACACCTTTTTTCGACTATGCAAACAACTTTGTACCCATTGCTCTGCAAGTCATAAATAATAAGGTAAGTGAATTACTACCATAGGAAACGAGGATCTACCTTACTTATTATGTACTTATAAAGCTATAAGGAATCTTTTAGATGAATCACCAACGCCCATGATTGTTGTTTCAACATTATTGCTATTTTCCTAACAGGCATTCTTGGTATGCCGCATTCTTTCTTGATGGAAAATGTAGGCCTTAAGGCAACCACATACAAAAGCTACCTAAATGTGGATACTACTCTTTTTTGGCAGTGTGATTCACCTATTGATTTCTACCTCAATATTTTTGAGCGCATCTATAATATGTGGGCTACTGATATTTCCAAATGCTATGAAAATATTCCACTTGACGGCCCAGAAGGCCTTAAAACTATTATGAATAAGTTAATCCACTCTGCTTCCAAACGTACGAAGAATACTCAAATTCATTACAAATGGCTACTAGACAATAAAACTTTCAAATGGTCTTGGACCATTAAAGTTTCATTGGGCTGGAAAACTACTGATATAATGAATGTTTGTACTTGGAATTCTTTTCTTATTGATCATTGTATTGTTAGACTAGGTAATCGCACTTGGCGTCAAATCCGGGGCATCCCTATGGGTGTCTCTTGCTCACCCATTTGGTGTAATTAGTATCTTTCCTTTTTTGAAACACAATTCATTAAGAGACTTGCCAAACTTGGGTGAACTGCTTATATGGATACCTTCAAACATTCATTTAGATATATTGATGACATATGCTTTATAAAAAATCTTGACATCAATCGTTTTTCGGATAAATCCCAAGAAAGGTCAAGTAATAATCCATTTTGGATTTACCCCTTGAACTTTCTTGAAATAGATTGCAACACAGAAAAGAAAAATATTTTACACTTTCTAAATATTACCGTTACTTTTGACCATGATACCGAGGCAAAACACCTTACCAAATTTGATAAGAGGAAGGAACTGCCTTTTCAATTTTTACAATACGTACATCTTTCTTCCAACAAACCTACTCTTAATTCGTACAATGTTACCATTTCACAAGTGATTGATGCTATGTATTGTTGTGATAAGCAGCTCACTTTCATTAATGAAGTCCGGAATGCAACTCAAAAGAATGGTTTCTTTAAAAACAGACTTTTTCTTATCATTGACAACCTGCTCAAACAAAAAAAAAAATTCAGGTTTGTCATTTGAACTACCTAGCAATATTTCAAACCTTTTGGTGGCCAGTTAGCTTTCCCTTGGGGAGCTTACTGCCCCCAGGGGATTCACTAGCTACGGGTCGGTTGGTGGGTTCTCTCTCTCTCTCTCTCTCTCTCTCTCTCTCTCTCTCTCTCTCTCTCTCTCTCTCTCTCTCTCTCTCTCTCTCTCTCTCTCTCTCTCTCTCTCTCTCTCTCTCTCTCTCTCTCTCTCTCTCTCTCATGGGTAGTATCTAATTTTACACCACCCCCTCTTGCTCTAAATTGTCTAAGTTTGTGGCATACCCCTAAAAGGTGTAAACTTTTAGCGGGAGATTTGTTTTAAATGGTACCCTCATAAATGTAAAGTCCTTTCCATGAAGCTTCAAACTGACACACTAATTTTGCTATAAAACATATTGCTTTGCTTTGAAGCCTCCACTTCTTCTTCTTCTTCTCTTCATCTTATTTGTCTCCTCTCTTCTCTTGCAAAGGGAGTTTGGGCGTGCCCAGCCCAAAACGCCTTCTTCAAGCATTAACATGCTCAGGTATGTACACCAATTATCAACCAAATGCTTTTGTTTATCGCTATGTCTGGGATGAATGCACATATGGATAGCGCGTTGTCTCTCTTCTTCATTAAGATGATACTATTTGCAATCTTTATGTTATCACTTAGTGATTGATAATGATTATGGCACACAGTTGATCGCCTATATAAATGCAATCTCTGATGACTGTTCGCTGCACTTCAAAATGCATTCTTTGATCACTATTGGCCGCTATTGAAAATGTTCTCTCTGATCTTAGAGGGCCATTAATGAGTGCGCATGTGGGCCAAGATACAAAGACTCAATAGTCTAGACTTTACTCCTTTTCCCAATGAACGATCTATTTTTGTTGAGGATTCCTTATCATATATAATGGACATTACTACTAAGTTTTCACCAGAAATTTTCTTGGGGAATAATTCTCTACCATACCTCCTCTGACAAGGATTCATTTAGATGGATTACCAATGCTCACGATTGCTGCTTTATCAGACTTGCCAAGTTTCTCACAAGAGCTCTTGGTATGTTGTCACTGTTCCTCATGGAAGGAAAGAGTATCCTAAAAGTGGATACAATTTTACATTGGCAATGTGAGTCACCTATGGATTTTTATTCAAATATACCTTCCTTTATTACCAATATATGGGTTGCAAATATTTCAAAATGTTACGAGAATATACCTCTAGATAGTCCAAAAGGATTGAAAACTGTCATGAAAAAGGCAATAAAATATGTCATCAAACATTCCAAACATGATTTCTTTATTGTAAATGGAATCATATACGCGAAGTATTCACATGGTCATGGGATGAAAAAAAAAAACACACGCATGGTATACTCTTGATATAAATTTACTCTATTAATGGAATAATCTCTTGATTGATAACTGCATCGTCAAACTAGGGAACAAAACCTGGAGACAGGCACGTGGTATACGTATAGGTTTTTCATGTTCACCCACCTAGTGTAATTGGTATTTATCCTTCTTTGAAGCACAATTTATAAAGAGACTAGCCAAACTAGGGCTCACCTCTTTTATGAGTGACTTTATACATTCATTCAGATACATTGATGACATCGGTTTCATCAATAACCCTAATATCGAGCTTTTCATGGATAAATCATAGATGAGAACTCCTGAAAACCCATTCTGGATTTACCCTTTAAACTTTCTAGAAATAGAAAGAAAAATTTCAGAAGGTAACACTACTAGCTATTTAAATATATCCATTGCCCTTGATCAAAATTTGGGTCTGACTCACCTCTCAAAGTTTGACAAAAGAAGAGAATTACCTTTTCCATATTTGCAGTATATACATTTGGCTTCAAATATACTATTCTATAATTTACATAAGGTTATTGTTTCACATGTCATTGCCGCAATGTACTGTTGTAACAAACAAGATACGTTCATAAAAGAGGTCAGAATTTTGGTTGATGCTTTACAAAAAAATGGTTTTATGAGGGATAAACTATGTCTCATCATCAATAATTTACCTACCTCTGATTCTTTTTCGGGTTTGTCTTACTCTCTACCACATGATGTTGATTGTCTTCTGGTGGGCAGCTAGCTATCCTTACGGGGAGCTAACTGCCCCTAAAGGGATTCACTAGCTATGAGATGGTTGGTCGGTTCTCTCTCTCTCTCTCTCTCTCTCTCTCTCTCTCTCTCTCTCTCTCTCTCTCTCTCTCTCTCTCTCTCTCTCTCTCTCTCTCTCTCTCTCTCTCTCTCTCTCTCTCTCTCTCTCTCTCTCTCTCTCTCTCTCTCTCTCTCTCTCTCTCTCTCTCTCTCTCTCTCTCTCATGGATGCTTCTATGTTTATATTTACCCTACTTTGCTACCAAACAAGTGGACAACAGATGCACCACCGCCTCCTCAAAAACACAAGGTTTTAATTCAAGTAACCCTCTCGCATAAAAGGTCCTTTTAGCTAAGGGGTTTTTCCTCCTTAACTTTAAAAACACTCTACAAAATTTTCAAACTTAAAATCCTCACTGGAAAGAAATTAATTTTCTCTCTTTCGTGACCTTCCGGGAAACCACTTTACATAACACCATATAAGCATGCAGTTTCGAGGATCCTCCCTCACATCACCGTGAAGAGTTCACTTGCCTCTCACACACATCAAGAGCGCGCCAGTTCCAGATTTGACTACATACTATCTTATTGTAAGCAACTCTTCATTGCTTTGGTATTCCAGGGCATTTTTTATGCTTCTGATTTTTTATGATACTTCTCTAATTAATTATTGACTATGGCTAAATCATGCTCATAACATAAAGCTTTGTATGAGTCCTTTCTGGTCTGATGGATGAATTTCCAGCAATGGATAAAACTAACAGATCTTTGTATAAAATAAGTGTTGGATTTATCTCCTCTACTCTCCTTAGATCCTATTTTAATCTGCCTCCATTCATGCTGCATTTTTACTCACGTTGTCACACAGTTTGCATATTTACATGTAAATTCTCACTGACGAAGAAAAGACGAAAGAAACGCAACACTATGTTTTTACACGTGTTTTGTGACAGGCGAAAAAGGCGACACTGCCTTATAGAAATGCCAAAGGTGTTCTAGGAAAAGCGAAGGCACCTTGTAAATCAAATCCTAAGTCATTCTGTCAGTTTTTTGCATCTTCATCAACATTCACTTCAGCGAAGGCTGACGTCGCGACCTTTTCACGCTCATCCCATACAACTGTGCTAACGGATTTGACAAAGACTACAGCCACCCATGATCTCCTACAGACAACACATCCACTTTGTACTTTCTTCATCTACCTATAACATTGTGTATATATATTGAATACCACTTGCGTATTCAGTTGATTGAGAGAAACCAAGAACAAGTGTGTGTAAAATATAGCATCAGAAGCTTATCAAAGATAGATGAAGTAGATGTCTTGCGCATTGATTCTTTATTGCCAGTAACAGGTTCATTCCTTTATAAATTGAATTAGCTTTGTAGAGCACGCGGTTTTGCCCAATACTGTCTTGTGCTCTACCGCATTATTGACATGTATATTTTCGAGCTCAGTCTAGCTCTTCGCGAATCATTCGCGACAAATAATTTGTCTAGTTGTTCGCGACAAATTATTTTTCTGGTGTTTTATTAATGTTTGGCTATGTAATCAGAACGACCATGATTTAATTTAAGATGAAAACTGTACTAATGGCTAAAGAATTGTATGACGTTGTTACAGGTGCAGAAGGGAAACCCGAAGCAGATGCAGCAATCGCCAGATGGAAGCTGAAGGATGGAAAGGCTTTCGCACTAATCATCCTCAACATAACGGATACCCAGATCGGCGATGTATCTGAGGCCGAGACATACGAAGTGCGAGATATAGCTTTCAAGCTACATCTCATAAATAAATTTTACTCCCTCAAGATGGCAAAAGGTGATTCCCTGCAGAATCACATCAATCAATTCAAGGACCTGCTAAGGCAAATAGCCGCTGTCGGATCTATCATAGACGATCAAGACGCAGTAATGCAACTGCTTACAAGCTTGCCAAGCTCATACGACAACTGGGTGATAATCATCACGACACATCCAGAACTGACTCTTTCGAGAGTCATTACTATGTTGTTGCAGGAAGACACGCGGAGGAACGAAGCCTCAAGTTCCTCAACTGATTCTCACGGTTTATACACCAACAAGAGCACGACTAAGAAGAAGAAGAAGAAAGGCCCGGAGCAATCAAAGCCAGACCAAAAACCAGCACAGCACAAAGGACAGTCGAATCTGCAGACGAAGAAGAAGCTGTTCTGCAGATACTGCAAGCAAAACAACCAAGAAATTCAAGACTGCCGGATACTACAAGCAAAGAACAACAACAAGGGACAGTCGAATCAAGTGGAAAATGTAGCTGCAGAAGCTCCACAGCCTATTCAAGAAGCGGATCATGATGCCTTCATGACCAGCCATCAAGGAGCATCCGATGACAGTTCTTGGTTCCTGGATTTTGGAGCCACTCAGCACATGACTAGCCTCATTAGTTGTTTCAAGTCCTATACACCTTACAGTACCCAGAAATATGTTCAGCTTGGCGACAATAGCACACAAGCTATTAAAAGTGACGGTATTGTAATATTGAGCTTTGCAAATGATCAATCTAAGCTACTTTCTAAAGTCCTTTATGTACCAAATTTATCTACGAATCTGATCTTTGTAAGCAGAATCACAGATCTAGGACATAGAGTAGAATTTGGATGTGATTAGTGCAAAGTTGTTGATAGGACAAGCAAGATCCTAACACTTGGAAAGAGGCATGGATACTTGTATAGATTAAGTCATTGCTTTTTTGCCTCTAGTCAGGCGCTCAATACTTCTATTCATGCGAATAAAAGTTTACTTTGGCATTATAGACTTGGTCACTTGAATCATGTTGTTGTACAACAAATGTCTAGACAATCTATTGTTCTTGATCTCGACTATCCTCACGATAAAGTGGAGTTACCTGTCTGTCAAGACTGTCTAGTTGGTAAACGGACTAGGAAACCATTTAAATCAAGCCATCGGCATATTGTTAGAGGATTATTAGACATTGTACATTCAGACATTTGTGGCCCGATGAAAAATCCTTTGCTGAAGGATGCAAAGTATTTTATAACTTTTATTGATGAATTTTCCAGAAGGACTATGGTGTACTTTATAAAGAAGAAATCAAAAGCCTTCAACTGCTTCAAAATCTTCAAGGAGCGTGTAGAAAAGGAGACTGGACGGACGATCAAGGCTCTAAGGTCAGACAATGGTGGAGAATATATCTCTATCAAGTTTTAGGAGTACTGCCAAAGCCAAGGCATTGAGCAGCAATTCATCACTCCTTACAGTCCTCAGTCTAATGGCTTAGCCGAAAGGAAGATCTGCACCCTGGTTGAATCAGTCAAATGTATGCTAGCGCATGTATCGCTGCCCAAGAGATTCTGGACCGAAGCTGTATCTACTGCAGCTTACGTCCAGAATAGATGTTCGACCAAGGCCCTCTCATGCAAGACACCCCACGAGGGGTGGACAGGCTCGAAGCCTTCTGTGAAGAACCTAAGAGTGTTTGGGTGCGTTCTCTACGCGCAGATCCCAAAAGACACGAGGAAAAAATTGGACTTCCAAGGTCTCAAGACCATCCTGATTGGATATACTTCATCCGATAATACATACAAGCTGTATGATCCTGATACCCAGTGTAGGGTCGAAGATCTTGCGTAGTATAGCCCTCCCGCCTGTCAACAAGGGTTAGATCACTGGATAAGTACCTAACTATGCATAGATGCTATTTCTAGTTAGTTTCCTACTTTCTCCCTTAACTCTATTCAACACTAACACTACCCTCCTTTAACTCTACTCCTCTACACTAACATTCATCATGCTTTTGGGTGAAGGGAAAGGATAGACAAGAAGAAGAAGAGAGAAGAGAGAAGAGAAGAGAGGAAGAGAGGGAGAGATGAGATGGAGGTTAGCTCAAATGCTCAATGTCATTGCTTATGGAGAAACCTTAACTAATCACAAACAAAAAGCATGGAAGAGATGGAAATAACAAGCAAACACAACAATAGCATAAGCAAGATTGATTAGCAAATGAGGATGCTTGAGCTCTCAAAATAGTAGAGTCTCCTCCTCTCTATTAAGCATGCAAATAGTGTACAAATGGTGTCTTTTTATAGAATGGGGAAGGCCCTTGCCCCTCAATCCTATTGGCTAATATTCACATTGATCCTATCCATTCATCTTGGACCCAACTTGATCCAAGGGTCCACAAAAAGTAGATTGGAAATCACAAGATTCATGTGAGTCCAAAATTGGACCCAACTCTAAAAAGTAAACTCTAAGTTTAAAATTGACTTTGGGCCTCAAGTTTTATTTTAATTACAAAGGCCCAAGTCTATTTTATTTTATTTACACTTTGGCTTGCGTGCCCATTGGGCCATGGGCTTATACGCGCAGGATGTCATGCCCTCGCAACACATTTTATTGGACGATTTTATTTATTTACACTTTGTTGGGAATACAAGTAGTGCCGGTCCCTCGACACTCTGCCGGTTTAGTATAGCGTCCGCTTTGCCCGCCTCTGGTGGATCAGGTAGCCCGTAACGTCTTCCATGAAGTTGAGACGGTCCAGTTTCTTCGAGTCCTTGGGCGTGTGGAAGGACTTGTGGACTCATGTCAGCCATTCTTGATCGACCCATGCTTGGAATTGGCGCATTCAGGGATCTCCAAGGAATGCAGCTCGGTAATATACACGAGCGACTGGCAGCTGATCTTCGACTTTGTCGGAAGCTAGCGCCTTATTAGGATCAAAGAATATTGAGAGAAGAAAATCATCCCATTTTGTTTCAATGCCCATTAAATGTTCTAAGTCTTGGGCGTAAGTGGCTGTCGCGCGGACTGTTGGATCAAGGCAGTTGATATATTGATCTGCAAACGTGGTGAGAGCCCTTCTGGCATCTACATCCGTAGTCCATATTCTGATGGTATGATTGGCCAATTAAAATTTTGCAGTGTGATCTTGTCCAGAGGAGTGTCGCATTCCGCCCATTTGGATCGTCGTGTACATGGCAGGAAGTGTGCGTTCACTCGTAATTGTTGCGGACTCGTCACGTAGGTCCTGATGGCCGCAGGGTCTCTTTCGAACAACTGTTGATGCCACTCTGGTTGTGGTTGGAGGGCGGGTAATGCTTGCAGTTCTTTGCCCTTTATTGTCTGAGTTAAAAACAATATCTACCAGCCGCCTCTTGATGACTCGTGGGGATACTTTGAAAGGAATTCGTTGATTTTCTCCTCCACGGACTTTGGTCTTCGGAAGGCCCGACTGGCAGATATCGTGCACAAACCTTTGGACGATGTGGCTTGGCTTTGGCTGGTATCTGCGCCTTGGCCCTAGTCTCGCGTCTCAGCAGTCGTATCTGTTTGTCCTTGGTCTTGGCCTTCGGACCCTTGATCTTGGGTGAATCCCCCTGCTGCTTGTTGGCTGGTACTGGCCTGTGCAGCGTCAAAATAAGGTGGCGGTGGAATTACCACGGGGCTGGACTGGGTCTTCGTTTCCATGAATTTTTGGCAAGCCTTGAGGGCTTGTTTGGCCTGGGCGAGCTCGTGAGTTGCACTTGTCCGATATTTGTTGAACTCTGCCTGGTAGCTATTTAAGGTTTGGCTATAAACTTGCACCTAACGTCGAAGAAGATTCATTTCTGATTGAGAGAGCGGCCTTGAGTCTGGTGTAGGTTGAGCTAACCAGACGAGCTTTTCATCTTGTAGGGCTTTGACCTCCGTCCCCATACGCGTATTCTCTACTTCCAAAAGGTTTAGTTGCACCTGGATGGAAGCAAGCAGTTGGGACGCTTCGGATTGAAGCTCCCGCACCTTCATGGAGGCCTCTATCAGCACTTTGGAGAGGCTTTGGATATAATTATTGAGGCCCTCCTCCTTCTGCTGCAGCTTGGCGATCTCCTGGTGCCCTTCTTGTTCATGTTGCTGAGTCAAAATCAGCTCGTGCTGCAGCTTGGTGAGTTCTGCTTGTAGTTGTGTGTTGCTTATTGCTAGGTGTAGTACCCTGCTTTCCAAGATAGCTTTGGCCGCTGTCGCATTCAGGATGTATTTCTCCAGAGTCTGGTATGCCGTCGTTAGGTCTGTGGGAGCAGCCGGTACACTGGCACTGGTAGGGGCTTGTGTTGTATCGGCCCCGACGACTTGTGAAGTACCGTCGTCATCATCTTCTATCAGGTTCTCATTGAACCTGATGTCATCTGGGGCGGTAGGATCAGCCCGATGGCGATGGTACGAAAATTGTTTGGACAAATGCATCATCAGGCAACGGTTGGTTGCCCTTGGCAACCTTTGTTGGTGAAGCAGGTGGGGTTTGAGAAGCAACTGTGGAAACAGGGGTGAGGATGGTTTGTCCAAACGAGAGGATGGGAGGAACAGAGGAGAACTGAAGGGTGGTGTGGAGTATGGAAGAAAGTGAGGTTGGAGCAGAAAGTGTTTGGCGTGGGGGTAAAAAATTGATGACTTGCATCCACGCTAGAGTGTTTGGAGAAAATTGAGAATCAAAAGGATTGAATGGAATGGAAGCAACAATGGTGGTAGGAGTGATGGAGGATGCAATGGTGATGGACGGAGTAGTGGATAATGGAACAAAGATAGGAGTGGTATCAACAGAGAAAACGAGGATGGACACATAAATAGTTGTGGATGAAACAAGAAGAGAGGTAGCGACAACAGAGATCGGAGTGGTGCTTTTATATATCAGGACCAGATCTTCGGAGCGAAGATCCTTCTTTTGTAATATGTGATCATGCCATGCTTTGTGTCTTTTCTTTTCAGCCGCCAGTGCATGCACAACTAGTAAGCGTGTTACACAGAGTTTATGCAGAGCTTCATGGTGTAGTTGTAGAGATTTGGACTCATTAAGACGTTGCGTGGTGGCAATCCTTAATGAAGGAACTAAAAACTCTACTGGCATCACATCGTGCTTGGGCTAAGACCGGGTGCAGTAGGTCATTTCAATCCCGTTGGCCTTCTCGCCTTTGACACACATCGCACTTTTTCAAGTATTCCTCCGTATCCTTATGAATCGTTGGCCACCAACATCCTGATCGCAGGATCTTGTGAACTGTAATGTCGGATCCAAAATGGCCTCCACCCATGCCTTCATGTGAAAGCGAAATGATCTGGGTAGCTTCACGAGGAAGAATACACTGCCGAAGAATTCGTCGGGTCCTCTTCGATACAACTAGCTGGCAATCAGCTCATAAAGTCTAGCCTTCAAGATCAATTTCTGCTGTTCTGCATTTGGTAGTGATTTGTCTGGTTGGCCCTGCATTAGATTTTCAACAATGTCGACATCTCATTCTGGTATCGTGTCCATGTATAATAAGGCAGCATCTGCCAGCTCATCGTTGGGTTGGGTTGCAATCTCCTTTCCCTTGATCCGTGACACATGATCTGCCATGTAGTGTTGTTTTCCCTTGTGAACTACTATCCAAAAATCAAATTCCAACAATAGAAGTAGCCATCTGGTGATTCTTCCGGTGTTGCAAGTTTTATTAACGAGATAGAGCAAGGGTTGATGGTCCGTATAAAAAGCAAAATGTGTGGCCATCAAGTAGTGTCAAAATTTCTTAACCGCATAGATCATTGCCAGTGCTTCCCGCTCTGTGGTTGAATAATTCATTTCGGTATCACTGAGCTGTCGGCTTGCAAATCAGATTGAAAAATCCTTTTTGTGTTCACCTGGCTAGGTTAAGACTGCTCCAACTGCATACTTTGATGCGTCCGTATGGACGTGAAACTCAATGGACCAATTGGGTGGGCGTAAGATTGGTGCTGAAACCAATGCATCCTTAAGCTTCTGGAAAGCCTTTAGAGCTTCCTCGTTCCAATGTGGATCCATCATGAGTTTGTAAATTGGTCAGGCTAACTCCGCAAAATCAAGAATGAAGATCCTATAATAGTTAGCATGACCCATGAAGATGTAGACTTCGCAGATCGTCCCCGGTGGTGGTAGATCAACAATGATCCTGATTTTTGATAGATCTGTGGCAATCCCGTGTCTTGACACTATATGGCTGAGAATCAAGCCATGTGTCACCCAGAATTGACAATTTAGCGTATTCAGATTCACACAGATCCGCATTTTGTGGTTCTTCTTGGGTACTATAACTATCGATGATACCCATTTCGTGTGCTCGATTTCATAGATGAAATCTACATCCATCAGCTTCTGCAACTCTTGCTTGATCACCTCAGTATAATTCGGGTTGCAACGGTAATAACGGCTTACCTTGGGAACTGCTCCGTCCACCAAGGGTATGGTGTGTTGGACTATTGTTGGTGGAATGCCCTTCAGGTCACTATAACTTCATGCCAAAACAGTCTTTATACTCCACCAACAATGATTGTAGTCTTTTGAACTGTGTGGGTGTTAACTGCTCTCCCACATGCACTATCTTTTCTTCTTCACCTGGCTTGGCAAGATTCATCGGCTGTGTTCACGTAGGTCCCTCAAAGACTTGTTCCGCTGGCGCCTGACTTTGATCAGGTTCTCTCTGGGCTTGCGGCATCATGATTACCACGTCGTCCAAGGTATGATTCTTGAAAGTCTCAGGCATCTCGTGAACTGGCACTCGTCGAGATTCCTCCTTCAACATATTGATCTTAGCCCGACTGGTCATTTTTTGATTTTCTGTCACCTGTGTAGAAGATGGCGCTATATCTGAGTCTATCTTGATTAACTTCAAGGAGTTCAACACCTTCTTTTTGCTCTTTTTTGTCATTTTGGTGGGTTCATCCTTGTTGTCTTTCATCGGGATTGTCGTGACATTCACCTCGTGGTTCCAAATATCAACATCCACTGTAGCTATCGCCTCTTCGGGTAGATCACTCCATCGGATCACCTGGTTGTAATGTTGCTTCAACTGATTCTTCTTATTCGCAAGTGCCTTGGGTGGATCGATCCTTGAGATTGTCGCCATAGCAGACTTTTGTGGTGGTTGAGCTGGTACTTTCTTGGTTCCGTAATGATCTAGGTCCATGTGATGTAGGACCTGTTCATCAATCAGTTCAATCTCCTCATTATAAGCTAGAGCATGTTGCCAAGGGACTAGATCATCGTCCACTAGATTCTCAATAGGCTCCGCTGACAGCCATGCTACGTTTATCATATTCACCCCAAATGTGATTGGTGTGTCTATAGTGTAACACTTGGTTGAAGATGTACTGGGTTCCGGATCTGAGTCATATTGACATGCCTGGCAGTCAATAGTTGCTAACGCATTCGTCCATCTCACGACATCCGTCTCTGAATCATAGTGACCTCCCTTGGCTGGCCTTGGACGATCAATCGTGTGATCTGTCGTAGATGATCCGTCATCAGCTTTGGGTGCAATAGGTTTCATCGCCCATGTGGTTGGATCAAACTTCACAGCCTGTTCTCTGTTCTCGAAGGTGAATTTTTCCCATACCCCAGTTGTGTACTACTTGCGCAGTCCTCACCCATGGTCTTCCCAGTAAAACATGGTATGCAGATGGAGATTCAGATATATCCATGACTACAAAAGTAATCACAAACTGCATGCCTATTATCTTTACGGGG